>CM062816.1:1874047333-1874423150 GCA_031772625.1 Pinus tabuliformis
GCTTCAAGAATGGATGACAATAGAAATTACAATCATTTGGCTGGTAGATTTTATAATCGCAGAAGTTTCTTCAATGGGCAATGTTTCTCTTGCCATAACTTCGGTCACAAAGCAGCTCAATGTGTTGCATATAAAACAATCATGACTAGAGAAGCTCAAAAACAAAGAAGTATGATCGGGATTACAAAAAGGACCTATAACAACTTTTCGGCTCTTGAAAATGAAGTTGAATGTTCTATTTGCAATAACTTTGGTCATGAAGATTCTGAATGCAGGAGCAGGTTTCAGCAGACAAAGGAACAAGCCTCAAGCACCAGAACATGGAGAATAAAGGAACCACAAACAGAAAGATGTGGGATAGCATTTTATGCAGAAGGACAAGAAAATCTATGGTACATTGACAGTGGATGTTCGAAACATATGACAGGTGATAAAGAAAAACTTGAATCATATTCTGCTTTAGAAAAGCGAAAGAAAGTTTCTTTTGGAAATGATACTCCTGCAGCTATAAAAGGAAAAGGCACTGCTCAGTTAAAAGAAAAGGTCAAAGCTGGAAATGTTTTGTATGTTGATGGATTGAAGCATAATCTTCTAAGTGTCAGCCAGATGTGTGATCAAGGAACCGAGGTGATATTTAGATCAAACGGATGTCGTGTTCGTGATCTTGATACAGGTGAAACAGTGATCAAAGGTAGAAGAACTCCAAATAATCTATACATATTTGAAGAAGGACAAAAACAATGCTATTTGAGCAAGGATGATGAACACTGGTTATGGCACCGGAGGTTGGGGCATCTAAGCTTTTCACAAATAAGGAAAGCATGCAAATATCAGGCATTTCGTGGTCTTCCAGATATCAAAATTCCAGAAAACACCATATGCAAATCATGTCAGTTTGGAAAGCAAACCAGAACTAACTTTCCAGAGAAGGAAGGATCAGCTAGCATGCCTCTTGAGATAGTCCATACAGATGTATGTGGTCCATTTAGGAAAAGGACACCTCGAGGAGAAGAATACTTGATATTATTCATTGACGATTTCTCCAGGTTTGTTTGGTTAGGACTTATGAAGCACAAAGACGAAGCATTCGAGAAATTCAAATCCTTCAAATCCTTGGTTGAAAATGAATCAGGTTACAAAATTAAGTGCCTCAAGTCTGACAGAGGTGGGGAGTTTACCTCAAATGAATTTTTTGATTTCTGTGAAGAACATGGGATAAGAAGAGAATTCTCTACAGCTAGAACTCCTCAGCAAAATGGAGTGGTGGAAAGGATGAACAGAACAGTCCAACAAATGGCTCGTGCTATGGTGGATGAGTCTGGAACTCCCGCAACTTTCTGGGGTGAAGCCGCATATGCTGCGGTTGTTATTCTCAACAAAACAAATGTGCGAGTGAACAGCACTCAAACTCCTCATGAGCTCTGGTATGGTGAGACTCCTTCGGTAAAGCACTTCAAAATCTTTGGGAGCAAATGCTATATTAAGAATACTGATGAGCAACTTGGCAAACTTGAACCTAGAGCAGATGAAGGCATTCTTCTTGGTTATTCTCCACACAACAAAGCATATAAGTGCTATAATAAAAGACTTGGAAGAATTGTTGACAGCATTGATGTAGAGGTTGATGAAAAGGGATACATTCCTAGGCAAGTAAATCATGAAAATATCGAAGAAGATGAAGACTACCCTCAAAGACAGAATGATGAAGAAGAAGAACCTCAAGGAGCACCAGAGGAACAGATAAGAATAGAAGAGAAGACTCCATCCTGGTACGTTCAGAAGAATCATCCAGAATCTCAGATTATGGGGCAGAAAGAAGCAGGTGTACAAACAAGAAGAACAATTGCAGAAGCTTCAAGCTATTTGGCATTACTCTCCTCCACTGAACCACAAAATGTAAAAGAGGCATGCAAAGATGAATGTTGGGTCAAAGCAATGGATGAAGAACTTGAGCAGATCGAAAAGAACAACACTTGGGAATTGGTTCCTAGACCAAAGGATAAGAATGTTATAGGGACAAAATGGGTCTTCAAAAATAAGTTGAATGAAAATGGGGAAGTAATTAGAAACAAGGCAAGACTTGTTTGTAAAGGGTATGCGCAGCAAGAAGGAATAGATTTTGAGGAAAATTTTGCTCTTGTTGCAAGACTTGAGGCCATCCGAATGTTCCTTGCTCTCTCAAGCTTTCAAAAGTTCAAAGTATTTCAAATGGACGTGAAATCAGCCTTTCTGAATGGAGACTTAGAAGAAGAAGTATACATTGAGCAGCCATATGGGTTCATTCTTGGAAATGATCCAAATCTTGTATGCAGACTAAAAAAGGCTCTCTATGGTCTTAAACAAGCTCCAAGGGCTTGGTACTATCGTTTGGACAAATATCTTCATCAACAAGGTTTTTTAAAAGGATCAGCAGATAGCAATCTTTATATAAAAATTGAAAATGACAAATTGCTAATACTTGTTGTGTATGTAGATGACATTGTCTTTGGCAGCAATGAAGAATCTATGAGTCAAAGCTTTGCCTTGGTGATGCAGAAAGAATTCGAAATGTCCTTTCTTGGAGAATTGACATATTTTCTTGGCCTGCAAATCCAACAAAAGGAAGGAGGGATCTTCTTGTCTCAAACCAAGTATCTCAAGCAGATTTTGAAGAAATATGGCATGGAAGATGCAAACCAGTATGTACACCCATGGTCACAGGATGTAGCCTCAGTGCAAATGATGAATCAGCAGCAGTACATCAACCAACCTACAGATCTATGATTGGAAGTCTACTTTATTTGACAGGTACTCGACCAGACATCATGCATGAAGTGGGAATAGTTGGAAGATTTCAGGCAAATCCAAAGGAAACTCATCTTCAGGCAGTAAAGAGAATCTTCAAATATCTTCAAGGGACTCAAAATTATGGCTTATGGTATCCTAGAGATACAGATCTCACACTTCATGCTTATACTGATGCAGATTGGGCCGGAAGCGTGGATGACAGGAAGAGCACAAGTGGTGGTGCATTCTTTATGGGTTCCAGATTAGTATCTTGGTTCAGCAAGAAACAAATTTCGATTGCCTTGTCTACAGCTGAAGCAGAATATGTTGCTGCTGCATCTTGCTGCACTCAACTCCTTTGGATGATGCAGACCCTGCAGGATTTTCAAATCACTTGTACACCACCTATCTCCATCTTATGTGATAATACAAGTGCAATCATCATTTCAAAGAACCCAGTCATGCACTCAAAAACCAAGCACATACCAATCAAGTATCACTTTCTCCGAGAACAAGTGCTTGAACAAAAGGTCAAGTTGGAGTATGTTCCTTCTAAGGAACAGGTTGCTGATATGCTCACCAAACCATTGCCTAGGGAGACCTTTGAATACCTCAGGAAAAAGTTGGGGGTTGTTGATGTATCATCTTGTTGTTGAATCTCTTCTGATTGTTGGTTGTACGCAAGGTTCATCTGAAGTATATGCGTACATTGATCGAAGATCGGATGGCACAGGTTCAGGGGGAGCATATCATGCATTGTTGGCATTATGGAGGAAGTACAGAAGGAGATCATGGATGCTAGTCTGAATATTGCTGCAATACGTCTCTATCTCTTTCATGATGTATAAGTCTTGGTTCTTCTTGAAGAACATCTTTTGCAGATCTTTCCTACAGTCAGGGGGAGCATGAACAGCACAATTCAGAAAGAGCAGAGCTTTCAGCATGTAGCATGAACAGATTGGTACACCTTGGCATATACAAAGGGGGAGCTCATTCAAAGATTTCAACAGGTACTCAAGGGGAGTATGAAAAGCAGAATGCCTTTCTAGGAAAGAGAATATCTTGGTTCGCCCTTTGCCCATGATGTCAAAGGGGAAGAGTGATTTGGTATTGTTGCCATCAAGTCCAAAGGGGGAGATTGTTGGCATTATGATGCATGTGTTGTACTTGATGGCAAACAACTCATAGAAGATCAACTCACTTATATATATCCAGATGAATCTATAGAAGAGATCTATCAGATGACAATTCTCAGTATGACAAGTCCAAAGGGGGAGATTGTTGGCATTATGAGACAAGTGTTGCCCTTGATGGAAAATCACACAAATGATAAATTATAGTGCAGCAAATTTATTTGATAAATTATAGTGCAACAAAGTTTATTCCATGTAGAGAAAAGTTCACGCACTTTTATGCAGAGAAAAGTTTATTCCATGTAGAGAAAAGTTCACGCACTTTTATGCAGAGAAAAGTTTATTCCATGTAGAGAAAAGTTCACGCACTTTTATGCAGAGAAAAGTTTATTCCATGTAGAGAAAAGTTCACGCACTTTTATGCAGAGAAAAGTTTATTTCATGTAGAGAAAAGTTCACGCACTTTTATGCAGAGAAGAGTTTATTTCATGTAGAGAAATGTTCACGCACTTTTATGCAGAGAAAAGTTTATTTCATGTAGAGAAAAGTTTACGCACTTTCATGCAGAGAAAAGTTCCCTTCATGCAAGAGAAAAGTTCACACACTTTCATGGTTGGTTCATGGTATTAGTCCGACAGTTTTTGATCCTATGGTTTTGGTCCGTGGTATTGCATCCAAAAGTGTTGATCTCACGCACTTTCATGGTTGGTTCATGGTATTAGTTCGACAGTTTTTGATCCTATGGTTTTGGTCCGTGGTATTGCATCCAAAAGTGTTGATCTCACGCACTTTCATGGTTGGTTCATGGTATTAGTCCAACAGTTTTTTGATCCTATGGTTTTGGACCGTGGTATTGAGAAAGGACTAAGGCTATAGAAGAGGAAGGAGATCATTTGGCGAAGCATCTTCTGAATGATTGAATATCTGATAAAGTGCTAGATCTGGAATATGGTGATTGGGTTATGGTGCAGATCTGGATCTGAATGAAGAAGGAACCTGAGCGTAAGGAGAAGGATAAGTTCTATTGATGGGTCAAAATCTTAAGGCTGGAATAGTGGTATCTCTATATGATTTTGATCTGTGATCTAGGTTAACTAATATCTAAATATTTGAAAGAATGAATTTATAGATCCGAATTATTGATGCATGTTTTATTGTACACATGTTATGATCTGGGTATGTCTGATGTATGGAACAACTGCAAAGTTATAAGGAAATATTTGCAGATCTGTATGCGGGTTGGCTTTGGTGAAAGCATTGATTTAGTCAGAGATTGATGATGCAAGTGTAGTTGATGGGTTTTTGATGTTCTTGGATCCAGTCTGAAAATTAATGAAAAGTGGTCCTTGAAAGAAAAGAAGTAGGGGGTTGTAGCTCCCTTCTAGGAGAGACTGGAAAACGAGAGAGAGAGTTGTAGCTCTCTGCAGGTTGTAGCCTGCGTACTGGTAAAGGACTGCACCAGTACAAAATCATTGTAAAAGGATTTTCTTATTAAAAGAAGATAGAGACATATTGCAGCAGGTGGTTTTCACCCACATTGGGTTTCCACCTTATATCTGGTGTTCTTTTGTGTGACTATTTGCTTTTCTTGTTCCTGCTCATTATTTTATGATACTGACATACAAAGTAATGATCAATATTTGAAGAATTATTCAAAGTATAAATAAGGAAGATATATTGAAAAGAATTTGATAATACTGATTCACCCCCCCCCTCTCAGTATTATTTCCAACAAAGATAATATAGAATCCAATTTCATTAGATAAGTTATGCTCATTCTAGCTAGGATATATTTCCTTGTAATTGTTTTATTTTTCAAAAATTTATTATTCAATATAATTTGGGTTTCAATGTATTATTTTGCTTTATATAATATCTATTTATTTTTCTATTTATATTTCTTTCTTTAGTTCCTTCTCTAAACAATTTAGATTAATATTATTATAGCAACCTTCTGTTTCTCATTTCTTTGCCCATGCCACAAACAAGGTAGGGTATACAAAGTGGGTTATTTAGTTAATTAAACTTGGGTAATATTACTCTCCTCATGCCAAGTGGCATTTGATGATGTAAGAAAAAATAACTAGGGGTTCAATAGATTCTATCAAGTTGCTACTTAGGAAAGCCCATTGCCTGACATAAAGAGATAATGAATAAGTTTGGATGGCTAACAATAGTGGTAGAGAAACCTTCAACAAGAAATCATCTTAGAGGTGTTACACCCCTCAAGGTACATGTTGATATTGACCTTCCTTTATTTGAAGTCTAAATAGACACATATGCTTTGTGTATTTGGTTAAATTCCTTAGTTGGTTATTCGTAAGCATGGTCATCTTTAGTTACCTATCATAAGCCATAATCAATAATGGTCAAGTTTAGTTAGCCTTCATAAGCCATAATCAATAATGGTCAATGATGATCAACCATAACCAACCATGGCCATGTTGCTTGACCATAATCAAACTTAAAAAGGATGGTCAACCCATGCTCAACATGGAAACCATGGTCAACAATGGTTAGAATTGTAAAACATACTCAATTATGGTCACTATGGTCGAAAATGGTCAACTACAACCACCCATTGTTAATATGGACCACCATAATCTATGATTGAAAACTATGGTCAACCATGGTCTACCATGATCAAACATGAAAAACCATGGTCAACTATAGTTAATCATAATCTATCATAGTCAACATATGAAAATAACAAACAATTACCTCTATCAACCATATTTACTAATCTGGTTGAGCTAATTATAAATATTACTAAAATTTCTAACCCGTTAATAATTGTGTAATTACAAATTTTATTTTCACCCATGTACATTTTTTATGTTTGTAATTTCCCATACTAAAAATATTTCTAATTTCCATTACTATTGTCTTTACAACTAACAAGTTTTTTTAGTTCTATTATATCCCTTATAAGATGTCGAGGTTGAAACTTATTGAAACACATAAAACTTGTCAATAAACTTGTTAAGGATTCAAATATTATCCATTGCTTCTATTTTCTTGTTTATATTTTATAAAGTCCTTTAGGATGAAAATCCATATGACTAGCCCCCAGGGGGTAGGCGAATTGGTAATTACAATGTGGTGAAGTTCGTTAGAAAGGTGGGCTCCGTACTGAAGGTCACGAGTTCAAATCCCTCGAACTTATCCTAGAGCTGTATAGAGGGGCGCAGCTCCCAGTGGTTATAGAGGTAGCGGTCAGAATCGACCCCGTGTAATGCGAGTCGTAAGGCTGCCCCTGTTACCTATTCCACTGTAAAAAATAAGAAATAAATAAATCCATATGTCTAAGATCCTAGAACTTAAAGGTGAAATTTAGGTATTGTGTTATACTATGCAATCCACTCATGGTGTAAGAGGTTACTCTTATGGCTAATATCACTCTAGACGTAACGGGGAATTTGTATAGAGGTAACAGGGAATCCGTATTTCAACTAAGAATTAACCTAGAATGGTGCTTGAGATCGTTTGAATTTGTTCGCTATGATACCCTAGGTTACTTGGGAGAAGAAACTTGTGCTCACAAGGGTTATTTTCTTCTTGATATTGTACATTGTATATTTTCAAAGATGGAAACTTTGGCATCTTCTCTATATCATTGGGTGTAGTATTGGATCGTATTTTATAAATGAAAATTCCACACATCTGACGTATCATAGGTCTTTATTAAACAAGTTTTAGTAGCAGCCATGATTTCCTAATTTATGAGACTATACATGACTATTTATTTCCATTTTTTTAGATGCCTTCAAGTGATATTTTTGAGCTCAGTAATATTTTGTTTATTCCTGGGTTGAAGAATAATTTTCCTTTACTATCTTATATATTGTATGATAAATGTGAAATGGAGAATTGTTTTTAATAATGGTGCACAATCAATGATTGCAATCTAGCTCATATGACAACTTTGACCAGAACAACAAGAGAGCGTAGCCTTTATCAATGTGATTTGCTATCAGAGGGGAACTTATACAATCCAGTGAGAGGTGGGAAAACTCTTTTACCTTTGAAGATGAAAATGAATGATGAGATATTATTGAGATAGGTTCCAAAAGATTGATTCCATGTGTAGTTTATGGAAATATTATATAGTGCAAGGACAAATTTATTAGATTCTCTTTTATTCAAATAGCCAACCTTGATCAAATTGATGTATTTCATGTTATTTCTTCAGTTTCTATAGGTTTATAGGTCAATGAAAGTGATTCTCATGTTCATTAAATTTTCTAATAAACGATTACATTTAGTAACACCATCATAACTATATAAAATATATTATTTGTCACACTACTACATGAAGGGCACTTTTAAGACAATAAAATTTTTGTCTTAAAAAGTCACTTTTTATTTTAGTTATTTTCCATTAAACTTTAATATCAATTGAATTGTCTTAAAAATATAATTTAAGATAAAAACAGTTCGAGACAAAAAAAAAAAAAAAAAAAAAAAAAAAAAAAAAAAAAAAAAAAATAAAATAAAATATAAGACAAAACTTTATTTTTAAGACAAACTATTTGAGGCAAAAATATTTTAAGACACAACTTTATATTTAAGACAAAAACAGTTTGAGACAAAAATATTTTAAGAAAAAACTTAATATTTAAGACAATGACCACTTAAGACAATTTCAATTAAGACAAAACCCATTTAAGACAGTGAACAATTGAGGCAAAAATCATATCAATTTAAGACAACATTATCTATGATATCCCTCCGTTGCTGTAATGTTGTTTTTATTTAGACTGAATTATGTTAGTAAGAATGGCAGAAAATTCATGAAGTACATTGAAATATTTATGTAAATAAATATTTTTATTAATAAATAAATAAATGGAATTTAAGTACTTGGGAAAGAAACACCTGAATATGAGATTCTTGCCAAAGAAAGAAAAATAGAAAAAAAATCTCATTAGAAAATGAGATTGGGATAATGGTTTGAAGACAAAGATTTTAGATAAGATTCTAGATAAGTTTTAATGGATAGGAGAGAAAATCCACTAAATCACTTAGTTGGGAAAGATCCTAAGTGTGGATAAGCCTAAAAGCATCAGAGAAGAGAAAGGAGTGCTTTTAAGGAAAAGCCTAGGCAAGTGGGCATTAAAGACCAAAAAAGCAGGATGTCGCAAAAGGAAAGAATTATCATGGAAGGAAGGTATAAAATACCTATTGAAGGGATCAATAGAGGTTGTTGATTGTTGAGAAACAAAAACAAGAAATTCCAGTTTAATTTGTCCTTGAATTAAACTGAGAATTAAAATTCAATTCTATTCTCATAACAACTTGTAAATAGTTAATTAAGTTTAATTAACTTAATTATATTAGAAATTTTGAGTTGGAAGACTTTTTGAAGTCATATATATGTTCTCTCTAAGTTTTAGGGGTCCAGAATGAGTTTAATTGTGATTTGTAATTAGATCACTTAGTTTAGTGATTTATGTTCATTTAAATTAGTTTGAAATTGTTTGTGGAACTAATAGAGAGTTAACAGTCAATTGGTGCACCAGTGCATCCACATGTGTCACTCTAGTTAACTAAATATTCTCTCATCAGAAACTCATCCATGTCGATTCTGAGAAAGACCCAGTTGATACTAGAGTGTAGGGACAATGTATTATCATTTGTGTGATTTACTAAGTTGTAAATATCATGCAAGCAATCAGAGAAAAACCTATGTTTGGATTGCGCAGTTTTGGAGGCATGAATTCCCTTTAAATATGGGTTATTCATCCTAGGAATTACGCAATAAATTAGGGGCTTGGAGAGCTGTTGAATAGGTCAAGGATTTGGCTTGAGCTAGCTTGTGAGCTAAGAGGTTTTGGCATACTTATGCAGAATTTTTCTAGTGAGAAAAAACTTTGCATATTTATGATATATGCAATAGAGATAGTAGGGTTTTGAGCAGTTGTTTTCCCTAGATACATCTTGTGTTATGTGTCATTGATTTATCTTCTTCTTGTTCTTATTGTCTTTATCAATCTATTGGCTTCAACTGGTTGAAAGTAGAAGTAGATTCTTCTCCTGTGCTTTAGTACATTGTATGAGCTTGTGAATCTACATCATTTTCTACATGGTATCAGAGCTGAGAATAGTATACTCAAGGATATTTCAAAGTTTTGAGTTTTGGGTTAGAGGTGAAATTTGAATTTTCAATATATACTTCAATATTGATAGATAGCATTCTGTGGTTTGCAGCTCGAGTATGCCTTGGAAGGCAGCTCAAATTTTATAGCTTGGAGGGGAAAAATAGAGGTTGTGCTAAAGGATAATGGCTCAAAGGAATTTGTTGATCAAGAAATTCCTAAGCCGGCAGCATTGGATGCATAGAATTTGGCCAAATGGAAGAAGAATGTGGCAAAGGCGAGGTAGATAATCATTGAGGGAGTTCGAGACCACATTGTCTTGAGTCTCCATGGTAAGGAAACACCATATGCTATGTGGAAAACATTGATGAACTTGTATGAGGATAGCAGTGACCAAAGGAAATTGGCATTGAATGAAAAAATTCAAAAAATCAAAATGGAGAAAGGCGAGACGATTCCAAAATACTTGACCAAGTTCACTCAGTGTCATGATGAACTTGGAATTGTTGGAGTTAATGTTGCCAAGGATGATATGGTGAGTCTTTCTCTTCTAGGACTCCCAAAGAGTTGGAATAGTTATTAGGACTCTGTCAATGGTCAGGAGAAGCTACCAGATTGGGAACGATTGTGGTCATATTTGATGCAGGAGGAGATCAGGAGGAACAGTAGGGATGGATCTTCATCAAAGACCAATGATGAAGAGAACTATGCCTTAGCGATTAAGGTGAAGAAGGAGAAAGGGAAATCTTCCCATTCCAAATCAGATTCTTATCATGGAGATAAGAAGAAATACATGACAAAAGTTAAGTGCTTTCATTGTCATGAGCTAGGCCACTTTTCTAAAAATTGTCCACTCAATAATTCCAAGAAGAAGTCCTCAGGAGGAGTGGCAGGTGTGGATTTGGCCTCTCAATTTGAATTGAACTTTTACCTCATTTCATGCATGGTGTCATCAATGATGGGAAGTGTATGGTACTTAGATAGTGGAGCTTCATTTCACATGACTGATGACAAAGAGTTATTTAGTGATTTGGAGGAGAAAGATCTCCAAATGCATATCGAGACGGGTGGTGATGGGAAGTATAATGTTACTAGATTGGGCATGATTACTTTTCAGAGGGAGCATGGGACTCCACCCACCTTGAATAATGTTATGTATGTGCTCGGGATGAAGAAGAACTTGGTATCCATTGCCATGGTTAAAGATAGAGGCTATGATATTATATTCTCAAAAGGAAAGGCGTTCCTTCGACACATAAGCATAGGTCAAGTAAATAAGATAGAGATTCACGTGATGAATATCTATAAGCTGGAGGTAGAGGAGTGTGCTGCTTTGAGCTCAAAATAAGAAAGGGTGTAGATCCGAGACATTGGCAACATTAACTCCAACAACATCCATGACCAAATACAGGTATTATGTTATATTTGTTGATGACTACTCTCGTAAATGCAAGATTTTTTTCATGCAAAAAAGGATCAAACCTTCACAAAGTTTTGTGAGTTTAAAGAATTGGTGGAGAAAGAGTTGGGAAAGAAGGTTAAAGCTCTATGGAGTGATAACGGTGGTGAGTATGTATCAAACAATTTTAAGAACTTTTGTGTAGTGGAGGGGATTAAACGAGAGTTTATGACACCCCATAACCCTCAGCAGAATGGGGTGGCTGAGAGGAAGAACATAAGCATAGTGGGGGTAGCGAGGGCAATGTTGCATGATTAGGGCCTACCACTACACTTGTAGGCTGAGGCATGCAACATAGTGGTTTATGTTCAGAACTATAGCCCACATCAAATACTTGAGATCAAGACACTAAAGGAGGTGTATTCTGGTAAGAGGCCAGATGTTGGTCACTTCAAGAATTTTGGGTCATATGTATATTTCAATGTGACCAAATATGCACGAAAGAAGATTGAGCCTACAAAAAATAGTTGGGTATATTTGTGGGGTACACTGATACACCTCACAACTATCAGGTCTACTTGTCGACCAGGAAGATGACAGTGGTTCAAAGGAATGTTAGATTCGATGAGGAGAAGGCCATGCGAGTTTCCCTTGAGAGGGAGATTGAGCTAAATGTGGATGAGGAGCTTTTAGCTCCTAAGGTTGAGGAGCCTCAAATTGATGTGGAGCAGCCACATGTATAGGATCCGGGAGTGGAGACATCCACTCAGGTAGAGTCTTCCAAAGAGGGAAGAAAGCGCACCAGAGAGGCTAAGAGATTGTTGGATGATGCACGGGAGAATGTGGGAGCACCCACTTCCCAGCACAGGCAGAGGAGGTCACCTAAGAGGTACACTAGATACATGGATCTTATGGGCGAATGTGTTGTGACAGGGCCATCTTCCTTTAAGGAGGTAGTGCAATAGCCGGTTTGGGTTGACGCCATGGTGGAGGAGTATGACTCCATAGTTCGTAACAGTGTTTGGGATGTGGTCGCGAGACCATAGGAAAAGTTAGTGTTGTGCTCCCATTGGCTTTACAAGGTAAAACATGCTGCAAATGGTAGTGTATAGAATCATAAGGCTAGATTTATGGCCTATGGATTTTGACAGGTAGAGGGGATTGACTATGATGAGAACTTTGCTTCTGTTGTAAGGTACTCATCAATCAGATCTATATTGGCACTATGAGGACAAATGGGTTGGAAGATACATCAGATGGATGTAAAGACAACCTTTCTTAATGGAACGATTGAGGAAGAGGTGTATATAGAGCAACCTGAATGTTTTAAGACCTTTGACCGTGAGTTGCATGTGTGCCAACTCAAGAGAGTGTTGTATGGGATGAAGCAAGCACCCCGTGCTTGGTACACCGAGATAGATAGCTACTTCAACGGGCTGGGCTTCATTAAGAGTGAAGCGAATGTGAACCTGTACCACATAGTGGTGGAAGGTAAATTGTTGATCATTGTACTTTATGTTGATAACCTCATACTAGCAGGTGATGATTAGCTGATCAAATCTTGCAAGGGGGACCTTGCAAGAGAGTTTCAGATGAAGTACATGGAGCTCATGCATTACATTATTGGCATGGAGGTATGGAAGGGAGATGGGGATTTTTTTGTGTCTCTTGGAAAGTATGCCAACAACATACTCAAGAGATTCCTCATGGAGAGGAGCAAACCCATGGAGACTCGTCTGGTAGGTAATTGGAGGAAGGAGGATGCTACTTCAGGGAAGTGGTGGAATATATTGTTTACAAGAAGCTTGTGGGTTCACTCATGTACTTGGTGAACACACGATTGGATATGTGATATGCAGTTAACAAACTTACTTAAGCAATGGTTAGGCCTACCAAGTTACATTGGAAGACAACAAAACATGTGCTAAGATACCTCGGGGGCACTTCTCAGTATGGATTATAGTATTGATGGACAGAGGGAGTGAAGCTTCAAGGCTTCACTGATGAAGATTGGGCAGGGATTCCATCCGACCGAAAGATCACATTAGGAGGGAATTTCAACATTCATTCAATGACAATTTCTTGATACATTAGGAAAAAAAGATCAGTTGCACTCAGTTCAGCAGAGGCATAGTACATGGTTGTGATTCAAGAAATGTGTGAGGCCATATGGATGAGGAAGGTCGTGTTTGGTTTGTTGGTCAACAAATGGATCCAACTATGATTTACTATGATAATCGGAGTTGTATCAAACTCTCTGAAAATCGAGTTTTTCATGATCGATCCAAGCATATTGATATCCGATATCATCATCTCAGAGATCATGTATTGAGGCAGATTATGTTGTTAGAGTATATTCCCACAGAGGAGAAATATGCATACATTTTGACAAAGGAATTATCAAGATGTAAATTCGAGTTTCACAGAGAAAGGACTTGGGTAGATGATAATCCCTTTCTTGTTGAGAGGGACTGTTGAGAAATGGCAACACCAAATACTAGTTTAGTTTGCCCTTGAATTAAACTAAGAATTAAAATCGAATTCTATTCTCATAGAAACTTGTAAATAGTTAGTTAAGTTTAATTAACTTAATTAGCTTAGGAATTTGGATTTCGAAATCTTTCTGAAGTCATGTATATGTTCTCCCTAATTTTTAGGGGTCCAAGATGAGTTTAATTGTGAGTTGTAATTAGATAACTCAGTTGACTGAGTTATGTTGAGTTAAATTAGTTCCAAACTATTTGTGGAACTAATAGAGGGTTAACAGTCAGTTGGTGCACTAGTGCATCTGCAAGTGTCACTCTATTTAACTGGAGTTTCCCTCATCGAAAACTTATGCATGTCGATTCTCAGAAAGACCCAGTTGAGACTAGAGTGCATGGAGAATGTACTATCAGTTGTGTGATTTATTGAGTTGTAAATATCATGCATGCAATCAGAGAAGAACTTTTGTTTGGATTGCGCCGTTTTGGTAGTGTGAATTCCCTTTAAATATGGGTTATTCATCCTAGGAATTATGCGAGAGATTAGGGGCTTGGAGAACTACTGAATATGATAAGGATTTGGCTTGAGCTAGCTTGTGAGCTAAGAGATTTGAGCATACTTGTGCGGAATTGTTCTAGTGAGAAAAAGCTTTATATCTTCGCTCATATTTCTGAGATATGCAATACAGATAGCGAGCTTTTGAGTAGTGGATTTCCCCAGATACATCTTGTGTTATGTGCCATTGATTTTGTTGGGTTCCTATAATACTAGTGATTACCCCATTACTATTGTAGTTATACCCCTTATTTATATTGTTGTGCCCCTATTACCCCCATATTTGATCCGGATTTAAACAGGAACGCAACAAATTACAGAGATAACCATATACACAAAGATGCAACGGAAATAATACTTCATTTCATTAATGGAAATTACTGAAATATGCTTACAACCAGAAATGGAAATAAACCAGCTAGGGCGATGGTAGCTTATCTCTGAGAAGAGATGTGGTGGCTACATGCCTCTGAACTGTGTTACAATGAGGCTCGAAGGCCTATTTATTGTTGAGAAACAATGGAAAACCCTTAACATTCCAAAACCTAACCCTAGGAGATGAAACGCCAAACTGTGGGCCCCGTTTGGGGTAAATTGGTACATCAACTTCCTGGGGTCGTAACTTTGGCATACGATCTCCGTTTGACGCGTACAATAGCTCGTTAGAAAGATCTATCCGAGCACTACCATTGTTGGAACAGGCAACATCGATCCATTCCATGGACCCATGTTGTCCCCAGATTCCCCAAAAAACGTCGTTTAGGGCCTCAAAACGGCTCCGAAAGTTCGGGACCCGAAAAACTGCTAAAAATAGTAAGTTGTGCTATAATTAAGGAAACTGAAAATGCTGAGAAAGACAATGGTGGGGGTCCACGTGGACTTGGCAGGTGGCCACCAATATCCACCTGGATCATTCCTCCCCCCTTAGGAAGCAATGGTCCCCATTGCGTTGAGCTCCTCCATGAGATGAGGAAACTTTTGCTGAACTTGTTCCCTGGTGAGCCACTTGCCCTGCTGAAGGAGTTGGCCTGCTTTGACAACTCGATACAGTTGGATATTCTGCTTGCGAGTGTTCTTGATCTGTGTGTCCATGATCCGATCAATTGCAGCTTGTTCCATGCAATCTGGATTTAATTATGTGGGTTTGAGTTGTTCTGCAATGTCGGATGTGTCTAGCAATGGTGGAAAGTATGGCCGCAGGCGGTCCACATTGAACACTGGCTGCAGGCCAAGGAATGGAGGAATGCTGAGCTCAAATGCATTGTCTCCCATAGCCTTAGTAATGGTGTAAGGACCATATCGGAGTGGTCTCAATTTCCGATAGGCTCCAGTAAGGCGTTCCTTTTGCAAATGCAACCAGACTTTGTCGCCCATCTGAAACTTGTGTGGCACCCGATGTTGATCATGTCGCTGCTTGTACTTGGCATTTGATTTCTCAAGGATGTCATGGACCTGCTGGCGTATATGTTGGATGCGCTCAATGAAGCCGGTGGCCTTATCTGTTTCACACTGGACATGAGTTGAATTTATGTGAGTAGCTGCAAGTGGCATGGCCACATCAATGGGGCATAGTGGCTGGAATCCCAAACCCACCTGAAAAGGACTATGGCCAGTGGAGATGTGAAGAGCTCGGTTGTAGCTGTGCTGAATATAGGGGAGGCTCTCGTCCCATGTGCGTGGATGCTTTGAGTTATACATGCGCAGAATGTGCACAATCATCCTATTGACAACCTCTGTCTGGCCATCAGTTTGAGGATGGAAGGTTGTGGACTTCGTGAGTTTGGTGTCCAGCATTGACCAGAGACTGGACCAAAATGTGCTAAGAAACCGACTGTCCCGATCTGAGATGATAGACTGTGGGATCCCAAAGTGCACCCACACTCGTTCAAAGAAGAGTTTAGCAGTGGCTTCTGCTGTGATATTCTTCTTGCAGGCCACCATAATGGCCATCTTCGAGAACCTGTCGACGACCACAAAAACACAGTCATTTCCATGCTTAGTGGAAGGAAGGCCTGACATGTAATCCATGGAGATGGATTCCCAAGGTCGACTAGGGGTAGACAACGGGGTATAGAGGCCGTGCTTCTTAATGGTCGATTTGGCAATGGCACAAGCAGTACATGATCTGATGTACTTCCCAACATCCTGTCGAAGATTCGGCCAATAGAAATAATTTTGCAGTACTGCCACTGTTTTCTCAACCCCGAAATGCCCAGCAGCCCGACTGTAGTGTGCTTCCCAAATCATCTTGGCACGCTCGCTTGAAGGAACAAAAAGGTGACTGAGGTGGCATAATAGGGCATCCTGGAGGTGAAAATCTGGAACATGCCGACCCTCCAAGAGTGTCTGGTATGTGTGGCCGAATTCTGGGTCGCTTTTGTAGAGAAGTGGCCAATCAGAAGTCTCGTGCCCACAAGAGTTGAGCACAGTGGTTAACGCCATGATCGGTGGTCGACTGAGGCAATCTGCAACATTATTGGTGCTGCCCTTCTTATACTTGATATTCAAGTGGAACTGTTGCATGTATGTAGACCACTTCTGATGGCGATCATTCTACAATTTCCCTTGGGTCTGTATGAACTGCAGGGGTCGATGGTCTGTGTGGATGACCGTTTCCTTCCCCAAAATGTAATGCTTCCATTGTCGGCAGGCCTGTACAATGGAATACATCTCTTTATCATAAGTGGGGTACTTCCGGACTGTGTCTGAAAGTGTTTCACTGTGATATGCCACTGGATGTCCATGTTGAGTAAGGACTGCCCCAATAGCATAGTCAGAGGCATTTGTCTCGACCTCAAATGGTTGTTGTAAATCTGGTAACGCGAGCACTGGTGCCGTGCAGAGGCGATCCTTCAACTCCATGAATGCCTTCTGTTGAGATTCAGACCAAAAGAATTTTGCTTTCGCCCCTCCCTTGGTGACTTGACTCAAGGGCCAAGAAATATGAGAAAACCCCAACACAAATCTGCGGTAGAAGTTGGCAAGACCTAGAAAGCTACGGAGCTCTGTTAGAGTGGTTGGAGAGGGCCAATCCCGAATGACTTGGATCTTGGCTGGATCGACATGCACCCCCTGTTCATCAATGATGTATCCCAGATACTAAACCTGGCTCATGCCAAAAGTGCATTTCTCCAAATTGGCACATAGCTTGTGTTGCCGCAGTGTTTGGAGAACCTGTCGGATGTGGTGGAGGTGCTCTTCCCAACTCTGGCTGAAGATCAGAATGTCATCCAAGTATACTGCTATAAAGGAGTTGGTGAATGGCCACAGGATGTCATCCATTAGCCTCATGAGGGTTGCAGGAGCATTCGTCAATCTGAAAGGCATAACCAACCATTCGAAAAGGCCCTCCTTGGATTTGAAGGCAGTCTTCCACACATCAGAGGGTTCAATTGGTACCTGGTGATATCCTGACTTCAGATCGATCTTGCTGAAATATTTCGCCCCCTTCAGTTGGTCTAGGAGGTCATCAATCCGCGGGATCGGGTACCTATTACGGACAGTGATCTTGTTCAGCGCCCGATAGTCAATACAGAGTCTCCACGTCCCATCCTTCTTCTGTACCAACACGATCGGGCTCCCACAAGGCGATGAACTCGGACACATGTGACCTTTCTGCAGGAGCTCCTGAATCTGCCTCTTGATTTCATTGTTCTCCAGAATGGAGCGCCGATAAATTGGTCCATTGGGTAGCGGCGCACCTGGGGTCAGATCGATGGAGTGCTTGACTTGACAGTGCAGAGGAACCCCTGCAGGGGAGGTGAAGATGTCCTCGTACTCCTCCACAACCTTGTCCATCTGTAGTTGTCGTGCAGAGGGACCCCGTCTGGATGCCGCAGCCACTGTCTTCTTCTTTCCTTCAGGGCGTATCATCAGGAAAACAAATTTCCTAGTTTTGGAGATGATCTTACTACATTGTTTTGCAGTAATCAAAGAGATGGCGGTAGGTGGTGCTACCTCTGGTATCCTGTACAACTTATTTCCCAATGTAATAATAACAGCACGGGGCCTTGATTCATACACAGCATGTCGCTTCCACAAGTATGGTTGTCCTAGTAATACATCACAAACTTCAAGGGGGGCAATGTCACACAATACCTCATCCGTGAAGGGCTTGATGTTGTATGGAAGGTGACACTGCTGGCTCATGCGAAGATCTCGTCCTTGGTGAAGCCACCCAATGGTGTATGGTTGTGGATGTGTTGTGGTCGGTAAGCCCAACCGCTTCACGACCTCTGCCGAAATGAGGTTCTTTTGACTCCCGCTATCAACAATGAACTGTATCGGGGAGCCCTTTACCCACATCTGGGAGTGGAAGAGATGCTCCTCCTCCTCTGGATCTTCGGGTTCATTTTTCTGGATCTTGGTGGTAGCAACAGTGGCGTTGGGATCCGCATCAATGATCTGCTTCCCTTTTTGATTCCCCTTATCGGGTTCTGACTCAGAGTCAGAACATGCATCTGATTCTGAAACCTTTAGCTCAGCCACCAGTGACTGCTTGGCCTGACACTCACTTGTGTTGTGAGTGGAGCTCTTATGGAACTCACACCATTTTCCAGTGTCCTTTCTCGGCTTCGCGGCGCTGTTCTTTGCTTGCAGCTTCGGCTGGTTGTCTTGGGCTGTCCCGCCTTGGCTTTGTCCTTTGTTCTGTGGTTTAGGGGCACCTTTCTCTTGCTTTGGATTCGCAGATCCAAAGTCTCGCTTCTTTTGTTTAAACTTCTGCTCGACCTTGACGGCATATCGATATGCTGTGTTGAGCGAGGAGATGTTCAGGAATTGTATTTCTTCCTGGATGTACTTGTGCAGGCAGCCATGGTATTTGAGTATCAAATGTTGCTCCGAATCCTTGATACCCAACTTTGTGCGAAGGGTATGGAAAAGATTGGTGAACTCCGGCACGTCTTGGTCCCTTCCCTGCTGCAGCGTGGTCCACTTTATGTATTCATCCTCATAGCTTCCAACAGGGTAGTACTGCTCCTTGATGGCATCCCGAAATGAATTCCAGGTGGGTGCGGCTGAAAACAGTGAGCCAGTACTTTCATCCTTCTGCTCGCAGTAGGTTTCCCACTAGTCCTTGACGTGGGGGGCTGCTTTGAGAAGAGCAAAAACAATCTTTTCCCGACTCGAAAAATCATGAACGGAAAAATAACCCTCTAGCAGATTTAACCATTTATCTACGGCTTCTGCGTCTATCTGACCCTCGAATATGGGGATTTCAAAATTAACTTGTACCTTAAAGGGTGTGGCGTTTCCAGAGTAGCTGCTGGAAGTCGATGCGTCGCTTCTGGGTAGCCGCTGAAGGATCTGGGCAAAGCTGTCCATCATCGCATACTGTTGTCACTCGAGGGCTTCTTCGAGCAAGATTTTGATGGGATCTCCTGCCCCCTCGTCTTTCTTCTCATCTGCCATGGGAGGCCGTCGGGATTTGCGAGGCTGGTCTTGCAAAGGTTCAACCAGTTCAAGCCCTAACTCCTTATATCCCGACCTTGTTGGGGACATGCAAAGAAAAACAGAGAAAAAGCAGACCACTCTGATACCACTGATCCGGATTTAAACGGGAACACAACAAATTACAGAGATAACCATATACACAAAGATGCAGCGGAAATAATACTTCATTTCATTAACGGAAATTACTGAAATATGCTTACAACCAGAAATGGAAGTAAACCAGCTAGGGCGATGGTAGCTTATCTCTGAGAAGAGATGTGGTGGCTACATGCCTCTGAACTGTGTTACAATGAGGCTCGAAGGCCTATTTATTGTTGAGAAACAATGGAAAACCCTTAACATTCCAAAACCTAACCCTAGGAGATGAAACGCCAAACTGTGGGCCCCGTTTGGGGTAAATTGGTACATCAACTTCCCGGGGTCGTGACTTTGGCATACGATCTCCGTTTGACGCGTACAATAGCTCGTTAGAAAGATCTATCTGAGCACTACCATTTTTGGAACGGGCAACATTGATCCATTCCATGGACCCATGTTGCCCCCGGATTCCCCAAAAAACGTCGTTTAGGGCCTCAAAACGGCTCTGGAAGTTCAGGACCCGAAAAACTGCTAAAAATAGTAAGTTGTGCTATAATTAAGGAAACTGAAAATGCTGAGAAAGACAATGGTGGGGGTCCAGGTGGACTTGGTAGGTGGCCACCAATATCCACCTGGATCAATATTGTTATTTCTGTGCCCCATAGAATCCCTCTATTGTTATTTTTGTGGCTTTATATTATTATTGTTAGGTCGGCTGGATTATATTATGACTCCTTAGACTCCTATATATAGAAAGGAGGTTTTGTCATTTGTATCATCCAAGAATTGTTCATTTATGTAATGTAAAGGAGGTTGACCCCTCAAAGAGGCTGAATTCTAAGGCGTTGATCTATCTTTTCTTGAGCTGGTTTCATAACATTTGGTATCAGAGCTTTGGATTCTAGGGTTTCGCTGCTCCAAACAGGTCATCGTGGTATTTTCACTATAACTTTTTTCTGTGACGGTTCAGAAGTCGCAAAAAAAACCCATTTGAGAAGAAATCGTGCTGAACCTTGGGTCCAAAGTTCAGAGCTTTTTGCGTGATATTTACGGAGATATGATTTGAGGAAGTTGGTCTTTTTGCAAACTCCTGAATTACATTCAAAACAGGTGACATGGAGAAACGCATCATAACTTTCTCTCTGGGGATCGGATTGAAATTTCATAAGAAGGTACAGAAAGAGGACGGATTCTAGTTTCTTGTGTGTGTGTTTTAGATTCAAAGGTTGAAACAGTGACTCATGGCACGTCGTACAAGTTTGCTCTACTAAATCAGTCTAAAAGCAAGTCACTGTGGGAGATTTCACATAACTCTTCCTTGGAGAATCCAATTTGGCTCAGACTTGTGGCATTGGAAAGAGGACGTAGAAGGCTACTACAGGTAGCAATTTTAGAACTGGATGATCCGCAATTACAGAGATACATCAGATTCAATATCAGGCTTCTATAAAGTGAAAAAAGGTGTGTAGTTTTTTTTTTTTAAATTTTTGTGTAAGCTTGGTTTAACGGAATTCAAAGGGCATAGTAAAGCATTATTATCGGTAACTGATGCCCCGAGGAAAGAAAATGCAAACACCTAGTAAGGAACCTGAAAGCTCTAGCATGACTCATGAAGAAGAGGAAGAAATGCTACATGATATATCAAAATTACAAGAACAAGTGCAACAAATGTCACGCTCACAAAAGCTAACAGAAGCTAAGATAAATGGCTTGGAATCTAAGATAAAGGTTGACACCACAACAATTGGAAGAAAAAAGAGCAAAAGGGCTTTGTTACAGTTGTGATAGCAAATACACTAAAGGTCATAAGTGTGCTGAGAAGAAATTATTCTACATAGATTGTGAAGAGGAAGAAGAAAAGGAGCAAGAAAGGTCAAAAGAAGAATATATACTCCAGGAACAAAGCCTAGATGAAGAACAAATAAATCCGACCATATCTTGTAATGCATTGGCGGGAATTACCACTCCTCAAACCATCAAGATAGAAGGACAAATCAAGAAGAAAAAGGTAATAGTGTTGATTGATTCAGGAAGCACCCACAATTTTATTCATTGTAGGGTAGCAAAAGAATTGAATTGCTTCCAATATCCAGCACCGAGTGTCAAGTGATGATTGAAAATGGAGGAACAATAAATTGCTCTGGAAAGTGCCATAATATCAAGCTATCCATGGGAGAATATGTATTAACTAGCCCAATGCTTTCCATTCCAATGGGAGGTGCGGATGTTGTACTAGGAGTCCAATGGCTACAATCCTTGGGTACAATAGCTTTTAATTTTCAAGAAATTTTCATCAAATTTTCTATGGAAGGAAAGGAATTTGAATTAAGGGGTATTGTAGGGAAACAAGGAAAGATAATCAGCTCTCATGGTATGACAAAGCTTCTAAAAAAGGAGCAAAGAGGTGTAATTGCACAATTATGCTCACTAGATGTTTCCACATTGGAATCATCTATTTCTCCAGATCTCCAAAAAGTCCTGGACAATCATTCCAAGGTATTTGAGACTCCCAAGGGTCTCCCACCTATGCGTGATCATGATCATGCTATTCATCTGATTCCAGGAAGTGTTCCTCCAAACATCAGGCCGTATAGATATCCCTATGTCCAAAAAAGTGAAATTGAACGTATGGTTGCCGAAATGCTAGAGGCTGGTATAATTCAACCGAGTCAAAGTTCTTTCTCAGCTCCAGTAGTATTGGTGCACAAGAAGGATGGATCATGGCGCATGTGTCCAGATTATAGGGAGCTCAACAAGCTCACTATTAAAGATAAGTTCCCCATTCCTGTTATTGATGAATTACTGGATGAATTGCATGGATCAATTTACTTCACCAAGTTGGATCTTCGTTCGGGATATCATCAAATCATAATGAAGATTGAAGACATTCCGAAAACAGCATTTAGAACTCATGAGGGTCATTATGAATTTTTGGTCATGCCTTTTGGCCTTACCAATGCACCTTCAACATTTCAAGGTTTGATGAATTCAATTTTCAAACCATTCCTTAAAAAATTTGTGTTAGTATTTTTTGATGATATACTAATCTACATCAAGTCTTGGAAGGATCATGTTGAACATGTTGAAAGGGTTCTACAACTATTGGAGGAGAAACAAATATATGCAAAAAGATCCAAATGTTTCTTTGGAGTCCAGGAGGTGGAATATTTGGGTCATATTGTATCTCATGAAGGAGTTAAGGTAGACCCTAGCAAAATTAAAGCCATTAAGGAATGGAAAATCCCCACATCCATAAAGCATTTGCGAGGATTTCTTAGGTTGACAGGGTATTATCGCATGTTTGTTAAGAATTATGGGAGAATAGTAGCACCTCTAACAACATTATTGAAGAAAGATTCATTTTCATGGACTCCAGAAGCAACAAAGGCCTTTGAACATCTTAAAGAGGCAATGTGCCAAGCACTGGTCTTAGCTACACTGGACTTCACAAAAACCTTTATTGTGGAATGTGATGCTTCAGGAAATGGAATTGGTGTTGTTCTAATGCAAGATGAAAGACCCATTGCTTTTGAAAGTCGTCCAATCAAGGGAAAGTTTTTAAGCAAAGCTATTTATGAGAAGGAAATGTTGGCAATACTCCATGCACTTAAGAAATGACGACCCTACCTAATGGGAAGACACTTCAAGGTAAAAACGGATCATGATAGCCTTAAATACTTTTTAGAACAAAGATTATCCTCTGAAGAGCAACAAAAGTGGGTCACAAAGATGTTGGGTTATGACTTTGAAATCATCTACAAAAAAGGGAAGCAAAATGTGGTGGCAGATGCACTCTCAAGAAAGGATGAGGATGTGGAAGCATTGTTGTGTGCCATTTCTATTATCCAACCAGATTGGATAAACGAAGCAAGGGAGGGATGGAAGAATGACGAAGAAGTGTGGGCACTTATTCAAAAGCTACAACAAGATTCCAGTACTTCTGATACATTTAGCTGGAAAAATGATTTGTTATGGTACAAAGATCGCTTATACCTCTGTAAGAATTCCCAGCTAAAACAAAATATTCTTATGGAATTGCACACTCTCCCTTAGGAGGGCACTCAGGATTTTTAAAAACTTACCACAGGGTTAAGAAGGAATTTTTTTGGGATGGCCTTAAATCAGATATTCAAAAGTTTGTGGCAGAATGTTTGGTTTGCCAGCAAAATAAAGTTGAAACAATTAAGACACCGGGTCTATTACAACCTTTATCCATTCCAAGCCAACGTTGGGAGGAGGTTTCAATGGATTTTATCACAGGTTTACCCAAGTCTGAGGGAAAGAGTGTCATCATGGTGGTAGTTGACAGACTTACCAAGTATGCACACTTTTGTGCATTATCACATCCATTTAAAGCCAGTACAGTTTCTACTGCATTTATGGAAACAGTTCAAAAGCTACATGGAAACCCAAAGATTATTGTAAGTGATAGAGATCCCATTTTCACTGGAAATTTTTGGACAGAATTATTTTCTTGTCTTGGTACTCAGTTAGCTCATAGCTCATCTTATCATCCTCAATCTGATGGGAAAACTGAGATAGTAAACAAATGTTTGGAAGGATATCTTCATTGCTTTGTATCTGATAAACAGACACAATGGGTCAAATGGTTGCCTCTGGCTGAATGGTGGTATAAGACTTCCTTCCATACAGCAACAAAAATGACCCCATTTATGGCACTTTAGGGGTATCAACCACCATCCATCACATCATATTTAAGAGAAAATTCTAAGGTTCAGGCAGTGGAACATCACATCGAACATCAACAACAAGTCCTCCAACTCTTAAAGGATAACCTCGTGTTGGCACAAAATAGAATGAAACAACAGGTAGATCAACATCGCAGTGAAAGAAGTTTTGATGTAGGTGATTGGGTATTCCTACGGCTACAACCATATAAGCAAATGTCCCTGAAACAAGCTAAGAAGGATAATAAATTATCACCAAAGTATTACGGTCCGTACAAGGTGTTGCAAAATATTGGTACTATGGCATACAAATTGGAGCTTCCTGCAGCTTCTCGATTGCACCCAGTTTCCCATGTTTCATGTTTAAAGAAGGTTATAGGTGACAAGCTCCCAATTCAAACAATATTGCCAGAACTTGACGAGGAAGGAAAAATTATATTGGAACCGGAAGCAGTCACAAAAACAAGAACTTGACAGCTACGAAATCGATCAATTTCAGAGTATCTTATCAAGTGGAAGAACTTATCCGCTGAAGATTCCACATGGGAGGATGAGAATTTTATGCAGAAGTATCCAGAACTACTCAAGCGTTGAGGACAACACTTTTTTGAAGGAGAGGGGCATGTTGGGTCCCTATAATACTAGTGATTACCCCATTACTATTGTAGTTATACCCCTTATTTATATTGTTGTGCCCCTATTACCCCCATATTGTTATTTCTGTGCCCCATAGAATCCCTTTATTGTTATTTTTGTGGCTTTATATTATTATTGTTAGGTCGGCTGGATTATATTGTGACTCCTTAGACTCCTATATATAGAAAGGAGGTTTTGTCATTTGTATCATCCAAGAATTGTTCATTTATGTAATGTAAAGGAGGTTGCCCCCTCGAAGACGCTGAATTCTAAGGCATTGATCTATCTTTTCTATCTTTTCTTGAGTTGGTTTCATAACAGATTTATCTTCTGCTTGTTCTTATTATCATCATTGATCTACTGGATTTCTCTGGTTGAAAGTAGAAGTAGATTCTTGTCCTGTGCTTTAGTACATTGCATGAGCTTGTGAATCTGGAGGAAATTCTGCATTGATACCCTAGTAAGTTCATCTCAGCTCGGGGGTGAACTGGAGGAATTACAGTTCTAAATTGGGTGGAAAAATGTGTGGAGTTCCCAAGTTTCCCTAATGATGCTATTTGAATTATCTATTAATTTATCTTCCTGTTCTTTTATTTAGAACAACCAGATGCTAATGCTTTGTTAGGAATAGTCATAAGTGGATGTTGTATTTTTTAGTTGTTCATAATGTATAAATTTAGTTTCATAGAATTGAATGTATTGTAGAGATGTAGGTGTTTAACGAATTGAATTATAAACTTGTAGTTGGAATTGAGATTCAGTGTGGAGACTGATTTTACTGCATTGTTGAAGCACATATATTCTGTCATACTAGATTTAGTGGCGTGAAACTAAATTCTATTACTGTGACATGTGTAATTTACTGTAATTTATTGTTAGAGATTTTATTTGTACACAAAGAAAATAAATAAACTATATATTAGACTTGTTTACACAAGTACGCCAACTTCGTAATTGAGAGGTACGGATATAGATCGAGTGCGTCGATTTCAGCAACTACATGATTAGGTTTCCTCTTTTTACAAAAGATATGCTTCAAAGATAACAATTCCTTGTATCAGTGATAAGATATTGACAACATGTTTAAAGCCTCGAAAATTTCATCTTAGTATTACTGATTTGTTAAGGTGTAAAGTACTAACATGCACGTGATGTGTTAGGAAAAAAAAAAAAACTTTGTATGTAGATAGCTAAAATATTGAGTGAGTTATTATCTATAGCATCGAGAGTATCATCAGACTAACCTCTAAACTATTCAAAGTAGCATTGGTTACTTGCTGTCAGATGAAACGTGCATGGGTTGTAAAGAGAGACTAGTAATTATACGAGATGCAAGGATACCAAGAAGAAATGAAGGGATCTAATTCTTTTATATAATTATACAAAATCAAATAGCAAAAAGAAAGGAAGAATGAATATGAAAGAAAATTAATTCCTTTTTCATTCACTTGGCAACAATGACATATATATTAACTATTGTCACTGATAATAAAAACAGATTATGGATCCAATAATTTAACCATTGTAACCCAGAACTTGAGAATTTAACCATTGTAACCCATTGGATCCAAAACCTTACAGAATAGAAAATGTTCCCTAATTAGAAAGGAAAAAAGAAAAAAAACCAGGGAGTAGTTAAAGCATTACATGTGTATGGAAGACATGCTAGAGTGCAAAGTGCGAACCTTTGTGCTTAGACCTTTCCAATGTAGTAACTTACAAACAAGAGCGAAAAAGTCAACACTCGTACTCACTTTAAGGAGACGAAAATTAGAGGGCGGGTGAATTCTTAATGCACTGAAAAATAAAAGGAAATATAAGGTTTCCACGAGGAGAAATTCAAGGACAATAATTCTAACCAAGTACTTATAGAGGGGTCATGATTACCCAAGCCCATCGAAGACATGTCATTTCGAACATTGAAAGTACCAGGCATTGAACATTAGATGAAGGATAATTATCTTTGGCACCCCCTGTATACAAAAATGAGGGAAAACAGGAGTATAGGCAAAGATGAAGAAATCGGAGTACAATGCCTTAAGGAAAAAAATAAAAAATAAGTTATAGGGAAATGCTTGTTGATTCATAAAGAAAAAACCAAATTGTAGAAGGATCCATACTGTAAATAGGCAGAATTCGCTGCTAAAGGAAACTTGGAAGAATATTAATGCTTAATATAAACAGTATAGTCAATGTATTGTTGGGTTGTGTTATATTCTTTCCATGACTAGCCCATGTAGCTAACCGGGTTGTTAGAGGGGGGGCAGAGCCCCGCTTTGTTGCGCCAATTGTGTAGCAGGGGGGGGAGGGGTCATAGGGGATTTGAGGCGTATCCGTAACCCCACTTTATGGGGTCCGAGGTAGCGCCCTGGAAATTTTTGGTTTTGGACCCTATTTTAGCTTGGGCAGACCCACCTATGGTTTTGTGCATGATTTTCGCACATGTTTTTGGATGCGATGGTTTTTTTTCCATGGTATTGGATGCTTCGGCATGTATAAATATGTATTATAACATAAAAGAACATAATGAAAGATCAAGCTGGTAGTCCCGGTTTTGGGATCCAGGGAAAAATCTTTGTGTATATGTGTTTTATGTGTTATGCTCTCGCATTGTTTATTTTCTGTGTTTTAGAATTCGTATGCAGGTAATTTCTGTATGGGGTTAAAACCTACATTTGGTATCAGAACAGAGTTGGCTTTAAGGGGACACCTTTGATACTGATGGGTTTCGCTCGTGCCTGTGGTAGACCCTGTTCAGTGGGAGATCTGCAAGATCAATTTTGGTGGTAAAAGAAGATGGCGAGTAGTGGAAATATAGAGATCAAGAAATTTAATGGTCAAAGTTTTGAGTTGTGGAAACTCAAGATGGACAATTTGTTGGTGGATAAAGATCAGTGGATCGTGGTAGATCCGGGTACTAAACCAACGAAAGTGTTTGATGAAGAATGGAAGAAGTTGGATCGGAAGGCAAAGAGCACAATACGATTGTGTGTCTCAGATTCAGTATTGCTGAATGTATCAGGGGAAGCTACGACGAAGGCTTTGTGGGACAAGTTAGGGACTTTGTACCAATCTAAGTCTCTAGTAAATAAATTGTTCCTGCAAAAAATGATGTATAACCTGAGGATGAAAGATGGAGACTCCGTGACAGGGGATCTGAACACATTTAATATTGTGGTAAGTTAGTTAGCATCTGTTGATATTACAATTTCAGATGAAGATAAGTGCATTAGCTTGTTGTGTTCTCTAACAGATTCGTGGGATAGTCTGGTTATTGCAATAGGTAGCAATGCAACTACCTTGCAGTTTGATGAAATAGTCTCATCCTTGCTAATGGAGGAGATGAGACAGAAAAATATGGAGAACCAGAATGGTGATGCCTTGTTTGTACGAAGACAGTCCTAGAACAGAAACAAAAATAAGTCATCGAGTGGGAGATCTAAATCTCCAGGAAAACCTGTAAAGGTGGTGTGCTGGAAATGTGGAAAGGAAGGGCACTACAAAAGGGACTATAAATCTAAAGCTCTTGATAAAGGAAAGGGATCTGATGATTCTCCTTCTGCA
The DNA here is from genome assembly GCA_031772625.1 of Pinus tabuliformis. NCBI lineage: Eukaryota > Viridiplantae > Streptophyta > Pinopsida > Pinales > Pinaceae > Pinus > Pinus tabuliformis. The sequence goes on from CM062816.1 coordinate 1,874,076,186, forward strand.
GAGGCGAAAACCACCTCAGATGAAGGTGGGATGTGTACTTGGCTTCTTCAAGTACACATGTAGATCATGAGGCATGGTTGATTGACTCAAGTGCATCCTTTCACTTCACTCCCCATAGAGAGTGGTTCTACGAGTATGAGAAATACAATGGTGGTGATGTCTTCTTAGGGGATGATAGGAAGGCTAGAATCATTGGTCGTGGAAAAGTAAAGTTGAATTTTCAAGGTGGAAGAGTTAGAACACTTCTAGGTGTTCTACATATTCCTACAGTAGACAAAAATCTAATTTCTGTAAGCAAGCTAGATGATGCAAGTGTAAAAACGGTGTTCGAGAAAGATACCTGCAAAATGGTTCAGGGAGCACTGGTATTGATGTGGGGAGTTTGAATTGGAACTTTGTACAAGCTTCAAGGTAGTACTGTTGTTGATGGGTGCAACAGTTCTGTGGTTCCTGAAAGTGGAGCAGAAAATCTAGTGGTCTCTAGAGAGAAGACCATGTTGTGGCATCAAAGGCTTGGGCATATTGGAGAGAAGGGCCTTTGAATACTTCATGGTAAAGGTATGGTAGAAGGTATGAGTAATAGCTCTCTGGATTTTGATTTCTATGAAAATTGTGCATATGGGAAGCAGAATCAGGTGAGTTTCCCCTCTGGTAGTAAGAGGGCGAAACAAATATTAGAGCTTGTGCATAGTGATGTGTTTAGACCTGTGAAGGTTCCATCATTGGGTAAGTCTGTGTACTATGTATCATTTATAGATGACTTCTCAAGGAATACATGGATATATTTCCTTAAGAAGAAATCTGAAGTCTTTGACATGTTTAAAGAATTTAAGGCTCTCATGGAAAATTAGACAGAGAAAAAGATAAAGGTGTCGAGGAGAAATAATGGTGGAGAGTTTTGTAGCAAGGAATTTGAAGAACTCTATAAAAGTGTGGTATAGCACAGCAGAAGACTACTTCATATACACCTCAGCAAAGTGGAGTTGCAGAAAGAATGAATAAGACGTTGATGGAAAGGGCAAGAAGCGTGCTCAGTGGTCCCAGGTTAGGACAGGAATTCTGGGCAGAGGCGGTGGACACTGCATGTTACCTTCTCAACAGGTCACCTTCATCAACTTTGGAGAATAAGACTCCACAAGAGGTATGGACTGGTAAGAAACCCTCTCTTTCACATTTGAGGATATTTGGATGTGATACATATCTACGTGTTCCAAACGAGAAACGAACCAAGTTGGATAGCAAATCTAAAAAATGCATCCTTATTGGGTATAATGATGGTTTAAAGGGTTATAAGCTTTGGAACTCAGTAACAAGGAAGGTTGTATACAACCGAGATGTGGTGTTCAAAGAGGTGAAAGAGAGTATTAAACATGAAGTCCAACAAAAGGAACCTGAGCAGACAAAGTTTGAGCTAAAGGAGGAAGAATCAGACTCTACAGCAGAGGAGGAATCAGAAGATGAAGAGCCACAAACTCCGGGTGTGAGAAGATCAGTTCGAGAAAGAAGGCAGCCAAAAAGGTATAGTCCATCTACTTTCTGTTCAAATTTTGAGCATATTAAAGCAAGTGTGATCAAACTGGGCATCTCCTATAATGCTGTATGAAGCCCATCTATCCAACGAGGCTCTCTGATTTACAATCATCCAGAGCTCGTCGTGCCATCCAGAATCGGAGTAGCAAGGGGAGCAGTTCTAAGCTAATCGACCATCCATCCAACCTTGTCATCCAGCAATAGTGCATGAGTAGCAAGGGAAGCTATGAAAGGTTCAATTTACTTATTGGGTGGGGGGGCTTATGGTCAAGCCTGCTTATCTATTACTAATGATGATCCCAGAACTATGAAGGAAGCAGTAGATTCAGAGAATGGAAAACTCTGGAAAGAGGCCATGGTTGATGAAATGCATCTTTGCACAAAAGTGAGGCTTGGGATCTGGTGGAGTTGCTGGTTGGAAGGAAGCTCATTGGCAACAAATGGGTGTTCAAGAAGAAGACAAATGTAGAAGGAAAGGTGGAGAAATACAAAACTCGGTTGGTAGAAAAAGGTTATTCCTAGGTGTTGGGAATTTATTTGGTGATATTTTTCTTCTGTTGCCAAGGTAACTTCTATTAGATTACTTTTATTTGTTGCTGCTGCTTTCAATTTTGAGGTAGAATAGATGGATGTAAAGACAATATTTCTTCACGGGGATCTAGAAGAGGAGATATACATGAAGCAACCTGAAGGCTTTGCGGTGAAGGGTAAGAAAGAATTGGTATGAAAGTTAAAGAAGTCTTTGTATGGTTAAAATAGTCACCAAGGATGTGGTATCAGAAATTTGATATATTTATACCGGGACTTGGCTTCACCAGAAGCAAAGAAGATCACTGTGTGTATTTTAAATTAATTGGTGATCATGTTATTTATCTAGTCTTGTATGTGGATGATATGTTGTTGGTTGGAAATGACAAAGAAATTATCCAGGATTTGAAGACCTAATTATCCTCCAAATTCGACATGAAAGATATTGGTGCCGAAAACTATATTTTGAGCATGGAAATTAAAAGAGATCGGGCAAAGAGGAAGCTCTGGTTAAACCAGAGGAAGTATGTTGAGACAATACTGCAGAGGTTTAATATGCAGGATAGGAAACCGATGAAGGTTCTTATTCCTGTAGGTGTAAAGTTATTTGTTGAACAGTGTTCCAAGACACAAGAAGAGGAAGAGGATATGTCCTGTGTTCCATATGCAAATGCAGTCGGTAGCCTGATGTATGCAATGGTCTGTACTAGACCATACATTGCACATGCAGTGGGAGTATTGAGCAGGGTTATGTCAAAACCAGGGAAGGAGCACTGGACAGTAGTGAAGTGGGTTTTCAGGCATTTGCGTGGCACTAGTGATTATGGTTTGTGTTATCAAGGACGACCAAGATTGGATAGAGTGTTGGATATTCATGGCTTTGTTGATGCAGACTGGGCTAAAGATCTGGATCAGAGAAGATCTACAAGTGGATATGTGTTTAACATATTTGGAAGTGCAGTCAGTTGGATGAGTAAGAAACAATCTATAGTGACACTATCAACTACAGAGGAAGAATACATGACAGCCACTCATGTAAGCAAGGAAGTAGTTTGGTTGCAGAGATTGTGTTCAAGTATGGGGTTAGTACAGGAAGCTATAAGGATAGACTATGACAGCCAAAGTACAATTTTCTTGGCAAAGAACCCTGCATACCATTCAAAGACAAAGCACATTAATGTTCAGTATCACTTTGTGAGGGATATGATAGAAGACAAAAATGTGTTGCTGGTAAAGGTGGACACTTTGAAGAATACAGCGGATGCATTGACAAAATCTGTGAGCTCTGAGAAGTTCTCTTGGTGTAAGAGACAATGAGCGTGTCAGGGCTAGAAAAATGACTAAGCTCTCTTGTCGCCCCCTTTGGAAAGAAAACAAGTGGGAGAATGTTGGGTTGTGTTATATTCTTTCCACGACTAGCCCACGTAGCTAATCGGGGGGTTAGAGGGGGGGCGGAGCCCCCCTTCATTGCGCCAATTGTGTAGCGAGCAGAGGGGAGGGGTCACAGGGGGTTCGAGGCATACTTGTAAGCCCACTTTATGGGGTTTGGGGGTTTTGGACCCTATGTTAGGTTAGGCGGAACCACCTATGGTTTTGTGCATGATATTCGTACATGTTTTGGATGCGATGGTTTTTGGCCCATGGTATTAGATGCTTCGACATGTATAAATATGAATTATAACATTGAAAGGAACATAATGAAAAATCAAGCTGGTAGTCCCGGTTCTGGGATACATGGGAAAATCTTTGTGTATATGTGTTTTATGTGTTATGCTCTCGTATTGTTTATTTTCTATGTTTTAGAATTTGTATGCAGGTAATTTTGTATGGGGTTAAAACATACATGTATGAATGGAAAAATGACCAAAGAGTTACCTGGTGATGAATATGTCCACAGGGAAGCTACACTTCGAGAAAGCAAGACCGTCCTTCTAACTTGTAGTCATGTGCGCTGATAGGCTGGTTGAACTGGTATTTTGACAAAGCAGAAGAACACAAATAACAAGCAGAGGGAAAGTCAGAGGTAATTCGCAAAGGAAATGTGAAATAAAGCCCAAAACACAAATCTGATTCAATATTGAGGATGGGAAACCATTACCTTCAATGGATGAGGGGGAACATTGCCACGACTGAGAACAAACGTTGTTGTTGTCCTTAAGAGCCAAATTCTAGCATGCTAAGCAGAACTGATAGTCGACATGAGAAAAATCCAAATGGAATAGAGACCTTGGTGAGAGAACATGTTTAGGGTTCGAAGGAGAGCCATTCATCGCTAGATTTCCCTAATGCTCATCCGACCGTCCACGTGAAGGTGCCTGACATATCATGTCAATATCACATGGGAAGAGTGTGCATGGCTAGAGCACATTCAACATTATTTTCCCAAGGCATAAGCACGACACACGTTAGGGTTAATTCTAGTACGATGGGTGACAAACCTTAATAAAACCTCCATCCTATTACTATTAAAAGACCTCTGTGAGGATTAATATCGCAACTAAGGGGGGAGCTTAGGTTATATAGTAGATATTTTATAATATTAAAGGTTCACACCATGCGGGTATAGTAAATAACACTGTATTTAGAGTCACCTCGAGCAAGGTAATAAGGAAGCATGAGAGGAATAATTGAAAAATAATGCATTGTTACTATAGAGTATATACATACATGTTGTAGGTCATAAAGACTAAATAAAGAAACACACAACGACTAGCTTATCCAAAGTATTTAAATAAGCAAAGGAAGTTAGTTTGAATAACTATGGGTATGTTGAATGTTTATTAGTAAACAAAGGAAGTTTTATTTTTTTGTGGTTAGGGAGTTGTGATAGATGGTGTCAAAGCCCAAGTTCACCACTTAGGACTTAAGGAACCACTACAAAAACTAATAACCAGGAGAGATAATGATAAGTTTGTTTGAATTGTAAGCTAAGAAAGTGATCTAGCTACAATAAAGATGGAAAACGAGGCTCCAACCATCACTGAAGGTGAAGACTTGTATGCTAAATTGGGAAACAGGGCCACTCCATCAACTACTCAATTCATGGATGTCATTAGAAATCTTCAGCAAGAATTGACCTACCTGAGGAACAACAACGAGCGCCTGTTAAATGCGAGTGAGTAATTGAAAAGGATGATTAGGGGGCTAACTAAAAAGTCTAGCCATAAAACAGTGGAACCTTAAATACTAAAAAGAAACAAAAGGGGCACAAAATCAGAGAAATATGAAAGTGGGAGGGAATCTCATAGAACATATCCAAGAATATCAAAGAAAAAGAAACAAATGGAGTTACAAGGGGGATTTAAGAAAATCAAGCACCCTACTTTTGATGGAAAAAAAGAGGAGGATGAAAAAGCATGGCTACTTAACATGAATAAGTATTTTCAAGTCTATGAGTACGAGATAAACTTAAAGGCTAGATTGGCCATTTATCAGTTGCAAGGCAAAGTTTCCCTTTGGTGGGAAGAAGGTAAAAGTGTGCATCTGTTAAGAGGAAAAGACAGTGTCTGGGTAAGAGTTTTGGAAGCAGTTTAAGAACTCATACTTAAGTGAACGTTATTATGATGACCGAGCAAGAGAGTTCCATGAGTTTAGTTTGGGATAGTTAACTATGGATGAATTTGTGGCAAAGTTTACCAACTTACTATAGTATGTGCCTTATATTAAAGAAAAAAAAAAGACAAGGTTCAATGGTTTATGAACTGTTTACCCACTATCTACAAGGAACAAATTGATTTCAATAATCCAACGACCATGGACGAAGTGGTTAGGAAGGTGAGGATGTGTTACCAAAAATTTAGGAGTAAGGGTGAAGGCCCCAAGTTTTGGCAGAATAAGGACAAAGCTAAACATGCAATTGGAGAAAAATGATAGAAACTTAGTTATCTCAAGAACTTTGGAAAGGACCATCAATGGAAAAAGTTCAGGAAGTGGAATGTGAACCAGTCGGCCCAATCTCAAGTTGGATCAAAACCTATGCATCTGAACATCAAAACAATTAGTGGGGGTAAAGAAAAAGAACCACTGAAGCATTTGGGGTATGATGAACCTCATTTATAGAGGGATTGTCCACAAAATCCTATATCTATTCAGAATATCCACGTTGTCCATGAAGCCACCAAAGTGAATGATATTTCCAGAAATATTCCCAGAATAAGTGCAACCTTGGAGCATATATAAGTAGAACATCAATCAACAATGATTGAGATTGAGGGTACTATTTCCAACCAACCTGTTTCTGTTTTAATTAATCTAGGAGCTAGTTTAAGCTAGATTCGACCACAAGTGGTATAAAAATGTAAACTAAAAGATAAAAAATATAAAATTGCTTGGCTGGTACAGTTAGAAACTGGCACCAAAAGAAGAGTAACCAGGCAAGTAAAACATTGTTCTATTGATTTAAATGGCTATTATACAATGGTAAACTTAAATGTACTTCCCCTAAGATCATATGGTATACTAATAGGTATGGACTGGTTGGAAAAGCAAGGGGCCATTATAAATTGTTTAGGAAAAAAGGTGACTTGTGTGAATCAGCAAGGACAAACTCAAACAATCCAGGGCATACTAAAACCTATATCACTTAGACAAATATCAACTTTACAAATGAAAAATAATGCATGGAAGGGGTGTCAATTATTTATGGTTCATGTAGAAGTAAGCAACTAAGAAGGAGAAGAATCAAAATTAGATACATTGACGGTTATTAAGGAGTTTCGTGATGTCTTTCCAAAGGAAAGTCCAGGTTTACCCCCTCATAGACACAAATTTTTCCATTGACCTCGTACCCAACGAAACTCCAGTACCTAGAGCCCCTTACCGAATGAGTCCACCTGAATTACTGGAGTTGAAAATACAACTACAAGAAATGTTGGACAAAGGTTATATTAGGCCTAGTGTATCACCATGGGGGACTCCTATGTTGTTTGTCAAAAATAAGGATGGAACATTTAGAATGTACATCAATTGTCGACAACTAAACAACTTAACCATTAAAAATAAGTATCCATTGCCCTGTATTGATGATCTATTTGATCAAGTGAGGGGGGAAACCATTTTTTCAAAAAATGACTTAAGGACAAGATATCATCAATAGAGAATTAAAAATGAAGATATTCATAAGAAAACATTTAGGGCCATATATGGACACTGTGAGTTTGTGGTGTTACCATTCGACCTTACTAATTCCCCGACAACTTTTATGTACCTGATGAACAGTATATTTATCTAATATTTGGACAAATTTGTGCTGGTATTTATCGATGATATACTGATATATTCCAAAGATGAAGAGGAACATAAGGAACACTTAAATTTGGTTCTGCAAACTTTAAGGGAACATCAACTATATGAAAAGTTTAGTAAATATGAGTTCTACAAAAACAAAATACAATACTTGGGCCACATCATCTATAGGGAAGGACTAGCACTGGATCTTGAGAAGGTTAAGGCTATGGTAAATTGGCCCATACCAAAGGATGTATCTATTGTTCGTTCATTTATGGGAATCACAGGATACTACCGAAGATTTATAGAGGGAATCTCAAAGCTATCTTATCCTATCACCTCCTTACAAAAAAGGGAGAAAAATTTGAATGGACTACCGAATGTCGTGAGCGTTTTGATAAGTTGAAATATATACTCATAGTAGATCCTATCCTACAACTTGTATATCCAAATAAAGAATTTACATTTTATACCGATGCTTTTATCGAGGCATTAGAGGGAGTTTTAATGCAAGATAATTCTGTGATATCTTACGAGTTCAGAAAGTTGAAAATACATGAAAAGAATTATGTTGTATATGATTTAGAGCTAGCTGCTATCATACATGCCTTAAAGATGTGGAGGCATTATTTGTTAGGAAATAAATTCACTTTGGTAACCAATCATATCAGTCTAAAATATCTCTTTAGTTAATCCGATCTCAATACCAGCAAAGATAGGTGGATGATGTTTCTTAGTGAATTTGACTTTGACATTAGATACATAAAAGGGAAAGAAAACAAGACAGCATATGCTTTGAGTAGACATGCTTACACTTTAATGGAATTTTTTGTTAGCAGTACTAATACAAATTTGATAGAGAAAATTAGGAATTTCATAACCAGTGACCCAAAATACTTGGAAATTCAACAAAAATTACAACAGATTAACATTTCTGGTTATGCAGAAAATTCTGAAAAGTTGTTGATTTACAGGAAAAGATTGTATGTTCCCAATGTAAATTCCTTGAAACAAATGATACTTGATGAATATCATAAGAAACTGTGTAGGACATCTTGGCTACCAAAATATGATCACAACATTAAGTAAGAATTTCTTTTGTCCAGGTATGAAGAAAGAGGTGGCTGATTTTTTATGAAATTGCTTAGAAGTGGGAAATAATATTTATCCTTGAATGGAAGTGGGAAATAATTTCTTTAGATTTCATCACAAGACTACCAAGGACAAAGAGGAAACATGACTCCAGCATGGTGGTGGTGGATACCTTAAGTAAGGAAACCCATTTCATATCGGTACAATCTACTTATCACATGGCACAAATTTCTAATATCTTCATAACAGATATTTTTGAGTCATGGAATACCCAAGATGATAGTGTCAAATAGAGATGCCAAATTCACCTCAAACTTTTGGAAGGAATTGTTTAGGGGCATGGGCACTCAACTAAATTTCAATACAACATATCATCCTCAAACGGTTGGAAAAACAGAGAGAACCAACCATATTTTGGAGCACACGCTGAGAATGTCTATCATGGACAAATGTACAAAATGGGAGGATTTTCTATATTTAGCGAACTTTTCCTACAACAAGAGTTATCAAACATCTATAAAAATTATCCATTTTGAATCCATATATGGCAGAAAATGCCATACACCACTCAGTTGGAGTGAGCTAGATGATAGATTGATACTCAGATTGGATGCCTTGCAGGAAATGGAGAAAATAGTTTGGAAGATTCAACAGAACATTAAAACCCTAAAGGACAGACAAAAAATCTATGCAGACAAGATGAGGATGCATAGGGAGTTCAAAATTGGAGATCATGTCTATTTGAGGGTGAAACCAAGGAAAATTACATTAAGAATGGGAACCTGTCCAAAATTGGCACCAAGGTTTTGTGGACCATTTGAAATTCTAGACAGAATTGGACTTGTAGATTATCAATTAGCATTACCCAGTCACATTAAAGTGTAGAATTTCCATGACCTTAGGTCTAGGTTAGAATCTTAAAATCACTAATGCTACCAAACCAAGAATCTCAAGCATAAACTACTTTTCACAGTGGAAATATAAAGCAGTAAATCACATATGCATAAATACACACAGTTTTTAACAAAATTATACAATATTGTACAATCCCAATCTTCGTTATATTACACCAAATATAAATAATACAATAGTCTATGGTATACAAGATGTAATGAAAAACTTCATTGTGCAACTTCAATGTCATATCTTGTCTTGCTGGTCCTTCACTCCCATATTGCTCACTAATAATGCCTTTGTCAATCAAGGCCACTACACATTGATGCTCCAAAAAGGATGCCACCTAACAGTGCTCAAAGTTAATTCTGCTACATGTAAATGAGCTCATCAAACATCTCTCTAGGCTAGTCAATACCTGAGCTCCGATCTTCCTTCTAATAGCCTATTTCGTCCATCAAAGAGCTACACAAAGGGCTACACTACTTCACCAAATCACACACCAACAATGTGCTTCTTGTCTTCTACTCTAGGGATACTTTAGATAGCCAACACACCACTCTCTAATCATATCAATGGTACCCAATCGTGTCACTTCAAGATCTACTCCGATGAAGACACATGATCACCTAATCTCGCCTTCAAATTGGCTCTCACAAGCTTCAATTCAATCTGATCCAAACTAGTCACTTCTTGACCCAACGTTACTCCACAAAAACAATGTTATCCTCCATTGTTTTTTGTTATTACTACAAGTCTAGTTGAGGCACAAACTTCATCCCTTAACCCTCCACGCAATCAGCAACAAAATCCTTCAAGGGTTGCAGTTTTCCAAGGATACGCTCCTCCACCCCCACTCTGCCTCAAGGAGGCTTTGTTAACCCAACACTGCCCTTGAAACAAACTTAGTTTTTTGCTATGGCCTATGTCCTAGCACAATAGGACGTTGTGTCTCTCGGCCTCCCTCAAATCAACCCAATGATGCCCTTACCAAAATTGTGTAATCTCCTCTGCTCCTCGGCTTAGAAACTCAAAATCTTAGCCCTGGAAAAATTGTAGTTTTATCCCTTAAACAACCTTTATAAGTTTCGCAATCATTCCAAAAACTAGGCCTCCAAACAGACCTCTCCCATGTTGCTCCTCGGCCTCCAATTCAAACTTATACTCATGTTGTTCCTTGACCCTTTCTTGTTGCGGCTAGGGCATATAAATTTCAAAGCTATCTTGGATGAATGTTGCACAAGATGGATGCATAAATGAAGCCAATACACTTCATATTTATACAAAAAATTAGGGTTCCACAAATTCATGAAGAGACCCATCTATTAGAAAAATTTTACATCAAGCCAAATGACTTGAAAACCAATAATTACTAGTCAATTTAAAAAATTCATAACTTTGTTTCTAGAGCTCTGATTTGAGTGAAGTTTTGAGAGTTGGAATTAACTCGCTAAAATCTATCAACAAAAATTTTTCCAAGCTCAAATACATCAAATTTTTTACCAAAACATCAATGTGTGTGAAACCTCATACTTGGGCTCTAAGCCCACAAGCTTCCTTTGTGGTACTTTTCCCTCCAAACCCTGAACCCTAGGGCTTAGAGTACCCCCCAAGCTACAAAAATAAACACTCCCTCCTAGCAAGGGAGGTACTTCTAAGACTAGGAAGTCTCTCATCATCATTATCACTACTCACAACACTTGCCCAACTCATGGCGCTCACAATCGCAACAATCCTTGTAAGGTGAACTACGCCCTTCTCGAAAGTGTCAATGTCACTTGATGGAAGCACCTTGTTTCTTCTTCTTATCCTATAATTTCTTCCACTCTCTCCATGATTCCCTATTTCCAGTTGTAGAAGCACCCTTTCTCCCCACTGACCATGTGCTCTTCTTGGGCTACAGAGTCTCCCTGTGAATTTTCAAGTTCCCTCTCGAACTAGACTCCTTCTAAGTCTCTAGAACCTAGACCTTCTCACGAAGGTGTACCTTCTTCTCAGGAATGTGTACCTACTCTTTCTCTGGAACTTGCACCTACTCCACCTTCTTCTTTGCATGATCCACATGCTTGCCTGTCAACCTCTAGAGACCATTCTCTCCAACTCTAAGCACAATCCCATTAGAGCTAGAGCCTCTAGCCTCAATTCTTCCCTTCCCATCCTGGAACAACACATCAAACTGCTTCCTCTTGATCATTAAGTCAGAAATCATGCTATGTCTGAGTCCTAGCACAAACATTACATCCTCGACCCACATCACACTTCCTGTCTCCATCTTGAATGGCACAACACTCGATCCTTGGATCTCCCACTGACTCTTGTCACCCAACACCATGTTAAAATTTGAGTCCCATTCAGCTAGAGTCTCAAAAACCTCCTGTGACCCTATTATATGCTTCATCCCAAAACTGTCCATGTACCATCCATCCTGAATGATAATACCTTACGAGAAATGAGAAATCATAGCAAAGTCATCCTCTTCCAATCTCTTGGAGAGATCATCTATCTCAGCTACAATGGCAACACTGACGCCTACTTCCTTTTCCTTTTCTCAGCATTTCCCTTCTTCTTCATCAGAGATGTCGATGAAAAATGACCCATCTTACCACAATTAAAACACTTGACTTTACTCAAGTCCTTCTTTTTCTTACCGTTCATTTGTGATGTAAGTTCCATGTCATCATCTAAAGCCTTCTTCTTTGGATGAAGATCCTTGTCTCGTAACTCTTCTTGAAAGAAGTCATCCCACAACCTATCCCAGTTTGGAAGCTTCTCTCTAGCAACAATCCCCTTAGTGAAGGGCTTCCAATCCTCAATGAACCCTTTGAAGGAAATCCTTGGCATATCTCCATCCGAGGTAGACACACCAATGGCAACAAGATCATCTTTGACTTGAGGAAATCTCGTGAGTTATGAGGTCACGCATTCACCCTTTATCATCTTGGTATACTATAATTTATCCTTCAATACCAATACCCAATTTTTACTCTTATTCTAGAAAAATTCTATAGAGCCACCCATATCTCATGTGCGTTATTCTTCCAACACAAATGGGATATAAGGGAATCCTTCGCACCATCTAGCATGATCAATCTCATCCTCGCATCCAAATCTTCATATATTTCCAACTCCTTAGGGTCAGTTGGCTTCTTAATCTCTTTTTTCGCAAAGTCCTAGAGCTTATTGCGCTGTAAGACCAAATTGATCATTTCCTTCCAAAGACTATAGTTTGACAACCCCTCCAACCTGTCCTCATACTAGAGACTTGCCTGCAACTACAACATTGTAGTGAACCCTTCACTCACAATGTGGCCAACTCCCTCTCACGTTATACTTCATTGCGAAAAACTTTGATTTACTTACTTATAAATAGCTTAGACACGCTTTGATATCATGTTGAATTTTCATGACCTTGAGTCTAGATTAGAGTCTTAAAATCATTGACACTACTAAACCAATAATCTCAACCATAAACTACTTTACACAACAAAAATATAAAGTAGTAAATCACATATGCATAAATATACATTGTTTTTAACAAAATTGTAAAATCCCAATCTTTGTTATATTAAACCAAATATAAATAATAAAAAAGACTATGGTATACAATATACAATAAAAATGTTTGTTGCGCAACTTTCATGTCATATCTTATTGTGTTGGTCCTTCGCTTCTGTACTTCTCACTAGTAGTGCCTTAGTCCAATAAGGCCATTACACATCGAGACTCCAAGAGGGTTGCCTCCTAACAATGGTGCAAGTCACTTTGTTACATGTGTATGGGCTCATCAAACTTCTCTCTAGGCTAGCCAATACTTGAGTTCTAATCTACCTTCTAGTAGCCTCTTTAGTCCATCAAAGAGCTACACATAGCATTGCAATACTTCACCCAATCACACACCAACAACGTCCTTCTTGTTTGCTACTCTAGGGATACTTTGGGTAAGCTAACACGCTTCCCTCCAATCGAATCAATGGTACCCAATCACGTCACTGCAAAGATATGCTCTAACGAAGACACATGATCACCTAGCGAGGGAGGTACTTCCAAGACTAGGAAGTCTCTCATCATCGTCATCACTGCTCGCAACACTTGCCCAACTTGTGGCGCTCACAATCGCAACAATCCCTCTAATGTGAACTACACCCTTCTCGAAAGTGTCATTGTCACTATTTGAAGCACCTTGCTTCTTATTCTTATCCTATAATTTCTTCCACTCTCTCCATGATTCCCTCTTTCTAGTTGTAGAAGCACCGTTTCTCCCCATTGACCATGTGCTCTTCTTGAGCTGCAGAGTCTCCCTCTAAATCTACAAGTTCCCTCTTGAACTAGACTCCTTCTAAGTCTCTGGAACTTGGACCTTCTCAGGAAGGTGTACCTTCTTCTTAGGAATGTGTACCTACTCCTTTGAAGCCTGCACCTACACCTGCACCTTCTCCTCCTTCTCTGTAACTTGTACCTGCTCCACCTTCTTCTTTCCATGATCCATATGCTTGCCTGTCAACCTAAAGAGATCATTCTCTCCAACTCCAAGCACAATCCCATTAGAGCTAGAGCCTCTAGCCTGTATTTTTGCCTTCCCATCCTGGAACAAGACCTCAAACCGCTTCCTCTTGATCATCAAGTCCGAAATCACGCTATATCTCAATCTTGGTACAAACACTACATCCTCGACCCACATCAACTTACATGACACATCCTGTCTCCATCTTGAATGGCACAACACCCAATCCTCGGATCTTCAACTAACTCTTGTCACCCAACACCATGTGCAAATTTGAGTCCCATTTAGCTAGAGTCTCAAAAACCTCCTATGACCCTATCATATGCTTCGCCACAAAATTATCCATGTACCATCCATCCTCAATGATAATACCCTGCGAGAAATGAGAAATCATAGCAAATTCCTCCTCTTCTAATCTCTTGGAGAGATCATCTATCTTAGCTATAGTGGCAACACCGACGGCCTACTTCCCTTTCCTTTTCTCATCATTTCCCCCCTTCTTCATCGGACATGTCGATGAAAAATGACCCATCTCGCCGCAATTGAAACACTTGACCTTACTCAAGTCCTTATTTTTCTTACCCTTCATTTGTGATGCAAGTTCCAAGTCATCATCTAAAGCCTTCTTCTTTGGATGAAGTTCCTTGTCTCGTAACTCTCCCTGAATGAGTTCATCCCACAACCTATCCCAATCTGGAAGCTTCTCTCTAGCAATGATCCCTTTAATGAAGGGCTTCCAATCCTCAACGAACCCTTTCAAGGAAATCCTTACCATATCTCCATCTAAGAGAGACACACCAATGGCAGCAAGATCATCTTTGACTTGAGGCAATCTCGTCAGGTACGAAGTCATGCTTTCACCCTTTATCATCTTGGTATACTTTAACTTATCCTTCAATACCAATACCTAGTGTTTATTCTTATTCTAGAACAAATTCTAAAGAGCCACTCGTATCTCATGTGCATTATTCTTCCAACAGAAATGAGATATCAGGGCATCCTTCACACCATCTAGGGTGATCAATCTCATTCTCACGTCCAAATATTCATATATTTTTAGCTCCTTAGGGTTGGTTGGCTTCTTAATCTCTTTCTTGGCAAAGTCCCAGAGCTTGTTGACCTGTAAGACCAAATTGATCCTTTCCTTCCAAGGACTATAGTTGGAAAATCCCTCCAACTTGTCCTCATATCAGAGACCTGCCTGCAACTACGACATTGTAGTGAACCCTTCACTCACAATGTGGGCAACTCCCTCTCACATTGTATTTCGTTGCGCAAAACTTTGATTTACTTACTTCAAAAATAGCTTAGACACGCTTTGATATCATGTTGAATTTCCACGACCTTGGCTCTAAGTTAGAGTCTTAAAATCACTAATACTACCAAACCAATAGTCTCAACCATAAACTACTTTACACAGTAGAAATATAAAGCAGTAAATCACATATGCATAAATATATACTGTTTTTAACAAAATTGTACAACCCAATCTTTGTTATATTAAACCAAATCTCAATAATACAAAATTCTATGTTATACAATATACAATAAAAATCTTTGTTGCACAATTTCGATGTCATATCTTGTCATGTCAATGCTTCGCTCTTGTACTTCTCACTACTAGTGCTTTAGTCCAACAAGGCCACTACACATCGAGACTCCAAGAGGGTTTCCTCCTAACAATGGTGCAAGTCTCTTTTGCTACGTGTACATGGGCTCATCAAACTTCTCTCTAGGCTGGTCAATACTTGAGTTCTAATCTACCTTCTAGTAAACTCTTTCATCTATCAAAAAGCTACACATAGCATTGCAATACTTCACCCAATCACGCACCAACAACGTCCTCCTTATTTGCTACTCTAGGGCTGCTTTGGGTAGCTAACACACTTCCCTCCAATCAAATCAATGGTACCCAATCACGTCACTGCAAGATATGCTCTGATGAAGACACATGATCACCCAATCTTGTCTTCAAATTGGCTCACATAGTCTTCAAGTAAATCTTATCCAAGCCAGTCATTTCTTGACCAAACATTCCTCCAAAAAACACTATTTTCCTCCACTATGTTTTGTTCTTCCTGCAAATCTAGTTAGAGAACAAGCTTTAGCCCTTAACCCTTCACGCAATCAGCGACAAAATCCTTCAGGGGTTGCAGTTCTCCAAGGATAGGCTCTTCCACCCCCACTCTACCTCAAAGAGTCTTTTTAAACCCAATTTTACCCTTGAAACAACCTTAGTTGTTGGCTATAGCATGTAGCCTAACACAACAAGAAGTTGTGGCTCTCAGCCTCCCTCAAATCAACCCAACACTTCCCTTAACATAGTTGCATAACTTCCTCTGCTCCTCAACCGAGAAGCCCAACATCTTAGCGCTAGAAAAAATGTCGTTTTAGCCCTTAAACAACCCTTAGAAGGGCTATAATCATGCCCAGAACTCAGCCTCCAAACCGAATTCTCCCACACTACTCCTCGGCCTTCAATTCCGACTTATCCTCATGCTGTCCCTTGACCCTTTCTTGTTGCGGCTAGGGCATCCAAAGTTTAGAGATATCTTGGACGAATGTTTCATAAGATGGATGCCTAAATTACTCCAATACACCTCATATTTATACACAAAATGAGGGCTCCATGAATTCATGAAGAGACCCATCTATTGGATGAATTTTACTTCAAGCCTACACTACTTGAAAACCAATAATTACTAGTCAGCTAAAAAAATTCATAGCTTCTTTTCTAGAGATGATTCGAGTGATCTTCAAAGCATTGGAATCGGCTCACCAAGCTCTTTTACCTCAAATTTTCCCAAAATCAAATTCATCATATATTTTACCCAAACATCAATGGGTACAAAACCCCATACTTGGATTCCAAGCCCACAAGCTTCCCTTGTGGTGCTTTTCCCTCCAAACCCTGAACCCTAGGGCTTGGAGTGCCTCCCAAGCTACACAAATCAACATAATATTCATAATGTTTTCCATGTGTCTTTACCTAAGAAAGATGTACATAATAATTATCACATTATTGATTGGAAAATGCTACAGGTGGAAACCGAAGTATACTTTCTCGCAAAACCTCACTATATCCTAGACCAAAAAGACATCTAGCTTTGGAATTGAGCCGTCATTTGGGCTAAAGTGTAATGGAATAATTTTACTCCTGAAAAGGCCACATGAGAGCGAGAAGTTCACATGCAAAAAAATCATCCAACGCTATTTTAGAAGGAAGCAATTGCAAAATAAACACCGAGGACAATGTGAATAAAATGAGGAGAAAAATGTGATATCCCTTTTCTATTGTAATGTTGTTTTTATTTAGATTGAATTATGTTGGTAAGAATGGCGGAAAATCCATGAAGTACATTGAAATATTTATGTAAATAAATATTTTTATTAATAAAAAATTAAATGGAATTTAAATACTCGAGAATGATACACCTGAATATGATATTCTTGCCAAGAAAGAGAAACAAGAAAAATATCATTCACAAATGAGATTGGGAAAAAAATTTCATGATAAATATTCTACATAATATTCTAGATAAGTTTTAATGGACAAGAGAGAGTCCATTAAATCACTTATCTTGGAAAATATTCTAATCCTGGATAAGGTTCAAAGCATCCCGGAAGATAAAGGCTGGATTTTAAGGAAGAGCCTAGACAAGTGGACATTAAGGACCACAAAAGGGGGACGCTGCAAAAGGAAAAAATTATCATGGAAGAAAAATATAAAATACCTATTAAAGGGATCAATAAAGGATTTTGATACCCTCGAAAGTTCATCTCCAACTAGAAGAATTACACTTCCAGGTTGGGTGGAAAAAGGTGTGGAATTCCCTAGTGTCCCTAATCATGTTATTTCAAATATCTGTTAATTAATATTCATGTTCTTTCATTTAGAACAACCATACGTTGATGTAAGTGGATGTTCTATTTCTGAGTTATTCGTAGTGTACAAATTTAGTTTCATAGAATTGAATGTATTGTAGAGATGTAGGTACTTAGAGAATTGAATTATAAAATTGTTATTAGAATTGAGATTCAGCATGGAGATTAAGTCTACTGCATTGTTAAAGCGCATATATTATGTTATAATAGATTTAGTGGCGTGAAACTAATTTTTGTTACTATGACATGTGTAATTTACTATAATGTATTGTTAGATATTTTATCTATACACAAAAAATAAATAAAGTATAAGTTATACTCATTTACACAAGTACGCTGACTTAGTAACTCAGAGGTGTGGATATAGATCGAGTGTAGTGATTGCAACAACTACAAGATTAGATTTACTCTTTTTACAAAATTATGCTTCAAAGGATAGCATTCCTTGTATTAGCGATAAGCTATTGACAAGCGCATAGAAAGAAAAATGTTTAAAGCCCGGAAAATTTCATCTCGGTATTATTGAGTTTCTAAGGTGTAAAGTACCGATGGGCACGTGATGTTTTAGGAAAAAAATAAATTAAAAAACAAATAAAAATTGCACGTAGATAGCTAAAATATTTAATGAGTTATTATTTATTAACTATAGCACTGACGGTATCACAAGACTGACCTCTAAACTATGCGAAGTAGCATTGGTTACTTTAAGTTTGATGAAACATGCATGGGTTGTAATTATACGACATGCAGGGATACCAAGAAGAAATGAAGAGACCTACCACTTTTATATAATTATACAGACTCGGATAGCAGAAATAAAGAAAGAAAGAATCTGAAATAAAATTAATTCCTTTTACATTCACTTCGAAACAATATTATTGTGACAGATGTTATTAAATCACAATTTAGTAGACATAGTTACCATCCTACCAGAGCAGAAAAATTATATTAACTCCTGTGACTGATAATAAAAGCAGATTATGGATGCAGTAACTTAATCATTGTAACCCATAAATTGAGAATTATATATATAGATACATGAATTAAAATGAAAACATTTAGTTGTAAATTACATCATTATCACATGGAAGACCGCGTGAGCAGGTCATAATGAGATACAGTCATAAATAAAACATGGAGCTAACCATCATATGATAATGTCAATAGATAATCCACTATGCGAAACCAGCCATCCCTATTACAAGGCTACATAAAAATTTATTATGGTTATAACAAATCATATTGGACAGCACAACAATACAGGGTTTGCACCCACATCATGGACGAGTGCCATTATAATGAGCCTGAAAAAAAATAGAATAAGCGCATTTTATAACTATTACTAATCTGAAAATTAAGAACTAAGGGATAAAAATGAAAAAAAATAGAATAAGCGCATTTTATAACTATTACTAATCTGAAAATTAAGAACTAAGGGATAAAAATGAGTTAAAATAATCCATTTAACTCTTAACATTCATACTATGCATCAGAGGCACACTTTATCACCATCATGTATGGAATTTCACTAGCACTTTGACAATAAACCTGAACCCTGAGAAGGGAGGGAAACCAATCTGGAATCCATATGGAGAGCATATCAACCCTGATGGTGTCATATTGATCGTGCTCAAGGAAGATTATTGTGAAAGGAAACAAGCACAACTGCACAACAGGGGAGGAAGAACATTAACCTTATGCATCAAAATCCAAGCCCTTACAAAACAGAAATTGTGCCCTAATTGGGAAGGAAAATAAATAGAAAAAACTTACCAAGAAGTAGTTAAATCCTTACCTGTGTATGGAAGACATTCAAAAGTGCAGAGTACGCGCATTTGTGCTTATACCTTTCCAATGGAGTACCTTACAAACAAGAGCGAAATTGTGAGCACTTCTACTCACTGTAAGGAGACAAAAATTAAATGCCATGTGAATTAAGGAAATACAAGGTTTTCGCTAGGAGAAATTCAAGGACAAGAGTGCTACCCAAGTACTCAGAGCAGGTTCGTGACTACCCAAACCTATCGAAGATGCATACTTTAGAACATTGAAAGTACCTGGCATTGACCATCATCAGATTGTTGGAAATTTTCAGGTGATTTCAAACACAAAAGCCCAGAGAACAACGCTCTGATACCACTGTTGGAAATTTCTGCTAATTTCAAACAAAATTCAACAGAGCAGAACAATGCGCTGATACCATGTTGGGAATTTTCTGATAAATTCCATAACAGATAGACAAAAATTGCTCTGTTTTTGCACTCTGTTTTTGCACAGAAAACTGAAAATTTGTTTTCTAGAAATGGTGTTGCAGCAACGCTGAAACTGGTGTAACAGCAACGCAGTTTCGTCAGTTGTTGTTCACAGTGTAACAGCAATGGTGATTTGACGTCAAGCCTATTTTTGACTTACGGTGTAACAACAACACACAAAAAAGAACTTCTATTTATAAACAGTAAATCAACTGATACAAATTCATCTTCCTCACACAGAGGAATTTCACAACTGCTGTTACAAAACATCTTCCTCTTAACAGAGGGATTCACCAATCTATGCTAAAGAGCATCTTCCTCTCAACAGAGAGATTCACCGATCTATGTTGAAGAGCATCTTCCTCTTGACAGAGGGATTCACCAAACTATGCTAAAAGCATCTTACAGAGGGATTCACCAATGACTATGCTGAAAAGCATCTTCCTCTTAACAGAGGGATTCACCAAGGAACGCTTCTGTTCCACACAAATAACATCTACCTCTTAACAAAGGGATTTCAACATGCCTGCTTCAGAGGCACTTCAATCTGTCCAAATTGACACTACTGTGTCTGCTTGATATTTTACACTACTGTGTGTGAAAATATCTTCATTCGCATTGCTCTTCACAATGGCGCTCAGGCTGCAATATGCTCTACACTGCTGTACATTACAGACTCTATCTTCTCCTGAAAAACATTACACTGTTGTGTGTAAAACTTTCAATACATTTATGCTGCTGCATATTCCATTACAAAAACTTTGTCTCAGCACTGCTGTCTCAGCACTGTGTTTCAGCACTGTTGTTTCAGCACTCTCTCTATCACTGCACTGCTGTGCATAAAATAACTTCTTAAATTGCTCTCGCACTGCTGCGCATTCCTTCCACATTCAACAACAAAAATACGCACTGCGTGCTCCTCTTCATTGATTACAATTGCACTGCTGCTATGCCTCACTTGCATTTCAGATGCAAACAACAAAAAACTGTGTTGCTGTGTTTCTACCCTTTCTCATAGCAAACAATCACAAAACAAATTACTTTCAATATCTGCACTGCTGTGCATTTTTCCCTTTTTGCTTTCTGCTACGCTGTTGCGTCTTCTCCTCAATCTCTTCTACACTGCTGTGTCTTCTCCTCTGCACTGTTGTGCCATCTCTTTACATTGTTCTTCACGCTGCTGCGTCTACTCTGTTGTGTCTACTCTTCTGCACTGATGTGCCTTCGTTGCTGCTTCTGCTCTACAGCGTCTTCTGCTCTTCTCTCAAGCACACAATCACATTCGAGCGCTGTTGCGCTATATTGCAGAGAGATTAACACTACTCCCGCTCTGCTTCTATGTTGCTGCTCATTACATTAAAAACAACACACCAGAAAAACTACTTAAAATTATTATGACAAGATTGGAAATTAAGACAAGGTATGGAGCAGTAGAAAAATAAATCTAATTCCTGAGATTTCTGGATGTTGCGGTACAATCTCCATGTCCGCAATAAAACTTGTTGTTTACTATTTTTACCAATTCTGCCAACCAGAATAAATACATCAATTACTTCACTGAAACTAGTGGTCAAACAAAAATCTTTTACTTCACGTCAAATTAATTTGCTGCAAGCCTGTACATTCAATCAAACAGCTGCCCATCCATATCACATGGCTCTATCTGCTCCAGGGAAAATTTCTTTGGTAAAACTGCTGTCCATGTGTCTGCTGCTTTAATTTGTGCTGGGAAGCGTACTGGTTTTTCTGGAAACAGTACACAGCAGGGGAAATTAACATTTCAACACTCCCCTTTAATTTCAACTGCTGGGTTATCAGTCATACCCAGACACTTCATCAAAAATTCGAAACTTTTCTGATCCAATGGTTTGGTCAGAATATCTGCTACCTGCTCCTTCTCTGCTCTCATGGGAGATTTAATTTCATATCTCTCCCCTATAGGAAGATCCATATGATAGAGTTCTACCAGAGTCTTCATCAAATCTTCAATCTCTTCCTCTGTCATATTGATAAGGGTTTTGGCAGTGAAGCCCATCTCAGCCATCTTGGCAAGAATTACATATTGAACTCCATATTCTTTAAACAGATCTTCAAGGAACTTCAATTCCTTTCTCCCATTCATGGGTTCTGTCCATTTCTTATCTTTAATTTCTTCTTCAAAATGAACAGGGTCATCAACATGACTAGATAAAGCAAACAAAGAATTCATACCTTCATTTGTTGCTTCTTGTGGTGTGCTTGGAGAAGCACATTCATTTCTCCTCAAGGGTGCGACTTGCTGCCCTTGTGTTGGCGTTGCTATTTGGGGATGTACTTCAGCCATCTCCTCATCACCTTCATCACGAGACAAACAATTTTTAACATTTACTGTTTTCTCTAAGCTTTCATCACAGTCTTTCTCCTCAATGAACTGAAGTTTTGATGTCTTCACTTTCTCCATGCCTTGATAGGCTGTCTTGAGAGTTTCCCATGCTTCTTTGGATGTCTTAGCTGTTGCTAAACTTGGAAACACACTCTCATCCACTGCTCGATACAAGAAGTAGAGGGCCAAAGCATCCTCCTTCTTATAGTTCTTCAACAGCTCTTTCTCTGCCTGAGTTAAGCTATTAAACTCATCTTCATTTGCTGGTTCTTCAAAACCATCTTCAACAAATTCCCATAAATCTTCTGAGAAAAGAAAAGCTCTCATAACTATTGCCCAATAGTCATAGTTTTTCCCATTAAGTAGTGGGGGCTGAGTATTAAAAATACCCATGCTAGTGCTGGTGCTGGAGCTGGAGCCAGTCATTCTTGCACTCTAAACTATGCTTCAAATACTTGTCTGTATTTAAAAATCACTGTCTGTCTTCAATAGTAACACAGAAAAATTCTTGAGAAATACCTGGATCCTTTTGCTGAGTCTTCACTCTGCTGGAGAAGTTTTTGCAGCAATAAACCCTTCCTTCAGCTTCTTTGACACTTCAAAGAGCCTGGACTAGCTCTGATACCACTGTTGGAAATTTTCAGGTGATTTCAAACACAAAAGCCCAGAGAACAACGCTCTGATACCACTGTTGGAAATTTCTGCTAATTTCAAACAAAATTCAACAGAGCAGAACAATGCGCTGATACCATGTTGGGAATTTTCTGATAAATTCCATAACAGACAGACAAAAATTGCTCTGTTTTTGCACAGAAAAACTGAAAATTTGTTTTCTGGAAATGGTGTTGCAGCAACGCTGAAACTGGTGTAACAGCAACGCAGTTTCGTCAGTTGCTGTTCACAGTGTAACAACAACGGTGATTTGACGTCAAGCCTATTTTTGACTCACGGTGTAACAGCAACGCACAAAAATGAACTTCTATTTATAAACAGTAAATCAACTGATACAAATTCGTCTTCCTCACACAGAGGAATTTCACAACTGCTGTTACAAAACATCTTCCTCTTAACAGAGGGATTCACCAATCTATGCTAAAGAGCATCTTCCTCTCAACAGAGGGATTCACCGATCTATGCTGAAGAGCATCTTCCTCTTGACAGAGGGATTCACCAAACTATGCTAAAAGCATCTTCCTCTCAACAGAGGGATTCACCAATGACTATGCTGAAAAGCATCTTCCTCTTAACAGAGGGACTCACCAAGGAACGCTTCTGTTCCACACAAATAACATCTACCTCTTAACAGAGGGATTTCAACATGCCTGCTTCAGAGGCACTTCAATCTGTCCAAATTGACACTACTGTGTCTGCCTGATATTTTACACTGTTGTGTGTGAAAATATCTTCATTCGCATTGCTCTTCACAATGGTGCTCAGGCTGCAATATGCTCTACACTGCTGTACATTACAGACTATGTCTTCTCCTGAAAAACATTACACTGTTGTGTGTAAAACTTTCAATACATTTATGCTGGTGCATATTCCATTACAAAAACTTTGTCTCAGCACTGCTGTCTCAGCACTGTGTTTCAGCACTGCTGTTTCAGCACTCTCTCTATCACTGCACTGCTGTGCATAAAATAACTTCTTAAATTGCTCTCGCGCTGCTGCACATTCCTTTCACATTCAACAAAAAAAATACGCACTGCGTGCTCCTCTTCATTGATTACAATCGCACTGCTATTGTGCCTCACTTGCATTTCAGATGCAAACAACAAAAAACTGTGTTGTTGCGTTTCTACCCTTTCTCACAGCAAACAATCACAAAACAAATTACTTTCAATATCTGCACTGCTGTGCATTTTTCCCTTTCTGCTTTCTGCTACGCTGTTGCGTCTTCTCCTCAATCTCTTCTACACTGCTGTGTCTTCTCCTCTGCACTGTTGTGCCATTTCTTTACATTGTTCTTCACGCTGCTGTGTCTACTCTGTTGTCTCTACTCTTCTGCACTGATATTCCTTCGTTGTTTCTTCTGCTCTGCAGCGTCTTCTGCTCTTCTCTCAAGCACACAATCACATTCGAGCGTTGTTGCTCTATATTGCAAAGAGATTAACACTACTCCCGCTTTGCTTCTATGCTGCTGCTCATTACATTAAAAACAACACACCAGAAAAACTGCTTAAAATTATTATGACAAGACTGGAAATTAAGACAAGGTATGGAGCAGTAGACAAATAAATCTAATTCCTGAGATTTCTGGATGTTGCGGTATAATCTCCATGTCCGCAATAAAACTTGTTGTTTACTATTTTTACCAATTCTGCCAACCAGAATAAATACATCAATTACTTCACTGAAACTAGTGGTCAAACAAAAAGCTTTTACTTCACGTCAAATTAATTTGCTACAAGCCTGTACATTCAATCAAACAGCTGCCCATCCATATCGCACGACTCTATCTGCTCCAGGGAAAATTGCTTTGGCAAAACTGCTGTCCATGTGTCTGCTGTTTTAATTTGTGCTGGGAAGCGTACTGGTTTTTCTGGAAACAGTACATAGCAGGGGAAATTAACATTTCAACACAGATGTGATCATTGGACGAAGGAGAACTATCTCTCGCACCCCCTGTACACAAAAAAGAGGGAAATAAGGAGCATAGGCAGACATGAAGAAATCTGAGTACAACGTTGTAAGACAAAAGAAACCAAGAATAACTTATAGGGAAATTCCTATTCATTCATAAAAAGAAACCCAATTTGTAACAAAAGCCATACCGTAAATAGGTAGAATTCTGCGCTAAAGGAAACTATGAAGAATATTAACACCTAATTTAAGCCCTACAATCAATGTATGAGTGGAAAAGCAACCAGAAAGTTACTTGGTGATGAATACCATCCTTAGGGAAGTCGTACTTCCATAAAGCAAGCCCGTCCTTCTAAATTGTAGTTGTACATGCTAGTAGGCTAGTTGAACATGTATTTCGACAAAGCAGAAGAACACAAATACGAAAGAGAGGGAAATTCAGAGGTAATTCACAGAGAAAATGTGCAAGAAAGACCAGAACAAAAATCTGATTTAATAATGAGGATGGGAAAACATTATCATCAGCGGATGAGGCGAAACATTTCCATGAATGAGAACAAACCTTGTTGCTATCCTTTGGAGCTAAATTCCAGCGCGATAAGTAGAACTGATAGTCGATATGACAAAACGCCGAATGGAATATATACCTGGGTGGGAGAACAATTTTAGGGTTTAAAGGAGAGCCATTCATTGTTAGATTTCCCATATTCTCATCCTATTGTCCACACCAAAGGTGCTTGAAAGATCATGTGAATATCACATGGGAGGAGGGGACGTGGCTGGAGCAGATTCGACATTGTTTTCCCAAGGCATAAGCGTGCCACAGGCTAGGGTTAAGTCTAGTATGATGGGCGACAAACCTTAATAAAACCTCCCTCCTATTAGTATTTGAAGACCCCTGTGAGGATTAGTATCACGACCAAGGGGGGATATTGTGAGGATTAGTATCACGACCAAGGGGGGAAACTAGGTTATAAAGTAGACATTGCATAACATAGAAGGTTCACACCGTTGTGTACACCATGGGAGTATAGTAAATAACACTAAGGTCGAAAATGACTATTCAAATATATTTAGTCACTTCGAGCAAGGTAATAAAGAACAAGATAATAAGGAAGCATGAGAGGAATAATTAAAAAAGAATGCGTTGTTACTATAGATTATATACAGACATGTTGTAGGTCATAGAGATGGAATAAATAGAGAAACACACTATGAATAACCTATCCAAAGTATTTCAATAAACAAAGCAAGTTAGTTTGACATAACTATGGGTATGTTGCATGTTTATAAGTAAACAAATGATTTTTTTGTGGTTAGAGAGTTGTGACATTATCTAACACATGCAAAATTCACTTTGATAGTACGCCCTAAGTCTGTGAGCTTGCAGGCTACTACTGTCTCGCGCCTATACCGAGGAATGCTATTTCAGTTACCATTCATGTTATCTTGTAAAATGACAAGGATTTGTTGGGCTCTTTTTTTTTTTGTGGGGGTAGGCAACTCTGAAGATGGTGACAAATTTTCTTGGCAAGATTTCTGATGTATAAATTCCTCTTCTATCCCTTCGATCTGTGCTAATATGATTAGAGACAACTGGTTTATCATTGCATTCGGGAAGTTTGCACAAAAATTCCATGAGTGACTAGGGGTAATTGTGTTTTTAATTTTTGAAAATAGATATTCAAACCACATGAAACTTAATCATATAAATTGATTTCTTTTATATTATATTTTCCCTTTTTCATTAATCCTTTTTAATTAAATATAAAATTACAATATGATAATTATATTATTTTTTTAATTAATAATAAAATTAAAATATAACATTTTGAAAAGTTAGAATATTTTCAACTAGTTTTTAAGTATTTAATGTAAGGTATATTTATTTGAAAATTATATTAAATATCACATAAAAGTTATAATTAAATATAATTTGATTTCAAAACAATTAAAATAAACATATCATATTCTATATATATATATATATATATATATATATATATATATATATATATATAGTATTGGTTGGCCTCTCAGGGGATTTCAATTTTGAATCCCATTCTTTTACATAACACTTCATAACAAGGTAATTGTCATTTTAGTTACACTCCATGAGCTAATTTTTTTTTTTTTAAACATGTGAAAATTTTTAAATCACTTCAACTAAAACTTTGACGTAAATTTGCAAAAAATTAGATACAATATAATAATAACAAAATGAAATATTTTCTCAATCGATATATATATATATATATATATATATATATATATATATATATATATATATATATATATATATATATATATATATATATATATATATATATATATATATATATATTTCAAACCTATACATAAAGAAATCTAAAATAATTAAAATACAAATTCATCAATATATGCATTTTAAACCTTCATTTTTTCTTTCTAAATGAAAAGTCAAATTTTTTATTCTTGCATATGTCTTATACTCACATCTCAATTTTCTCTTCACTATTCAACAAAAATATCAAAGAGATAAACAAAAATAATTTAATTATTTTTTAGGTAATATTTTAGTATTTAAATTTTTTCTTATTGTAAAAAACTTTCAACCAATATTGTAAAAAACAAATATACAAAATGCAATTTAGTATTTGTTGATATTAATATATTGTTAGGTGTTAAGATTTTGGTAAATATTTTCATCTATTAATTAGAAAACCATGAATGGATTATTAAGAAACCAAGTAATATTAGTAATTGATATCATTTCAAACTAGGGAATAACTACTATGTGATTTATCTTCCTCACTTAATAGAGATATATATAAATAAATCATGAAGGAGGTTGAAAGAGTACCTATAGCATAAACTTTATTTTAACCTAAAAATCCATTTTCATGACCCTATAGTCACTCACATCGGAGGCTAACTTAGTGCACCCGGATGGCCCATCACTATAGGTTTGTGGTGCATCATGACTCATTTCATCTCATTGATTTTCTAAATATGAAACTACAAGATTATATACTACACATCACTTTTTAGATTTCACCATTACTAAAAATCACAAGTTTAACACTTATTAAAGTGTGCAAATAATCATTCCATACAAGTATGCCTTAACATAACCAATATGAAAATTATATGAATGAAAGTAATCTTATAGACTCAACAACCCAAATGGCCTAACAATTGTCAAATATTCAAATGT
Organism: Pinus tabuliformis; assembly: GCA_031772625.1. NCBI lineage: Eukaryota > Viridiplantae > Streptophyta > Pinopsida > Pinales > Pinaceae > Pinus > Pinus tabuliformis. Next base: position 1,874,104,235 of record CM062816.1, read on the forward strand.
ATTACAACCAAGTGAACTCTAGTATCTTATAGAAATTTAAAAATTATAAGAGCACACAACTCATACAAACCTATCCCCAACTTTCCTACTTGATTTACTAGCATCGATTGCAACTTTGTCATAGATCAAAATCGTTTCACTTGATTAAAATAGTAAGTACTCTTGTATGCATGCAATGTATGAAGAGTTAAGTTAAGTTAAGGAAAGAAAGTTAAGACTAATATTAGATCAAGGGAGAAAAGGTTAAAAATCTAATGCCTTGTCAAGAAAAGTTAACTTAAGGAAAATAAAAATATCGATTTATGTTAAAGTGAAGTTAGAGAAGTTTAGTTAAAGTGTCAAGTCATAGTTTGGATGAGGAAAATAAAGTTTCCATATTTAGAAAGTTTAGTGATTATATACTCATGTTTGGGTCATTGTAATGTGAAGTAAGAAGAGAGAATAACAACAAATCGGTGGATGTATATGAGAGAATAATTAATGAATATAATTTATTTATTCAAGCAAAAGCTTGTGTACTTATTTGTCTTGCGTTTGCATGTTTATCTCTTCCTTTAAATAACAAGTGGTATTATAGAAATGTTTAGCAAGTTTTCAAAGAACCAAAGGAGTTAAGAAGGTCACGATATGCTTCCATTATGAGCCTTGTGTTGGGAATGGGATCCCCCAAGGACAATTTTGGGGCTAAAAGCCCCTATTTTGGGTCAAATTTTGTAGTAAACTTGTAATGACTCTGCATTTTGTGGTCGCGGAGTGCAAAGGTTTCATGTGTCATAAAGGGTTGTCTGCCCTTAGTTTTTTAAAGTAAAGTCGGCTGTAAAAGATCTACCCATGGTCCGCGGACCATGGGATTGTATAAAAAGAGCTAAGCTCTAAGTAGTTTTAGAGTCATGTCATGTAACAAAGAAGATAAGCATAGCTCTAAAGTAAGAAGTCTAAGTTTCAGGTCATAGCATAGGTAGAGGCTCTACAGCTGAGTGCGGAAAGGCCTAGGGTGGAAGTCTACAGCTGAGTGCGCAGACCCGTGCAGCTGTGTGTGTAGGGTGGATAGAGTTTGTAATCACTTGAGAATATCAATAAAGGGAAGTATTCTACAATTTCTGTGCCTTTGTTCTGATTAATGCATCTTGTCATTTTATGTATGAATTTCCTTTATAATGCTTACATGATGCATGAATGAATGCAACTATGTTGGGTAACTGAACGCAAGTAAGAACATTTGTTTACGTGATGCTAACTGAAGTTAGCTGATAAGATAAGTAAGATTCATAAGGTAACTTGACAATCTGTGGAATACATTGCCTTAGAAATGTGAAAGTATCTTAATCGAAGGTTAGGGCTGCACGAAGACTAGCCGTACCCTTTTGCAGAGGTACTGAAGGGTGGAATAGAGGGCTATTCTGGTGATCCCTAGAACAAGGTGACCTGTGCGAAGGCAGGAATATAAGGAATAAACCAACATTTACAACCATCTCAGGGTGCATAAAATTGGTTCCAGCATCCCCCCATACTGCTTCGGGTGAGACTTCAGTCTGTGCTCTGCGGGCTGATGCTGAAAGGGCAAGTAGTGTAGGGATTTGTTTGGCTAACTAACGCTAAACCTGGGTCAGGCCCCCGCAAGCCAACACCTTGACTATGTGAGTAGCCCACAAATCAAAGTTTGCATCAATTGGTCCATAAGTAGAAACTAGGGCTTGTTGAGAGTTTCTAAACCCAACTACTAAAAGATTAGGGTGAGTAGCCTATAGATCCACCACCATATCAAGAGGAAAGAGCCACCACCACTGACCAAAGAAGGAGTCTCCGCCGTAATTTGTAGCCATTGGCCACCATAAAAATATGCGTAAAAGAGATTAACAAAGTTTCTAGTAGTTGTTGGGAGCCAATGTTAATATGAATGTTAAAATGTTTAATTTTAAAAATAATCAAGTGTATGCAATGTTCATATCTAGAAGGTTGAAACAATAAGGAAATAAGACATAAGACAAAAGAAAGATGACATTCATGGGTCACAAAGCAAGACTGAAGAAAACTGAGAAAAAAATTGAAAGGAAGAGCCAAAGTATTTCGAAGAGATCATAGAACTTCTCACCAAATTTGAGGAATCTAAAAGACAAGTATATGAAGTAGAACATTTCAAGGATGAATGGATCCAATTTGAGAAGCGTGTTGAACTCAAAGAATTACCATCTTCATACGCAGCCTTCTTTCCCACTCTCACGATTACCAGTTCAATGAACCAGCTAAAGTGCCGCCAGATTCATGCATATCAATCTACCATCTGGATCTTCTAATAGGTCTTGCCTCTGGTAACACTTCCAAAATTGATTGGTAAAAATTTTGATTTTGGGGAACTATGAAAATGAAAACTTTTCTTCAATGTAAATAGTTGATTGAGTATCGATCTAATAACCCATATGATGAAGCATGTAATGAATTAGTATAGGATCTTATAAAACATGCATTAGATGAGAAGTCCTTGTGCAAGGTAGAAAAAGCTACATCTTCCTAAGAAGCATGGACAACCCTCAAAGTATAATTTGGTATAAATGAAAGTGACATAAAGTAGAAAATTATGTTAGAGTATGTTGAAGAATCAATAGAAAGTCAATTTTAGGTCTGAGAGTAAATGATCATGACTCTAGGAGGAAAACAGAGCTTGGAGAATCCCAATCAATTGTGGATGATGGTCATAAAGACTATAAAAGTGAAACCCATCATGAAAACATGCATATGGATGAAGAATACACATAAAGTATTATAGAGTGAGAAGTTGATGCCTCTACGTATGAAGTAGAGAAATAACATATATATGCTCGAGAACCCCAATGTAACATGGATGGTGAATCCCACTGTGAAAATACACATGTGGATAGTGACCTTAAAGTGAGTTGTGAATTGGTGAATTCAACAATAAACCTTGTTGATGATGGTGAAGCTTCCCATAAATAAGTGAATAACATGTGTGATCTAGTTCATATGACTATATTTGATGCTAATCTCTTTGCATCATAGTTTGAGGCATTTAAGTTTGAGAATAACAAATACAATTTTTCATATGAAGTAATGGTTTCTAGAGTTGAAAGTGCATCTCTCATGAATTGAACAACAAATGATGAATTTGGTGAAGTTGAAAATGTTAATGAGCACATGCATGCTCAAATATCTCACAACAAAGTGGATGAAAATTATGTTTATGAAATTTGAGGTCACTTTTTAGACAAGGACTCATTGAGGAAATATGGAAAGTGCCATGTTTGATGAATAATTTAAGGTTGAAGCTACCAATGTAGCAACAATTTATGAAGCAATAGTTAGAATTTATCATGAAGCAGTGTGTGATCTAGAAGGAATTGATGATTCAGACGAGGATAAAGTGATTCATGAGTTTTTGATGATAATATCCATTGACATGATAATAGTGGATGATAAGGTTGAAGAGGTAGAGAAGAAAGAAGAAGTAGAGAAACCTCTCACCGAAAAGCATAATGAAGATGTTTTTAACATTGATTTTGAGTGTGCAAGTAGATAGGACAACAATCCAATTATAGTTATACATGACAAAGAAGATGAATAAAATTATATAGGAAATGGAATGGACGTTTCTGAAGACGAAGAAGAAAGCATTGAAACAACCTTTCAACAATGGAGTCAAGAAGAGATCAAATTCTACTATCAAGAAATATGGCAGAAAGAAGATCAGTAATATGAAGTGAAAGAAGTATATAAAAGTTCATAGCTTGAGGATGAAGAGTAGTGGTAGTAGGCCATCAGTGAATGATTCTTTCAAGAGGAAGTAATAGTACAAGATAGGCTCTGAAAGCCTAAATTGCTTTTTAGAACAAATATAAAAGAAGTCAAAGAAAAATTGTAGTAGCAACAGGTGACTAAATATGGAGATTACATTAAGAAAGCTCAATTGAAAATTAAGTAGTTTCAAGGGTGTAGAATATGGAAGAAATGAAAAAGAAAAAAATGCATTGTAAAAAGTTTTTTGAGTCAATTTTTTATTGCAAGCGTAGAAAGCATAGTTGAGTCACAATTAAGTTAAGCTTGAGTGATATGGTCGTAATTAAGGGGAGTTTTAGAAATAGGAATTACTTGTAGGCATGCAATGCATGAAGAGTAGGGTAAAGTTAATGAAAGCAATTTGAGTCTAATATTGGAAGTCAAGTGAGCTAAAGTTAGAAGGTTAATACTTTGACTAGAAAACATGAGTCATGAAAAATAAAAATGTTGAGTTAAGTTAAAGGAAAGTTAGAAATGTTTAGTTAAAGAATGAAGTCTTAGTTTGCATGAGGAATGGAAAGTTGGAGTTTGCATGATTCCATATTTAAAAAAATTGGTGTTTATATACCAGTGGTTGGGCCATTGTAATGTTAAGTATGAAGAGAGAATAGTCATAGCTTAGTGGATGTATATGAGAAAATAATTAATGAATAGAAGTTTTCTATTAAAGCATAAGCTTTTGTATTTATTTGTCTTGTGTTTGCATACTTATCATTGCCTTTAACTAACAGTAACTTATCTCCCTAAACTTTTTCATGTAAGAAAATTGTGTCATGCCTTGTGTAATGACCCACCCAATAATTGTAGACATAGGGTGATTGCACACTATCCAAACCCATATAAACTTTTTCATTTCCCCTCCAACTGCTTCACCATCTCTTCATCTCACATGAGCACTTATAGTACTTGGTCAAATTTTTTGTTTCCTTAGCTAACTCTCTTTTCACATTTACAAGTAATCGTTCCAAATTGAAGAAGATTGCATCCTTATATTTTGAATGGGTCAATGTTTCATATTACATACTTTTCCCAAATGATAGTTTGGTCCAACCCATCTCAATATTCATTCGTGCTCCTTTTTTCTTACCTGAAGCATGTGTTATCCTTCCATGTCCACTCTAGCTGATTCAACTCACTCTAATAGGTGTCATTATACATGCTTACATGTTACCCTCATCAGTTCATCCTGTTAGCACTAGGTTTGTACCTTCAAAAGGGTCCAAATGTTTTGAGAATCAGTTGACAACTTCATTTAGAAAGAGTGAAGGGTTAAGTATTGGGCTATGTAAAAAAAATTGTATGAAAGGGTAGCATAAAGCTTAGAAACATTTCAAAAGAGTTTATTTATGTTATACATCAGTTTATCCTAAGTTTTGTAGTAAAATCAGAGCCAATCAAATGAAAACAGGTGGCACTATGAAATATTTTTCTAGTGCCTACTGTTGGAACTACAAAAATATTTCGCAATGGCTAAAAGGCACACTACAAAATATTTTTGTAGTGCCTACAAGAATTTTAAAAAATAAAAGATTTCTAATAGCCATGTTGTTTATTTTAATTTATTAAATGTTCATTGAAGTAATTTAACCCATGTTACTACTTGATGACATCTGGAGCAGTTTCCAAGCATTAGAGGGGGGTTTGAAAGCTAAAACCTAAAAAATGTAGTTATTTGTAAAAAGATCATTTCCAATGTTTCCAGGTAACTAATTCGTAGTCAAACAGGAGAGTTTTTATGGTGTGTGACCAAGGTTTGGGTATAATTCTAGTTGAGAAACGGAAAAGTTTGGCTATATAAAGAGATATGAACTAGATGACACAGATTGGTTCCAACCTTATCAAGAACTCATACCAGTTTTCACCAACACTAGATGGGAGCCAATTTTCCATCATTTTAATGGATACAATCTAAGTTGGTGCCATTACTTCACTAATTCCTTTGATGGAAGCACACCAAAGGTAAGGTATTTAGATTTTTCAGTCACTAAGGAGCCTATTGCAAAAGCCACAGGGTTATCTATTGAAGGAGAAAAGTGGTTCAAAATTAAAGTGGTACATAATGTAGATTTTATTTTCTTCTTCAAGGAAAATGCTCAAAACCCTAATTGGAGCGTTATAATCCCTCAAAGTATGGTGAAGCCTAAATGGACCAATGTTCTAAAGACTATGCAAATTCTCTTTATGTGTTAAGTCAAGTACTCAAAGGTTTATTTATATAGATGATATTTTTATGTCACTTAGCTAGTTTTAGTAAGATGAGTCTACCTTATTTTTTACACCAAAGTTTTCTCAAAACAACTACTAAGGCCAGAACTAGAACTGAGTTGTTTAATCAAGATATAAGCCATCATGGATTAATTCAAATGTTATACACCTATGAATTGAGTAAGCATGTAGAACAATTGAGACGAAGGACATGGAGAAACCCTGCACCTAGAAATCAGAAGAAGACTAAAGCTAAAACCCTTATCGAAAACCTAGCTCCAAAAGTAGAGTCTAAATATTGTCATCAAATTCCTATTCAAGAGACTACGAAACTCCCTACGAGTGAAGCAAAAAGTATAGTTTAAGAAATAAAGAAAAAATCAACAAAAACAAGTACAAGAAGGTGGGGAATGAGAGCATATAACAATAGAAGAAAAAAAGGGAAATCTTCCAAGAAATAAAGCACGGGATACCAACAAAGAAACAAAATCTAGGGTTCATTACTTTAGAAAACGTCATAGTAGACCTACAAGTAAGTTGAGACTAGACTTCAAATCTAAATTAAACCCTAGACTGAAAGGACGAATAGTTATTGATGAAGAGGAGGATATAGAGTCTTTGAAATGCAATAAGAAACCTATAAATAAAGTAAAGATAGAGTTTGCAAAAAGGACGAGGAAAACCCTAGTGTTAGCGCTTGAAATTTCACCTCAGGCTGAGAAAGGCAAACTCCAAGGCAACATCAAACCACTTAGCCTCGTAGCTAGCCCTACGGGGCAGGAGAGGGCTCTCTCCGGTATATCTCGGTAAAGATCTTCAACGGGCGAGATAACCAATAAGGAAACACTGATTTTAGGCTAGTAAATTGATAAAAAGGTTTGATTAGGGATTTTTAGGGTTTTGGTGGAGAATTGGGGAAAGGCAATTTTGGGTGCGGGGATTGGACACAGTTTTCGCAGGGGGTTCTTTGGGGCAAGGTATGAGACTGTACTGATGCCTTTGAATTAAGTGAATGGATAGAAATGACCGGTGAGGAGCTAAAGAGAGCAAGAAACCTTCAAGAGTTCTCTTTAGACAGATGAAAACATAAATATTAAGCAAACTTAAAAGCAGAGCATGGCAATCATGAATTCTACTTTAACACTTCATTTGCCTAATTTACAGAAGGAAAAGTAAGAAGATGAATCACATAAAAAACTTACAAGTACAAAGAGAAACACACCATCAATACATGTAACCACAGGAATCCCAAAAAGGACTGCAAAACCCTGGTCTTTCTTCCTTTGCCAAAATTGCAGAGATACAATGAGTAATACAATAGAAGCTTTCTCCCTCAAGAGTCCAACCATGAAAATGACCAAGAAAGTACATAATATAGGCAATCTAACATCTTTCTTTGCCTCTAGGGGTCTAGATCACTATCCTAGGAGCTGTTTCAACCAATTCTAAACTAAGCACTAAAAACTAGGCAGTCAAAACAACTTGCCTCTATAAGCTAGGAAACCAATTCATTCATTAAATTTTGCCTATCTCATGAATGAATCTTCTAGAAGAGATAAATAAGTGTCAAAATATCATAAAGCTACATCATTTACAACAAGGAGGATGAAAATCTACTCCAAAAAGTCAAATCCAGTCAAAACTGCGTTTTGCTCAGCTGTAGGTGAATTCTTGTGAAAACTGCCCAACACGTCGCGCCTTGTTCCTGAACGGGTCACGCGCCTTTGGAGGTACTTTTGAGGCACTTATAGGTGTCCAAATGAGGAAAAAGTGGGATTGTTTGAAAGGTCTGGATGTCTACTTTCCAACCCAAGTGGAATTTCTGAATTTGGTGGTCATTTGCCCCTCCAAAATTGCAATCTCCCAAGACTGCTTCCTGTGTGTCAAAAAGGTGGTAGAAAGTCATTTTTTGCTTGTTTTTTGACTTTCTGGAGGCCCAAAACTTGGTGAAATTTCTTGGCAATTGCTGAGAAAGTGTATCTTTGCATGACAAATCCAAAAATGCTGAGTTTTCCCAAAAAGGAGTTGCCCAACGAAAAGGTCACGCGCGGCGCGTGACCCGTTGGTGAAGAAACCTGTTTTTTGCCAAAAAAAATCACAAATGACCAAAATGCTCAAAATTTTTAGAATTTTGTGCTGGAAATGAGTATTTATCACCATGATCCTTCAAGGAAGCCTCAGCCAAGATGTGGAGGGGATCAGGCCTTTTCCTTCGTTTTAGTGCTTTGGCCAACCGCCCTTGGATCACCTTCATTTTCGCCTTGCATACGTGCATTCGGGCCCAATAGTGGTTTTCCATGTTCCGGAGCAGGTCCTTATCTTTGTTGGCCTTGGCCAGCAGCCTCTCCAAATGAGCATTGACCCGGAGAAGCATAGCCTCTCGCTCAACGGGTACCAAGTCACCGGGTCTCTTGCGCGCCAAGTTGCGGTCTTCATGGATCCTCCGCAACTCATCAAGAGTGTGCTCCTATTCAAGTTGTTTATTGCGCTGCTCTAAGTAGGTGATTGTCCAATTTTCCATTTCCAGTCTTTGCTGCAACGAGTCATTTTCAGCCCTTAGGTGCTGAATGATCTCCTCTGACTCTAGGCTAGGAGAAATGATGTCAAGATCAACAACCTCTATGCCTGGAACACCTGATGGCCCCTCATCAATCTTGGGCTGCTTGCCTCTCTCTGGTACCTGTGCTGCTGAAGAAGGCGAGGCCCCTTCCACCTGATGTGGAGATAACACTCGCTGAGCTGATGAAGACGGCGAGACCCCTTCCACCTGATGTGGAGAAAATACTCGCCGAGCTGCTGCAAATAAGGCCCTGTGGCCTCTCTGATATGTGACCAATGGAGGAGAGCTGACATGTCTGGTCTCAGGGATATCATGCTGCTGTGATGGTCCTCCCTCCTCATGAACAACCTCAGGGGGTGGTGATGCTGGTGCTGTGAAAAAATCTCAAGAGATAAAATCCTCCCATGTGATACCCTGCTGAGCCAACTGATGTATGACCACAAGCTGGATCAAACCATAATGATAGAGGCTCCTGTATTGTTGTGCTGGGCTCCTTCTCTGCATCAAGGGCACCATCTTCTCAATATTCTGGCACAGGAAAAAAGGGATGTTCATCATCCGTACCCGTGTGAAGTGCATCAACAAGCGAATATGGTACGAATACACACATGAAAATCTGCCCTCACAGGTGAAATAGCGCATGATAAGCCTCATTAAGGGAGCATACTCATCCCTCAAAAATCTGAAAGGAAATACACCAGTCATGTGCCTCATATAGGCAGGTTTAATGTAGGGCTCATACTGAAATCTGTCTAATAGTTTGCGCTTGTTCCACACTTCTCCAACATTAGGTATCCCTGTTGCTTGAGCAATCATCTCAGGTGTCAATGTAAAATCCACCCCTGCAAGGTTCACATGCCCATCATGCAAATGAAAAACAAACAAGCGGGCCAATTCCCTATGATGCTGAATTTGAGAGATCCTCTCGCAAAATTCATAACATGACTGATAGCGGAAACATGTGACTGCAATTGGACAAGCCTGCAAATCGGTCAAAGAGGTGGGCTCCTCTCTCCTATGGTGACCACTCTTACCACCCCTGTGAGGCCTCCTTTGTACCTCAACCTCTGGAGTTGACTCACGGTCATCACTTTGCTCATAGTCGGTTTCGGTTTCTGACATGGTTTCGAGAGCAAAGTGGCTGGAATGTACTGCAGCTTCTGCTGAAAAATCTGTTATTTTAATTGTTGAAATGCTGTTTCAAGGGGACAAATAGCACAAGGGAAATGTTAGGGAAGGGAGACTTTTAAGGGAAATTGGGAAAAATATATGAAATAGGGAGTTTAAGGGAAGGAATCATGATATATACCCCATCACACAATTATAATTTGCAAAGGTTTTATGAGAAGTAGGGTTTAGAGTTAGTTTCTTGATTTTTAGGAATAGGGGTAGGGTTTTAGGACTTTTGGTATTTTTGGTAGAGAGATTGAGTAAAAATGATGAGGGAGGTGGAAATGGGATGTAGGGAAAAAGTGGGGGTGAAAAGGATGGCCTTGAAAATAGCAAGACAAACCCTAGCCTTACTAACACTTTGACATTCTTAAGCAAATATACATTGGACTCATTATTTCAAAATGATGGCTTTAAAATACATTCTCATGCTTTTCAAGCTTTGGCAAACAATGTATTTTAATGATGGGAGGCCTACCTGCAACCTTGAAGCAATCCGGGGTTGTTTTGCAGTTTACAGGCGAATTTTGGTGGAAGAATTCCCAACAGGTCGCGCGCAAGGCTGAACGGGTCGCGTGCGCCCAACAGGTCGCGCCTGTGCTTTTCTTGAACTGCGATGGGCGCCCTGACACGTCGCGCTCACCCAACACGTCGCGCGCAGGCTTGAACAGGTCGCGCGCGGGCACTCTATGCAATTTCGCCCAATTTCTCTTCAATCACTCTTCACTATTACTTTGAGGCACAATGATGACTAAATGGAGGGAGAGAGGAGCTTTATAGGGTCGATTTAAATTAATTTCCTTTCAAACCTTCTTTCTAATGTTTATATCATGACACTTTTTCAAAATTTGAATGCTGTTGACTTTATGGTTTCCTTTTGTCCTGAAATTGATTGAACTGATGCTTTTCTTGAAAATTTTTGCAGGGATAGCTTCTGAGGAGTCTTGGCAAAGGGGACCAGGGCTGCATGCTAACTTTCAAAGAATTTTGAACTTTTACAACTTTTTACAAAAATTTGAGAAAATGACCTTGGGTTTTAAAAACATGGTTTTTAAATCCAAGGTAAAAATTAGCTGTACAAGATGAAATCTTTTGAAGAAATACTTTGATAGTCATCCCTCTGGCCTGCTGGCCATTTATTGACTTTTAAAGACATGACATTAAAGACAAATTGGACCTAAACCCTAGACCTAGGACTTTTGACCTCAAGACAAGACAAGTAACCTTGAAAGAGTTTATTGACTGAAACAACTTGATCTAGCAGTGCCAAGAGGGGAATAAAGACAGCAGCTCCTCCATCAGGGTTATGGCATGCCTAATGGAATGCAATGAAATGACACTGATGAGACACCTACTTATGCAAATGCAAAGAGTTTTGATCGCTGATGGAGGGCTACTAGACCGACTCTAACACCTAGAATCTGATGAAGGAATTCACAAAAGGGATAAGAGAGACACAAGATCAATAACGGGTTAGGAAAATTTGAGCATGCTTACTCAAATAACTGAAACTATAGAAGATTGAGTAGGTTTATATTTTTTGCAAGAAATATATTTTTCTAAAAATAGGGGAATTTTATTTTTGTTGCAGAATTTTGACATTTGAGAGATGCACCCTTTTCTAAGGGTTGATTTATGTAGGCCTATGTTCTTAGATTTCTATATTGATAAGTGGTTTCTCATTGTTTGGGAATTTGATAGATGAACCCTTTTCTAAGGGTTCCTTTATGCAGTCTTTCTTTTCTAGTTTTCTCAATTGATGAGTGCTTACCCATTTTTAATGTTCAGAAATATAGGGGCAACAAGTGTAGGTGATTTCTCTGCCTTGATAATTGTTTGTGATATATTTTTACTTTGTTAAATTAGCCTCTTCTTCTTCTTGATTATTATTAGTGTCTTCTTCATCAAACAACTACCAAATCATAAAGAACAATAAGACAAAGGAGACAAGATATAGGCAATTAGCTAGGGCCAAAACATCTTCAAATCTGAGAGGAAAAACCATAAGAATTCTTCTTCTTATAGAATATTCAGTTGATGAATTCCAAGACCTCAACCCTTGACCAAGACTCCTCCAAGAAAAAATCAATGCATGCCATTGATTAACTTCTCTTTTGCAAGGTCAGCTCTCTTTTTCAGTAAAAACAACTTCTCCTTCGACTTCTTTTGCGGCCCTACAACTTTTGGATTGCAATTTGGCCTTACTGTTGAAACCCTAGGCCACATGCATGGCTAGAATATGGATGAGTTTGAATTCTTTCTTATTCACTTGAGATGGAATCTTATTATTATCAATTTGGATTCTATGGATGACCTTCTTTTACCCAAAGCTTCATCTCTCTTTTAGTGATTGCAATCCAATATCTTTTTCTACCAGATGATGCTTTAAATCTCACACATGTGGAAGAATATAGCCCAAAAACAAATCGAAACTATTTCTCTATTCATTTTCTTTCTTCTCTTGATATTAGGCTTCTTTCTCTATCTTGATCGAACTCTTCTTGATGCTTGAGTGATTGATCCTTGAATTGGGTCAAGTCCTCCTTTATATAGACTTTCTTGAGCCCTCAAATAGGTTGATGTCACCTTCTACATAGGTTGACTTACTTATTTGTAGGTTGACTTACTTCTTTGGAAGCTAACTTACTTGTTAACATTTCATGAGGTCTTGGAGGGTCTTTGGACTATAATTTGATTCACATAAAATTTCTTTACAATATGTAACATGCCCTAATTTGGGTATTTCATACATGAAAATGACTTGTATACTCAATGAAAAGGCTTGGGAGCTCACAATGGGAGCTTGACCTAAAAAATAAATTTCCATGCCCCAAGAACAACAATAAATTTATTTTTCTTATTACAACAAATACATGAATTCATCATTACATATGTAATTATAACGAACATGCCTAGTTACATATTTCAACACTCCCTCTCAACTAGGGAGCTTTTCATAATCCACACAAGGTACTTGAACATTCTCAATATGAATAATTCTAATAAGAAGATTTAGATTGGTAACCCATCTGTTTAGCATCAAATCAACCAGCATTGTCACATAGCAAGGCCTTGACTAACAACTATATCTCTCCATAAGATTAGAGCACAATCCTAGTGAGACCAATGACTTATAGACACCATCATCATTGTCTGTCAAGACACATACCCCACCAGGGTGTTCACAAAGTATATCCTTCTAGGACTATTCTTATCTTGGATTCCCAATCCTTAAAGAATATCAGATCTCTACGACTACTATTATCTTGGATGTCCTATTTCATCCTCAAAGAGTATTAGATTCAATATGCTTACCCAATACTCCATTTTTTCTTCCAAAGTGAAGACAAGAATGATGTGTCTATCTCTCCCTCTCAACTAGGGATGATATACCAATTCCCATGAAGGAATGTACCCATTCCTATAAAAGGAATGTACCTAATCTCCCTCTTATCTAGGGACTTATCCAATCTCCCTCTTAACCAAGGACTTGATTTCCAAAAAATTCTCTTTGGTGGACATCATGGTACCTTCAACTGCTTGAAGATATCCTTCTTTCAATGTCATGAAATTCATCTTCAAACTTATGGAGCCTTCATATTTCTAGACTTCTTCATAGGGAATCATCCATCCATCACTTTCCTTCACAAACCATGTTTGTCATGTCATCCTTCCTTTCATCGAAAAGTGATCTATTAGTCCATATCTGGCTTTTCTTCATGCAACTACCTTTTCCACATCATGTTTCCTTTAGGATCTTCCATCCCACTATATGAGTACTAGTTGTAGGTGACATCCACAAATCTCTTTCGGTAGTCCTATATCATCCCATCTAGATATTTTTCAATAAAATGAACATCAAATAAAAGTACATTTTTTGATGACCTTTCATCATGAAATTTGCTTGTTGCAACATCAACATCCCACATACATATTGACACATCTCCAAGATATTCAATTCAAGGGCCTCCTTCCTTTCCATACTTCATTAGAGTCTTCATACTTTTTCGATATAGATGTCATGGTCAATTCTTCTATTCATTGGATGTTGATTTATTTTTCTATGTGACCATAGTTGCATTTTTCAAAATCTCTTCTTTCTTTCTTTACATATTTATCCCCAAGAACTTCTATCCATGGTTCCTTCATCTTGTTCAACCACCTCATATTCCATATGAGGAAATATTATCTTGATTTCATCTAGTCAATATGTAAGCCATGTCTTCGTGCATATTTTCCAATGAAAGATATCCTTTTCCTTTTGACCATACTCATGAGGTAGAGTATCCCCATGTTATATGAAACTATATGATTACATGACTTGAGTCATTAAACATATGCATACATACCTATTTTCATCTTTGGTCATCTTGGCTTCCTTCAACAGCTTCCTTTCCTTTATTGAGAGTACTTCAAACATCTTGACACGTTGCATTCCTTTGTCATCATACTATCATTCTTCCAAATTATGAATCCCATACAAGGTGGGATTCTCAATGACACACTTGTTTCTTCCAAGAGGTGAACCTTCTAATGAATATTCAAATGGAAGATCTTGATTATCCACATCCTCCAAATTCTCCTTCGTAATGATGTATGATGATATCTATACTAGATGACTTTCTTCTACCCATAAGTACTACTTATGATTTCAATGAGGTTACAAAGAGCTACTTCCTTCTAATGATGACTACCATAGAATTATACTTCAACTATATTTCAAGCTTCTTATGATGATGTCATGTGATTTTTCTTCAACCATATGTTCTTATGATGCCATTTTCTAAATGATTCATCCTATCATGCTTCTAATGTTTCCAACCATGATAGATATAGTTTTAAAAAGCTGAAAATAACTAGGTGGAGAAGATTATCTCAATCATAGTATAGATATTTTACTTCCTCCTTCTTTGATTTCTTCTTTTTATCTTCTTCCACTTCTTCGAGGACATGGGCTTCTTCCCTTCCTCTTTTGTTGTTTTCCTTCTTAAGTTTAGGAAAATTTCTCTTGTAATTCCCATATTCATGACAACCATAACATTGGATTTTCGATATATCCTTCTTGTTCATTTTTTTTAGGACTAAACCTTCCAAATTTCCCTTTCTTCTTAGCCATGGCAAAAAAATATTGTTCTTTCTAATTTGGCCCTACATAACTCTTAGCCTTGAGTATGGTTTATTCAATTTTACACAATTACCAAAGGTAATTAAATGGGCTAGCTTCCTTCTTTCCATAGATTCTTGATGTGGAGTTGCCCCATTCCTCTGGTAGTGCATTGAGCACTATGGTGGTCATTTCCTTATCAGACATTATTTCTTCCAACTCTTGTAGTTGGTATCTTATTTCTCACACCCTCATAAAGTATGAGGTTATTATTTCTTCTTTTGATATCTTCATCTTATAGAGTTCTTGTCTCAATGATATCACTTCTCCAGTAGTACTTATGGAGAATAATTCTACTGGCTTCACGTATATTTATTTTAATGTCGTTGGCTTTGATACATAGGGTATGAGGGGATCTTTGATGGATTCTATAAGGATCCTTTGAACCCTTGCATCCCATTTAATATATATTTCAAGAGATTGAGCTTATTCCTTTGAAGGTTTAGTGATTGAACCCTTAACATGGTCGATGACTTCATTTTCTATGAGGATCAAATCCATCCTCTTCTTCCATGCAAGAAAGTTTGATGATCCAGCCAATTCGTTGCTTTCCATGCAAAATTAAGTGATTTTGATAGAATCAGATGTGGACATAAAGATACTTACTTGTGAAGATACTACTTGAGGAAAATATCTTCAACTTCCTTCCTTCTTGATGATGATGATGATATAATATGTCCTCTTGATGATGATCCTTCAAAGAGAGGGAGATGGTTTCTTGATGATTAGGAAAATGCATTCTTAGTTTTCTTTGATGTAGAGGCTTCAAGATTCTCCAATTTGTAGTTCTTCTTTATTTGAGTAGGCATAAGGTATTTTGAGGTCTCCTTCTATGAGGTGAATCTTGTGCAAGGTTCCCAACAATTCTTCTAGTTTAGAATCCTTCTTTTAAACGAACTAGGGTTTTGAGGTTTTCTTCTTCAAGATGATGATGTAATCCTTGTCCTTGTAATGCCTTTAAGATGAGTGATCATTCTTGATGATTGATGCTCTGAATGATATTCTAGTTCTTCATCCCTTGAGTGTCCTTCTTTAAGTTTCCCTTCATTGACTTGTCACCTTAGCTCTAATACCATGTTGAGAAATCTAGGGGCAACAAGTGTAGGTGATTTCTCTACTTTGATCATTGTTTTTGATATATTTTTACTTTGTTAAATTATTTTCTTCTTCTTCTTGATTATTGTTAGCGTTATATTCATCAAACATCTACCAAATCATAAAGAACAATAAGATAAAGGACAAAAGATATAGGTGATCAACTAGGGCCAAAACCTCTCCAAATATGAGAGGAAAACCCACAAGAATTATTCTTCTTATAGAATCTTGAATTGACAAATTCCAAGACCTATACCCTTGACCAAGATCCCTCGAATACAAAATCAATTCCTCCCCTTGATGAACTTCTCTTTTGCAAAGTCAATTTTCTTTTTCAGTAGCATATTCTTCTCATTTGACTTCTTTTTCAGACCTGAAACTTATGGACTACAAGTCAAGCTTGTTGTAGCAACCCTAGGTTGGCATATGTGTGGCTAGAATATGGATGAGTTTTACTTCTTTCTTCTTCGCTTGAGATGAAATCTTCTTCTTATCAATTCAGCTTGTAAGGAAGACCTTCTTTGACCCAAAACTTTGACTCTCTTGGAGTGACTGCAAATTGATATCTTCTACTACAAGATGATGCTCCAATTCTTGCACATGTGGAATAATATAGCCCAAAAACATATATAAAGTGTTTCTCTCTTCCTTGTCCTTTATTTTATAGGTATTAGGCTTCTATCTCTACATTTATCGAACTCTTCTTTATCTTTGATTGAGTGATCCTTGAATGAGGCTGAGTCCTCCTTTATATAGACTTTCTTGAGCCCTCAAATAGGTCAAATTCACCTTCACGATAGGCTAACTTGCTTATTTGTAGGTTGAATTTCTTGTTAGCACTTTATGAGGTCTTGGAGGGTCTTTTGACTATACTTTAACTCACATAAAATTTCTTTACAATATGTAACATGCCCTAATTGGGTCTTTCATACATGACAATGACTTGTAAACTCATTGACAAGCCCTAGGATCTCACAATGGGAGCGTGACCTAAAAAATAATTTTCCATTCCTCAAGAACAACAATAAATTAATCATTATATTACATCAAATACATAAAATCATGATTGCATATGTCTTTACGAAGACTAAACCTAGTTACATATTTCAATAATTTGGGTTATATCTAGTGTTTCCCTATGTTGTTTTTGGACGGGCGTGCATTCCCCCTAATTTGTTATAATTCATATGTACATTGGGGGTTATTCTGGCACACATTATATATGAATTATTATGTAAACACATTTTTATTTTAATATACTAAAATAGGAATTATTTTATTAGAATGATGTATTGAGAAGGGGCATTGAGAAGGGGCATTGAGAAGTGGCTAGTGATATCTTAAAATGGAAGTTAAAATAATTTAGCTAATGTAACCATTGATGAATTTTCGTTGAATTATGACGATAATATTGATTTCGATGAATGAATAGAACCTCTCAAACACTTTTAGAACAAGAACATTTCAATTAAAAGTCTCAATATGGAGGGTTGATTACTTAGCTTAGAAGTTGTGGATATAGGGAAGGATTCTTTATTAGTTGTGTAAGACATACGAATGGTCTGCTAGTGAGGTTATGTGACATCTTGTGGATGTTGTTTAGTAATTTAATTTGGGAGATCTGTGATTCAAGAGTTCAAGAATGGAGCTCGGGAATTCAACTTTGAAGTACACCTTTATGAAGGTTACGAGACAACTTGATGGAGCTCACGCTAGCCTTGAAATTTTAAACCATTTAATGAATATTTGATCATATGTATTTTGTTTTCTATGAGTGATTTCAGCAAGTCTTTTTTGTACTGTAAGCATTAAGAGGGGGTGTTATAATTAATATTTGCATTCTATAAGTGAACATTGGTTTGTGAGTTGTCGGAGATGGTTGAGATATTATCTCAACCTCTCGTGCTAAATTAGGAATAAGATGCATCTAATAACAAACTAAAGACTCTATATAATAAGTAAATTACATATTTTAAAGTATGTGTGTTTATTCCTGCAAACCTGTGTGTGAAATATAGTATGTATGTTTTAAACTATTTCTTATCTACAAATTATTTTCTGTTTTGTGGATCATTAGGTCCTTTTTTAATGTAGAAAAAAGAACACTTGTTAATTTTTTTTTGTTTAGTATATATATATATATATATAGATAGATAGATAGATAGATATAGATATGTTAATTAATTTGAATTTAGGTCGAAGTTAGTTTTAATGTTGAATGGAAAAGTAATCTATTTACTGGTGGGATGTTGTTATGTTAATATGCTCTCACTAGGATTTTTCCAGGCTTGATAGAGTTTTGGTGTTCTAAAGAAATTTTTTTATTTCCTGCAAATAATTCTCACTCTTAATTTTTCCCATAAAATTTAAATTAATAACTTAATATATATTAAACCTTATACAAAATAATTAAACCATCCTAGATCCATCTTAACTCTGGAACTACGATCAAATCTCTTTTCACTTTAAAAGAGATTGGCATCTCATGAAATTTGATCCCTCTCTACGCTTGGTAGATTTGGAGTTAATATGGATCTAGGATTTTTTAATTATTAATTATTATTTTTAATAATTATAATTATAAATATAAGTATTATTATTATTATTATTATAAGTTAAAATGTTAAATAATACAACATCTCTACCATACTGGGATGGAATGTTTACATAGGAGTTAAGTTTGTTTGCATTGTAATGTTGGCATTGTTGTCAACAAGGTCTTGGTGTTGTTCATAATATGCGTTATGTATACCTAATGGTGTTAGTCATCCTCTAGAGGTGTGATGAGTGTTTGTTTGTTGCAGTGTTCAGCTAGTTGGTTTTGTTGGTCAACATTGATGTCAACTTGGTTGTGGAATGACTTAGTGGAGGTGATTTGGAGGTTTAGTATAGATAGTTACAGGGCATGGTATGATGGTTTTTCATAGGTTGATGACGTTGCCACATATATTTTAGCCACATATGTTGGAGGTACCTGGATTATTTGATGTTACTACTGCAGGTGTTGGAATTGCGGCTACAACTATTGGATATGTTTCCACATGTGTTGGAAGCATTGACATTGTTGCTACATGTGTTGATATGTTTTTTCATGCATTGGATACATTTCTATAGGTGTTGGAGATGCTAAACAAGCACTGAAAGAGTTGAGATACTAGATGGAGATCACTTGATGTATGTCACGTAGTTATGAGTATGATGCCCTATTATGAGCTTTATGCATATTGTCGTGTTGTCAAAGTATGTGTGGAGGTGTGTCATGATGTCCCCGACTTACTCCTGGATATCAACTACAAGTGGTGGCTTAAACATATGTAAAGCCTTAGTTTTAATGGATATACGTAGGTTTCACTCAAAAGGGTGACATATATATCCTGGAAGTGTTTTTATCTACATTCCTCTTACATGGTTAATGTATGGTTTATCTGGCATGCCTTGTTTGGAACTTTTCATGTAAAAGTCGAAAAAGTTCAAGGAGCTTCTAGAAAGTGATTAAAATTGAAAATATCTTTTATGAAGTGGAGTGAGTGCTTGATCAAGACAATGAGCTGAATCTAGATCAAATCAAGCATATGAACAGACTTTGCGAAGCTCAGTAGTTCTTGGTAATTATTGAGTTCAGCACCTTAGTTTATCCATATATTGGAGGAATCTCAATGATAGTATGCTTGATTCCTTAGATGTGTTGAGTGAGTGTGAGATTAGAGGATAATGTGAAAACTATGAGAGTTGTGTGATGCATAATTTTTGAAGCAGTTTGCAAGTGTTGCAGCAGATAACCAGAGTATGTTTCAACCAGTATATTATGCAGAGAGCAAGGAGGTGAACTAATGTTTGTTTGTAGTTTTATTAGAGATTGGTAGCATCTTGTGTTAGTTGGTTGTATGTGACAGTTGTTTGTGAGAATATTGGTGATTACAAAGAGGGTTTTGTTTATATATTTTACATATTATTTTATGTAGTGTTTGGTGAGATTGTGATGTTGTTTTGGGTTTTTATTTTGTGCTTTGAAGAGATTGTTGTTGTGATGTTTGTGTTGAGCATATTGGGATCCCAGTCTAAAAATATATGAAACGTGGTTTGGATGGAGGAAGAGAAGTTGTGGAGGATTTAAAGTAGATAATGATTTAGTAGATTCAATAGAAGGAATAGATTTCTACATCCAATAAGAGTTGGATAGTCCAATTGGGGTTGGGTGAGGATCGTTGATTCTGGTGGCCTTCAGTGGATGGTAGTCCATAGATCCTTGAGAGAAACAAATTTCCTAACTGATAGGTGCAAACATAATGTGAAGGAATCCAAGTCCTACTACTTATGATTGTAAGCTAATCCCTATATAATTTTTTCAATAGATTAATAAAATATATTGCGCATAGCAGCAACAACAAGGGTCAGTTTTGACATAGGAGGAGGGTTTTCCACCAGAAATATTTGTCTCATGTGTTGAATTATTGCATGGTTTTACTTGTGTTTGATGCTCTTATATTTTCTTATGTGTTTATTTTATGCACGGTTTGAAAGAATAATAATTTGGAGAAAAAATTATAAGTTCATGCACTACTGACTCATTCCCCCCCCCTGCCACCCCCTCTTAGTGGTGATCCATTTTCCAACAAAGTTTACTTATGAACCTCAAATATAAATAATTTTTTTAATAAAAAGTGAATCATATTACAATATTATATGTTATTCAATATTTATTGCCACCTCCACCCAATAAAAAGTAGCTAGGTGTGGGGGGAAATACTAATTAAAATGTAATATTATTACATTTTACCTAATATTTCCCTTCATGCCAGCCTAAATATTACATTTTACTCAGTATTCCCCCTCACCCCTGCTAATTTTATAGTTAAACTTCATATATAAAGAAAAGAAATAATAAGATGTGGACTAGTTGAGGAGAAATATTGAGTAAGCTAAATATTACAGTATTATATTTTACCCAATATAACCTAGTGAAAAGTGGATGGAGGTAGGCTCAAATTTTAGATACAATGTAGTAATAAGCCTTTTCCTAATATTTCCCCTACCTCCAATCATATCTAGACAAACAACCAACGCGAACATATCCATAAAAAATGTTTTCCCTTTACAAGCTACATGGCTTCAACAACTAATCATATATCTAAATATAAAATCAAACTATGATGGATCTAGGCTAGTTTAATTTCCCCTTTAAATAGGTTATATTCCACATGAATATTATGGGTCAATACCATTGATTCTTAAAACCATGGGTCATTTTTACATTTTTTATTGTTTCATTTTTATAGGATTATTTTTATTTTGTTGTTTTTATTTCATTTCACTAAGTTTAAATTTTTACATTATGTTACACATTTCTAGCATACTATAGGAATTAGATGTTAGGTCAATGAAGGGTTTACGTATATCCCTCATACTAAAAACTGTACACACACACACACACAAATATATATTTCAATCTTTTTGTCTCACTATATAAAGTCTGATGTAAAATAAAGGTGAAAATTGAAGTATTTTATTTATAGCTTACATTGATTTTTAAAGTAACATTATTAATTTTTTTTAAAGTAAAGTTACACACAACATCTCTTGCATACACATATATTAGCTGACACACACACACACACACATATATTAATGTAACGTTATGTGAGAACATATCCTTCATGTAAAATATTCATGTACTGGGTTGTAGAGTGCCTCTAGACTCAAATATATATATATTTGAGTCTAGAGGCACTCTACAACCCAGTACATGAATATTTTACATGAAGGATATGTTCTCACATAACGTTACAATATAGATATATATATATATATATATATATATATATATATATATATATATATATATCCCATAGTGGTGCTCTTCCCAACACCCATCTTTCTCGTGCAAGGTCTCTGGGGCCAACTCCTCCTCCACGCAAGAATTAATAGAGCCTGGACACTCCGCACTTGCATTGTCGCAGCACAATAAGTCCCTCCTCGCAACTAGTCTTTAAATTCATCGGTAGGCAGTCGTGTCTCAGTTCGTAAATTCGGGAGATGAATTTGGGTTTGAAGGTTTGTCAAGGTACTTGGGTCTGTAGTCATGGTGTCCTATTCGGGAATTCGTCTCGGCTGAGGAGCAAGGAAGATGTGGTCTTCCTCTGAGCGTGGGTTGTATACTCCCTCTTGGTCTGCCTTGGGACCCTAGAACCTAGAGAGTCCTGGTTTGACTTCAAAGGCTTCTATAGCATCGATGGCCATTGTTGGCTCCTCCCTTGTCCGCGCAGGTTCCTCTGGATTCTCTCAGGTGTGCGAATGGTGTTTTAATTTCAGGAATTTAGCTTCATGGTTTTGACATGACTCCTTTTCATTCACGAAGTTTCACTCTCCTCTCCCCTAATCAGGGTTGCACTCACTGCCAATGGTATGCCTTGAATTTTCCTACGAAGGCTTCTCTCCCTTGTCCTCCAATTTGGGAGGTCCTAGATTGTTTGCTTCTTTGGGTTCTGGTGGCATTTTGGAAGTTTATATTGTACTAGTGCAGTGGCCCTATGGTTTTGGGTTTGGATGCGTCTTTTCTAGGTGGGATACAAATTCCTCCTGTTGTTTGTTTTCATCTACTATTGATTTTAACATGCCCCACCAACGGGGCCATCCTCGCTGAGGGAGGGGTCATCTAGCTCAAGCTGGTCATCTTGAGCCTCGACACTCTTCATCTTCCGCCAATTCAGTCAGTCAAGAAATCGAGGATGATGAGGCTATTTCTCTAGCCAGTTCTCTAGGCAACCTTGTAGCCTTAGCCTCATTGGACGCTATAACAAAGCAATTGTGCCACCTTCATCTTGATATCAATATCCTCAGGGACCACAGGTTTGAGGATTGCAATGAGATTGTGGCATATCTTATAGATATCCAGTACAATCAAAATGAAATCCTGGAGCAACTGGACAACCTCTGGTAGTCAATGACGTACCAATAACCATCTTCGCAACTTGGAAACTTGAGTGGAGAAGATAGGCTTCCACATTCATGACCGTATTGGATATTTCACGGCTCCCTCTATAATGCCTCCCCACCCCCCTCCCTCACATGTTGTTGTCAACTCAGGCTTCTTTTTTTGTCCATGTTAGTAGGCTAAGTCCTCAACACTTATCAAAAATAATGTATGTAATATGTCCTCATTGGTATGCTCCAGTCCCCAATATCACAATGTTTGTCTATCCCAAGAGAGCGGGCAATGTTGAGATATTTTTTGTAAGCTATGCTATTTTGAAAATCTAATGAAAGCACTTTTGAACAAAAAAAAGAAACAATAACATTCCATTTGTTTTCTTAATTAATATTTTGCAAGGTTTAAACTCTAAATTCCAAATACCTTTCTTTAAATTTTTTAATCTTCCTCGCAATTTTGTGTAATTTCTTAATGTTTAAAGTTTGTTTATTCAAATTTAGCATAGTATTTGAAACTTTGAGTTTTGAGTTAATTTTTTATTCACAAAAAAAAAAAATTAAGGTTTTAACAAAGTTTAAAATGAGAATATTTTTATATAGAGAGACGTGAAATTTATATAATATAAATAATTGTGATTAGAAGTGCATTTTATGGTCTAGTATGAGGGAAATGTGTTATTCCATTAAATGTAGAATTGACATTTTTTTTTCTTTTTCCTCTTTCTTTGAATATTGTAAATAAGAAAACTATATCAACTATACTAAAAACAACATAAGTGAATATACATATTTGGTTAGATTTAATTAAAAGCATTACAAAACAACAATAAACCCACTCATAATGTGCTAGTACTATTCATTTTTAATATTGTGATATTTATATTTAGAAGAACTCTAAAAGAATGTTTAAAAAAAACCTTATATTTATCTTATAAACATTTCAATAGAGAATTTATATTAAACTTAAAATATTCATATCATAGTAAAATATTTAAATGGCTAGAAAAAAATAATTAAAAGTAAAAGAAATCAATTTCTTTCCTAATAAGAGGAGATGTGTAATTTATTTATTTTTTAATAGAAAATTGATTCATGGGATTCAAAATATTTTATTAATAATAAAAGTATTCAAGCATGTCATAAATAAAATATTTCACAAGGTTAAATGATATTCTCATGTATTTAAAAATATATTAATAAAAGAATAATATTTTAATATGGACAATGTGATTTACAAATGAAATATATTAAGTAAAATATTTCAATGTGAAATATATATATATAGATAGATATATATATAGTATTGTCATCTATAAAATATTTTAAAACTTTTTAGTAGTCATACTATTTTACATTTTGGCCCAAATATATTTTTTTTGTTAATTTTATTTAAAATTTAGCAAATATTTGGTGGAATTGCAAATTTAATTTGTGAAAATGCAATTTAAACAATTGGAGAGAGAGAGACTTTTTTTTTCAAGTTTTGCACTCTTAAAGAAATTTTTGTATCAAGAGATTTGATACCTTTGGGATTTTGGTAGATCCCTGATTAAGAGAGAGTGATAATTTTTTCATCTGTTGCACTCTTAAAATAAGTTTTCATATTAAGAGATCTGATCTCTTTCGCCTTTTGGTAGATCCACTCTTTTGGTAGATGGGTGATTAAGATGGATCTATTCTGGTATTATTAAGGACCAACATAAATCCATCTACGCTAAGGGTGTATTAAACAATGACATGAATCAAATCTGTAGAGGTGCAGATCTTCGGAGCTAAGATGAATCTATGCTTGTTTAATAATAATAATAATAATAATAAAGCTATAATTTAGTTAAATTTTATGATTTTTCAATAATTTTCGCAATTTGAAATGTATTATGAGGTAAGTGCTTTGATGTTTATGGACATTTACCAACCATTTAGTTTATATAAATTTCCTAATTATATTTTTTATAAAAAAAAAATTAACATAAAAAATATTAAATTTATTTCATTTCTTTTTAATTAATTTTTTTAAGTAAATATTTTTAATGTATGAAAATAACTTTTTAAAATCTTAAACAATGTTAAATTTTAAAATAATGGTGGCCAAGTTGGAGGCGGCCATTAGGCGGAGCACCAAGGCCTCCACCTAGAATATTCATGTAAACACGTGGTTAGGATTTAGGTCATGGGGTAGGCCATCGCAGAGGTGGGAATCAAGGAAGAAGGGATGGTTTAAACATCTACACATTATTATTGATGTATTCGACACAAGCATGAAGTAGTAGGCATGTGGGAGAATGGTCGTAGGCTGAATTTCGTTTGACAAGCAATCAAGTGACAATTATGATTGTCATATCATGCAAGTTCTTAGGAAAAAGGAATTCATAGGGAGGTTCTCCACTTGGAACCTCGTGGTTGTCTAGCTCTGACCTTCCTCTAGGTCTAAGAATTTTTTAGGGTTGTATACAAAGTTATATATCACCTTGCATGAAGAGCAAGGGTGGCGACCAATTGAAGCAGATCCTAGCTAGTGCATTCCAACCACAATTATTTCTGGGTTTTCTTAGGATTAACATTTTTATTGCCCTTCATATTTTTAACTTTCAAGTAATTTCCAAGTTCTATATAACATTAGTCCCTCTGGAATTTGTTTGCATTAAATTCAAAAGTTTATGCCCTTTTAAGTTGCATCTCTGGTCTATGTTTTTTAATTATCAATGTTGGTTTCATACGTGGTTGAAATATGGTCATTTGTCTAAGGGAATTTTCGGTTATCAGTCATGGTTAACTCTCATTATATGGGGTTTCAATGTCTTGACTTCTTGGCCACCTGTTTGATAGCAAATTTCGTGTCTCGCATTCATTACCGGAAAAATTCACTCCCATTGGTTGTGTCTCCTTTGTAGTCTCATTCTAACACTTGTTACAGGAAGGGTTACGGTATCAAAAGAATGATACAAATGTTTTTTGTCTGTTTTCTACACAACACTTCGTTGGGACCATCATTTAAATTGGTTGGCATACTCTCTTTTGTTGATTTATAATCTCTCGAAGCCTCTGGCATATCTTTAAATTGTCCAATCTTGGTCATGGGGGATTGGTACAGTTTCACATTCTCCATTTGGTTTTAGTCATGCTCTCCCTCATTCCATACACAGGTTAAATTAGATAACTAAGGGGGTAAGCTAGTCTTCACTAATGCAAATCATTTGTTATTGTGTCCATTCTTGTTTTCAAGCCTCTTGTTGTTGGTTCCTGGATGAAATGAATATCGTGACGACACCAGGGCACTCTCAGTTTCCTTTCATTCTATTCATGGTTGTCTGGGTACTTCTGGATCATCCCTATCGAGTGGTCCATTCAGCAACTTTCTGGGAGATGGTCCAAAAATATTGCTTGAGTTTTATTTGAGGGATTTTGTTTCGTATGGCGTCAAGGCAACACTTAACTAGCTACATAGGGGGTTTTATAAGGGCTTCCTCCTTTAGACAATGTCTTTTTTTTGGTTGGAAGTTGCTGACCAATGTTTATAATGTTGTGCCTATGGAGGTTCGATAAGAGATTCACACGCTGGAAGCAAAAGCATTTGGTGACAAAAGGTATCACTCTAACTCAGAAGTCTATGGAGGAAAAACCAATTGGGTACCCGATCCAAGAAAATGGAGGAAGCATAGGTTATACTTCTTGTTACAGGGAAAAGTGTCTACTCAGAACTGCTTATCCCACTAAGGTGTGATAGCTGCCTTAGAAACAAACAAAGTAAAGCTACTTTCATTTTTCCTTTATGAAGTATAGATAGAGAAGAACAAAGAAGACCAACCTCTGTCTTGCGCTAATCTCCTGGTTCGATTCCTCTCTTTCTTGATAGTCTTTCGCTACTTGTTCCCTTGCATGCCCAGCTTCACAAAGTACCTGTAAGATCACAGTAGCATAGAACTATACAAGAACGTGGATCTATAATCATAAACAATCTAGGATCAAATGTAAATTGACCATACAAATGCAGCAAACATAAATTACACAAGAGTATGGAAGAAAACTTGAATAGCTTTTTATTGATAAACAAGAAAGAGCCAAGGGGAGTTACAACCAGTTGTTCTGACCCAGCATCATCCTCTCAGCAAGGAAGCCCCTCTTCACCTCATACAAAGCTTAGATCACCCAACAATCTGATGTTTATCTCAAGAAACCAACAATAATTCCTTACAATATGCAAAATTCCAGCCTCTGGATCTCTGGGATGAGGGATCCATATATAGATATCTGTAAGGGAGATCAGTCAGCTTGTGATTTGATTAGTGTCTTCCCTCTGATAATTCTTACTTCCACTTGGAGATTGATGATCTCTTACTCATCCTTGGTCGAATTCAGAGAGGCAAGTGTCACAGGAGAAGTTTCTGGAAGCTTCCATTGCCTCTCCACCTCGTGGAATGACACTGCCATTTGTCATTTCTCGCCCATCGCACCCCATAGAAGGGCTTTTTGAAATACAATGCACCCACACAGTGTGTTTAGGTGAGATGCAATGCACTTTGCCTATGGAGCAGCTGGAATGATCATGTTTTGACCAATTCTGAGCAGTTTTTCATGGAGAACTTCTGGGAGAAGCTGTAATCAATTGACCTTGTTCCTTTAGGGGTTAGAACAACACTTTTAGGGACTTAGGAGCCCTTGGTTTATGGACATTTCATGCTTGGGGTTGCAGTGCCCAAAAATGTCTATAACAGTTGCCCCCTAAAGCATGAGGTCGTTAATCTTTTGATGTCGGGTGAAATGCTTTATTATGAGGATCTAAAGTTCTTTCAAGCTGGGAGGAGACCTGTAATAAGATACAATACAATACATTATCTTCATAATATTTTCATGATCTAGCTGAGGCGGGCATTCTCATGCTCAGCTTTATAAATTCATTTTCATGTACATAGGATAGACAATCGTCTGAGTGTAGACTGATGATTCTGATATAGCCATCATCCCTTTGATTGGATGATTATCTGTGCAGCAATGTTGTACATTTGATGTCTTTATTTCCCTGAATATATATCGCAGCCCGGATGGATGAAACTAGATCCGGGGTCTTCAATCTCGTTCGATCTTCACTTGAAGTACAAGTCTATCCATGTGAGAGATGTTCTGGAGTCGAACATGGAAAGACATCGCTTGATTACTAGCCAATGATGTAAGCTGTTAACAAGTGCGAGAGGAATCACCGATAATGATAATGACCCTCAAGGTACTGTAGTACAATTCACGTGGTGTGAATAAAGGACTTGGCGTCGAACACCACGCAAAATCTTTCGGTCGAAGGTCATTGATGTAAACCTATTGTCGGAAGTGAGAAACTTGCCATTGAGGCATGCAAGCTTCAAAGTACTGAATGGGGTGTTCCTACATCAACTTCTTGTATAATGAGCTGATGTTGACAAGAAGCGATCTGTCATAGGAGGGTCTTAATGAATCCCACATCAATGACACGGAACGGAGCAAATGATTTTAATGGAGGTGAAAACAATCTGGTGACATAAGGTTCAGGGTGGAGGTCATGAAAGAATGGAGTGTAAATGTATTGTAGCGGGTGAGACACAGGTGAATTCTCTGAATGACTTCTCTTGAACATATCGGCGGCACTGACATGATGGATTGGTAGCATTAACCCCAAATGTGGATGGTGTGATGGGACCATGGCAATGTGACCGGTGAATGAAACAACCCAACCCGACTTGGATGCGGAGTGAAAGTGTCATGTTCAAGAGCGACTTGCTACCAACAAAGTTTCTTCAAGTTTTCTTCCCAATTTTTCCCCAGTCATTGCTGACCAGTACCTCTTTATTTTTATCAAGCTTGAGGAGGATAACATATGCTTGTTCTATAATTTTCCCTTCGGGCAAACCCATCGCTATGTTTTAACGAGCCTAGCGATAGTGAAACTCGTTCTCGTCTATAGACAAGTTTGTCGCTATTAAAATTTTAATGAGTTTAACGACAAAGATAACTCGGTCCTTTTCAATTTTAGAGAGTCTGAAAAGGAACATAAAGGAAACTCCAAAATTCCTTTTTCGTCATCTAATCCCTTAAGTCTGAAAAAGTATAAAACAATACAGAAGGGATGAATTTTCGATACTTTTAACGAGCCGAACAAAATAAGCGCTCGATCTTTTTGTGTAATAATCCCTCAGGTCCAAAAAGATTAAAATTTAGAGGAGGGATAGCACTTCTGGTCCCTTTAAAGAGCTGGAGAGGCCAATGGCTCGGCAATCTTTTCATATTTTACGAGTCAATTGAAAAGAGCTTAAAGGAGACTCGTCTTTTCAGGAACGAGTGATAAAATGGGTAGCAGATGATTCCAGGTAAGGTTTGGAATTTTGAAATCACGGCAGTGTTACAAGGATGGCTAGTGAGATCACTCTTGTAGAGTCATGATTCGAATTACCCACAGTTTCTAGTTCATTCTACCGACGTTTCAAACCCCAAAGGGGGTCCATCATCAGGACAAATCAGGGAGTGGAGTATCAAGAGAGCTATAAGAAGGGCTCAGGATAGGGCCCTCTCTAATCATCCGCCTAAAGACAAGAAAGAAAATCATGGGAAAGTTTACCTTCCATTCATCCAAGGGGTTACAAATAAGATTGCAAAAATTTCAAGGAAGAATAACATAGACACTCAGTTTACAACATGTGGAATGATAAGGCAAATGATGAGGTCGGTTAAGGATAACATTGATCGTCAACAACTCAAGGGCATGTACAAGATTGATTGCTCATGTGGCAAGAGTTATATTGGGGAAACAGGTCGGTCTCTGAAAATACGACTTAAAGAGCACGCTGCTGACATAAAGAATGAAAGATCTCGTACATCAGCCCTTGCTGAGCACTCATCCAAGACCAAACATCATGTGTGTTTGGAAGACGCCAAGGTAATTGCTAGAGAGGACAACTATCATAAAAGAAAAATCAGAGAGGCCATTGAAATTATGAAATTCCCTCAAAACCTCAACAGGGACAATGGGAGTGAAATCAGTGGAAATTGGCTTCCTCTGATGAGACAAATAAACCCCTCCGGACCCTTGGAAGCATAAAGAAAAAGGGGTCTTTCATTTCGAAAGTTTAATTAATTAATTAAAACAAAGTAATTAATTTAATTTAATTTAATTTAATTAATTATATTAAGTTAATTAATTAATAAATAAGAAATCATGTGTTGGCCCTTACAAAATTAGGGTTCTTGGTTTATTTATATCCAGGTCGCAAGGCTCCCTTCTCTCAATAATATTTCATTCATTTTCTTTCTGATTTGTCCTCATGATGGACCCCCTTTGGGTTTTGAAACGTCAACAGAATGAACTAGAAACTGTGGGTAATCCAGATCATGACTCTACAAAAAACTTCCACAGAAGCTTGAAATATGAGATCACTCTTCGCAGCTGTTCCTCAAAAAGGGGTAAACAATCAAATGGAGGTGAATGATCAGCCAATACAGAGTGGAGGTGATGATGAGAACACGACCAAGGCTTTTAAAGGCTGAAATACTACATTCACGATGGTTATTTACCGGGAAATCTGTTCATTTTTTTTATTAAGCTTAAACACTGGGGGGAAACATTTGCTCATGACTTATGTTTATTTTTTAACAAGATTGAACTATGTCTTAAAACTGCTCGATTAATCCAGTCATATAATAAGAATGTCTCATATATAAAAACGGCAATTTTTAGAGTTTTGCCCACATCCTTCCTTTATGCAAGTTAGGAAACGACCAAT
Source organism: Pinus tabuliformis (assembly GCA_031772625.1). NCBI lineage: Eukaryota > Viridiplantae > Streptophyta > Pinopsida > Pinales > Pinaceae > Pinus > Pinus tabuliformis. Next base: position 1,874,134,887 of record CM062816.1, read on the forward strand.
CCTATGAGTTTAAAGGGTTAGAGGACCTACAAATTTAAAAAATAAATAATCGCTCTTCACTTGCACGCCAAAAGGTTTGCATGCCCCCAGGTATAAAACATAATTTCAAGGTTACCCCTTCTTCTTTCCGTTAAAACATTTGTTTTACCGAGAGAGGTCTACCTCTTACAGGTTACCAAATACTGTTCTATTTATTGAAAAGAGAAATTAACTCAAAGAGATTACAGGAAAACACATATAAAAATCAGACACAAAATATTGACGGAAAAAGGCTGAAGCCTCATGCTTCCTCATGTATTATCTCTCATTCATACAAAAATAATTGAATATAGTGTTACAAATAAATAGATGAGAGATAGTGTTCTCAAGATAGTGCGTGCTATCTTAGACACTTTTGGTTGAGATAATTTCTCCTTTGGTTGAGATAATTTCTCACCAGACACACACCAATATAGGAGTTACCTAAACTAACTCCTATCTTAGAGGAACAACACAAGAGTTAGGCACAAATTCCTAACTTGGAATATTTAATTAATTTATTTATTTTTGGATTTATTATTGTTTTATGAGAGAGTCTAACATTCCCCCCTTCAATGATAAATCCAAAATAAGAATGAGGAACCATCTTCCAAGTTCTCATGTTGATCCTCAAAAACATTGCCTGAAAAAACCGCCAAATCTGGATGGTGAAGAAACTGCAATATGAAGAGATTGAGTCAGCTGCATGACTGATTCATCTCAGAAGGATGCTTGACAACTCCATCATGTGCCAAGCCGCAAAAGGAGCCAACTGTCCTTTGCTTGAAAACAGTATCCGGTGTCCACTGACACAATTTGATGAACGCCCACTGGCGTATTTGCTGATGATGATCGCCCACTGGTTGAAGATGTCGAAAAGCAACTCAATGTTGCTTTTGCTATGAAAGTTGCTCACTGTTGCTTTGGTTGTCGATCGCCCACTGGCGAATTTGCTGATGCTCACTGCTGATGACAAATGCCCACTGGCTGATGAAGATGCCCACTGGCTACTTCGCTGATGTTGTCGAGACTTTCAGTCTGACAACCACTTGTCAATTTCATTGACATTTTCCCCCCTTTGTCAGCTGAAAGGAGAGACAATCTTCTCCAAAATATATTTGAACTCCCCCCCTTCAGGTGTAGGAGAGTTTCACTGTTGTACTCCCTCATTCAACTGCATGAGAGTACCGTCATCTGTTCACTGCTGGCTGCACTATGTGTGATTGTAGTCGGTTGTAGAACTGAGACAATCGTTTGACTATGGATGACCATTCCCAAGGATCAATCCATTCATAATGTATCTTAAATCTGGCTGATTTTTGTTGGTTGCGACATTTTTCTGAGGAATGATTGGGCTTGCCACAATGGCAACACGGATGGATATCAAAACACTGATCTTCCATATGATTGGTTCTTTGACAATGAGAACATTTCGATTGGACTTCAACTTCAGGTTGCGTGCAATTCTGTTTGTCTACAACTTTCTCAGAACCTACTGAGGTGTGTTGTTCAAGAAATCCTGCACTCACAAACTTAATTGGCTTGGAATAATCTGGGATATGTAAGTTGATTTCATCAGTGAAATATCCTAAGCCTCGTCGATTCTTGTTATTTTGAATTTCTTCCCAGGGCTTGATGATGGGTTTGGAAGAAATTTGAATTTGATCATGAACAACTTCGACACTTGAAGTTGTTTGGATGAGTGATTTGGAATCAACATCTTTATCTTCATCTGTATGGTTGAATGACTTGGAAGAAGCACTCTTTTGTTGCAGCTCATCTCTTTGTATTTGCGACTCTAGTTGAAGAAACTCAATGGTTTCATGTGTTTGTTGTAGATGCCGTGAAATATCAGCAAGAGTTTCTTTGCTGATGTGCACCATGTCTTCATCACTGGAGATGATCAAACTATGAAGAATGTGTAACCACTGAATATGTTGCGCCATCTGAACTTGCTCACTTGAAATCAGGCTCTCTTGTCGTAGTTGTCGTGCTTTGAACTGTTTCACTTGACAGGCTTGCTTGCTATGGGACTTGAATGGCACGCTCGCTTGATTTGTTGCTTATTGTACTTGCTGAGAACACTTGCTAGAGTTGTAGAACTTTCTTGCTTAAACTCTGGAATTCACGCTCGCTTGATGACGATTGTGTTTGTGTGAATGCTCACTTGCCTTACTTGATGACTTCACGCTCACTTGAAGGAATAGCTACGCTTGCTTGATGTCGATCTCAACTTGCTTGATTGGTGTTAGAGTTGAACTTGTTTGGTTGCTTTGATGGTTGTTTCAATGATCTTCACTCTGGCTCACTTGAAGGTTTGAACCTTGTACAATTTTGACACAAATTGCTTGAATGAATACTCACGCTCGCTTGCAGGAGATGTGAACTTGTTGTTTGTTTCATTTGGAGTTAAAACTCATGGACTCACTTGATTGTGCTTTAAAGGAAGGGTGTCGAACATTGTCGAAAATGCACCCAAAAAAAGCTTACAATGATTTCAATGACTCACTACAATGAATTCAATTTGACTCAATTCAAGGCTTGGGTGTCGGTTTCAACCGAGAATGCACCCTTACAAATCAATGTAACTTGAGTTTGATTACAAGTTCAATAATGTTGATGTAGACTGTGCTTTGAAACGTTGAAGTTTACAGATTCATTAACCTGATTGTAGACATTGCTTTGAAATGCTGAAGTTTGCAGATTCATGAACTTGATTGTATTGAGTGAATTTGTTTGTTGAGGTAGAATGCCGATGTTGAAAACTTTGATTATTTGTTGTAGTGTTGATCTTGCAGCTATGTGTTGTGCTTGCTTTATGTATGTGATATTAGATTAAATTATTGATGTGTCACAACTAGACACAGATCAAAAAGCAAAAACATGAAGCCATAAAACACATGCCATCACAAATACACATGGTGTACCGAAGATCCCCTTATTCAATTTCGGGCGGATCTTGGACACAATCACCACAAATAATATGTCTTTATTGAGTATTGAGATCATCAACCTTTCATCTTTTACAACATTTCAATTGAAGCTTTCTCAAACAATGTGAATGTGATGCTCGCGAATTTTGGAAGCAAATGCGGTCAAAGAAATGCCTGCACTGATTCAATCTCTCTCAAAGTAAAAAAATATTTTGGATTACAATAATGATTCTCACTCAAACCAATAGTCCTTATCTCTCCAAAATGTAAAAAGTTACTTCTTACTTCTCATTCCAAAAACTAACTTATCTCTCAAAAATTACAAAATATGCACCTTATCCACTCATTTTCTTGCTTATGTCACTCCTTATATCTCCCAAAAGCACTCCCAAAAAAAATAAAAGGCATACCTCATTATAAAAAAATTATCCACTCCTTATCTCTCCAAAAAAAACTTTAACTAACTTATGCCCACTTAAAACTCAAACATAATAAAATCTCTGCTTCACATTACACCACTCATTCTTTTTATGCATAAGGCTTAAACTCACGTTTTGGAAATGCACATTTTCCACGCATAAAACCTTTAAAAATATTACTCCATTAAGATTGCTTTCAAATGTTTTGACTTTGAAAATTTGATCTAGCTGACGGATGTGAAAGCTAGAATAGTTGGAGGGCATTCAGTTCAATGGCATGGTTTGAATCAATCCATCAACGCTTTAATGAAAATGGTTTTTTTTTTGGAGAAGTAAATTAACGCAACTTGCCTGGAAAACATGGGTTGTTAGACAATTTTCTGCAAACGCTGGCAGCTTCTTCTGGCAAACGTTGATTCTTCAACGCAGTTTTCTTCATTGTAATGGCTTTCTCCAGAAAATGAAAATGAAATTAACTCAGGCTGAAAAACGCTCTTCTTAACACCTTTAAAACACTGTCAAACACGCTGGAATGAATGTAAAATGTTTGAAGGGGTGTTTGAACTCTGGTTCTTATTGCTGGAGGATGCTGGTTCAAATGCCAGACTCGATTTGGATCAAATGCAAATACCTTTTCCCGGATCAAAACTCAGTTTTCTTCAAATTCTAAACCCTTAATAGTTTGTAGATGCATTTTATTCAAAAATCAACATAATATTGTCCTCTCATGAACAGTTTCCTCTGCATACAAGAATACATTTCCTTGACGGTCATCAAATATCAGTCCTCTTCAAATTCCTAAACCCTTAACAGCTTGCAGATGTATTTTCTTCAAAGTCTACAGAATGTTGGCATTTCATGAACAATCCCCTCCGTATACATTGAAAACACAACACATATCAGTGTCCTGCAAATCCTATACCCTCAAAATCGATTGAGTACTAGCCTTTCCTGAACAATCTCATACAACCAAAAATACATCAGATATGAGTTTTTCAGATCATAAACTCTCAGCGTTTTGTAGATGTATTTTCTTCAAAATCAACAGAATACCTATCTTTCATGAACAATCCCCTCAGCAGAGAATCAAAACACATCAAATTTCCGTCAAATTTAAAGCCTAATCCCTCAACAGCTTCAAGATATGTTTTTCATAAAACACCGTAGCACTAGCCTTTCATCAACAATCCCCCCGAATACAACCAAAACACATCAAAAACTAGTATTCTTCAAAGCCTATATGCTTAACACCCCATATATCAGCATTTTCTTCAAAAATCAAGCAAATACTAACCTTTCATCCATAATTTCCAATTTCCTCCCCAACAAACCAAATATCTCCTTCAATTTCATATACTATGAATTTTCTTCACAATTGGAAAAGAAATCGCAACCTCTTTTAATATCGGCGATCTTGAGAGCTACTCTGCTCGCTCTCAGCTCAAAAATCATTCTTGACTCGATTCTTCACACGAACACCCGCGTACCTCAATCTTTGGATAAATTCCCCGTAAATCGGCAAAATAAGCACACCTCTGCAAGAATTTTCAGCCCTTGAGGTTCTGTGATCGATCCTTTAAAAGATGAAAAAAATGAACAAAACTTTGAAAAAACAAAATCTTTTTCAAACTGGCCCCCCAAACTGCACTCGCACACCTCGAACACATAAAGATCGCTTCAAACATGCATATTTTCAAAAAATAAAATAAATGCACGACAAGACGCCTGACGAACTGCAGATTTTCACAATCTCTCCACGACGAGACTCCGGAAAACCACCAAAAATTACAGAGCGAGCAATCCAGAGCCAGACTGCTCAAAAGTCGACAAAAACACAATAAAATCACAGATAGGGATCGAGTCACGAGTGCAACATCAGCTCGATCTCAAAAATGCAATTATGACCTCTGCAATGGACCCAACAAACCGAATCTCTCATTCCATTTGAATCATAAATGAAATAGCTCAGTGGCCTTCCATCGCGAAAGCCCAAATTGCCCAGGATTCTCTCCTTAACGGCTCCGCCTTTGACTGATTATGGTTGTGGATCTGTTCATGCGCACAGACCAAAGCCTATCTCCATCTTATTCCATTGCCAATTCTCTCTCATCAATATTACTACCATAGTGAGGGCGTGTAACCCCAGGCGTGCCGGTGAAGATCGTTAATCAATCAAAATTAGGCAGTGATCAATGTTCTGCCTGCTAATTGAATCCTTAATAAGAGTCCAATAACGCAGACTCCCACTCACTCATAACTGTATTACAAAGTCAACAAAACTCTCGCTCTGATACCACATATTGAAAAGAGAAATTAACTCAAAGAGATTACAGGAAAACACATATAAAAATCAGACACAAAATATTGACGGAAAAAGGCTGAAGCCTCATGCTTCCTCATGTATTATCTCTCATTCATACAAAAATAATTGAATATAGTGTTACAAATAAATAGATGAGAGATAGTGTTCTCAAGATAGTGCGTGCTATCTTAGACACTTTTGGTTGAGATAATTTCTCCTTTGGTTGAGATAATTTCTCACCAGACACACACAAATATAGGAGTTACCTGAACTAACTCCTATCTTAGAGGAACAACCCAAGAGTTAGGCACAAATTCCTAACTTGGAATATTTAATTAATTAATTTATTTTTGGATTTATTATTGTTTTATGAGAGAGTCTAACACTATTCACGGTGTAAACAAAACACTTCTTCGGTGATGTTTATTGAAATAAACAAAGGTGAGTGGCAATGCCTGCCAACCCACATAACTTTGACAAGAGAATATTATTCCAGAATAACCCCCTCTTCCAATCACGGACGGGAGTACAAACTAGTCATATTCTCTCGCGGAAACCTACCCTATACCCGAAGTTTTCCTGCCGAAGTAGACCAGGGTGCATGCCCCCTGGGTTTCAGTCATGTCCCCAGAATCACTCGCGCTCATCAGGCGGACGGACTGGAGATTGATGAGACATTCCTTGTGTGAAAAGACCATTCAGGGATGGTATATGACTATTTGCTCTGTGTGATCTAGGAAATGAAAGCTGGTCCACGAGCTTGACCACTCTTCCTTCGTGCGGAAAACACATTACTCTAAAGAGTGAGGAGACAATCGCTCCCATGCAATAAATATAGTCTTGTCCAAGGAGTAGATTATAATCCAGGGGTCCTTGAACTACCATTACGTTCATTTGAACGGTTTTCCCTCTCAATGTTATGGGCACATTGGGAAGGATCCCTAACGGTCGACTGGTTCCTTTGTCAAAGCCTGTTAGATTTCTCATCTCAGGCAAAAGCGATGGTGAACCAAGCGCTTTCCAAGCAGTCGAGGAAAGGATACTCACAGAAGCCCCTTCATCTATGATGGTACCGGCCATAACCATCCTATATATTTGAACAATGATACGGAATGGTACACTAGCCGGTAAACGGGGTCTGCCTAGTTCGTTCTAATCGAAGGAGACAACTGGGTTGCTTGGAGGTGGGACCGAATAGACGGCCGGGTATGACTCTGATGAACTTCCTTCCTGCGGTAAAGGAACGAGTAAATTGCCCCCATGTTCATCGAAGTCTGTGCTTATGAAACGAATTTGGACAGTGTCATCCTTGTTCTCTTCGGTGACTGTATCATCTGAAGATGGAACCTCTGAAGGCAAGACTGGGTCAACTGCCGCCTCGACCTTTTGACATTCGTCTGGTATGGATTCAGATGGTTTGTCTTCAATGATAGATGCTTCAGCCCACCATCTGGGCGGGTCAGCCGGTTTTTCAACTAGTGACGGACTCGGCAAGAGTTTTTTATATCCAGGAGGAAGTCGTAACGATGAAAGCGGACGATCGTCCAAAACTCTTTTCGCCTCGTCTAAGAAGGGACAACGGTGGACGGCATGGTCACCTTCGCACAATTTACAAGGAAATCTATATTTTCCCTTTTGTCCTGGGGCTTCACTTTTACTAGTCGACGGTGTGTTTTCAACATGATCATGAGAGGTTGACGACACCGGGTTGTGCAAACGAGGAGACCAGTCCCTTAAGATCCGAGGGATGCAAGGACAATCTCTATGATAGTGGTCTCCTTTGCAAATGACACATGGCGATTTAGGCCTAGTCGGTGCAGTGTGTGGATTTTCGCTAGGCAACGCTCGGTTGCCCCATTTCACTTTTGGCTCCTTCTTCTTCTTCTCTTTCTTCTTCTTTTCCTTCTTCTTCTCAGGTACTTGATTTTTGGCTTTACCAACCCCATCAAGCGAAGAAGAAGGAGGAGAGGAAGAATTGGAGGAAGTAGAAGGTTGGTGGATAACTCTGGATTCGTCTAGTTGCTGACTCGACTATTCAGGAATTGTGGTGTTCTGAACAACAGAGGTTGAGAAGAGCCATATGGGCAAGCCAATTGTCAGTCCTGGAAGTGACAATGTGGCCATATGGGGTGCACCAACATCTCCCCAAGAGGAGAAGGGACTAGGATTTCCTCGAAGGGGAACTCCTTGGTTGGTGGACTCCATTTTCTTCAACCTAAGATCAACGTAGGAAAAGGTGATTATTATTCCGTTTAAAATAAATTTTAGATGCGACACAACTTGTTTTTTCAATTTTTAAGAGTCGAGAAAAAACAAAAGATGACTCTAGTCGCCTTCGATTTTTAATGAGCCTGAAGTGATAAGTGCTCAGATGGACCTTTTCCATTAAAGAGTCTGAAAAGGAACGAAAGGGACTGCTCTGGAAATATAGGTAGAGGGATTACCAAACCAATTGCAAAACTGCAGAATACTTTTTACGGTACGGCAGTCAATCTTCCCGAATGCTGTGTTCAGTGCATTGCGATCAATAGGGCGGCAGACACGACTTCCTATGGATAAAGGATTAAGCCTATTGGGGTCTCCCAAAATATACTCGACGGTATGTGGGAGCACAAGTCCGTACTAGCACTTATCGTCTCAAAGTGGAGGAATCACCCAACCATCAGTGAGAACAACAGTTACCAGGCTTTACGACGCCGGAATACGTCTCTAGCCTAGACTTCTAAATGTTGTGTGTTAGGTTCCAAAGCGTTGTTAGATTCATTGAATTTATTTTATAGTTGATCTTGTTTATGAAGTTTGCCTTTCAGGTTCACCGCGAGATGTAGTATAATTCCTAAAATGTAATCTAAGATGATAAACAATCTTTTTATCTTCTTTGTGCAATGAAAATCCTAGCTACTAAGGAAAGAAAGACAAAATCCTTTCACAAAGAGCAAAGAGCACACTCTAAATGCACTTTCCTAAATCAAACCAATCAGATTGTCTAAATGCAAATGCACATGCATGTATTTGTTTTCGACTTTCTTAGTATGTAAATGATAAAAAGAAAGCTGATGCACAAATCTAAATTACTTTTCAAGTGACAGTTATCAACAAGTTTCTTTTCGAAATCGAAAATGGAGACAATCACAACACCTTACGATTTGGAAATGAATACGTGTTTTTGACACTAGGAAAATTACAAATTCAGACCAAAAACAATAGTAACAGGATAATCAACTATCTACAACAATCAAACTCTTTCCTATGATTGAAAAAGACACTTGCGACACTTTCAAATCAAAGGACGACAGTGCGATTATGTTACTTTTTGCAAAGGAGAACTGAAAATGACTCAACAAACACACAAAAACATTTACAGTTCTTTTGTACAAAGGAGGCTGAATAACAGCAAGGAAAAGGGGTTTCAAACAGAGATATATTGATCACAGGCAGCAAAATTCATGAATAGAACTGGAAAGAATGAATCACGGAAACCAAAACTGCACAATGCCTAGTCTGATCAGCGCGCCTGTAACACAGGGAATTTGAAATGCAGCACACCTACTACACTCGGGAAGTGCGTTGAATTTCAGATTCTCAGAATATACCTGCGCTGGGCCAGAGACGAGACTTTGCTTGGGTTCCAGGTCACAGTTTGCAGTTCAGTTCATGGGTTTTGGCCGAGAAAATGGTAATCAGTAATACAACAATCAGGGGTAGATCTAAGGAGGATCTAAGAGCTACCACAAGGGGCAATCAGAGAGTTTGTGAATCAGTTGTTTAAATCATAAACACATCCTGGAGATTGACTGAAGCGGCATTTATCTACTTTGCATTTGCATAGCAAATGAAGTTTGAAAGCTACCTGGCATGACTTCAGACTCCGTCTGTAAGTTTATGAAATAGACAACAAGGAAGATAAACAAACAAACTAATTCATCCCCAGCAGAGTCGCCATTTTGTTACAGGGAAAAGTGTCTACTCAGAACTGCTTATCCCACTAAGGTGTGATAGCTGCCTTAGAAACAAACAAAGTAAAGCTACTTTCATTTTTCCTTTATGAAGTATAGATAGAGAAGAACAAAGAAGACCAACCTTTGTCTTGTGTTAATCTCCTAGTTCGATTCCTCTCTTTCTTGATAGTCTTTCGCTACTTGTTCCCTTGCACGCCCAGCTTCACAAAGTACCTGTAAGATCACAGTAGCATAGCACTATACAAGAACATGGATCTATAATCATAAAAAATCTAGGATCAGATGTAAATTGACCATACAAATGCAGCAAACATAAATTACACAAGAGTATGGAGGAAAACTTGAACAGCTTTTTATTGATAAACAAGAAAGAGCCAAGGGGAGTTACAACCAGTTGTTCTGACCCAGCATCATCCTCTCAGCAAGGAAGCCCCTCTTCACCTCATACAAAGCTTAGATCACCCAACAATCTGATGTTTGTCTCAAGAAACCAACAACAATTCCTTACAATATGCAAAATTCCAGCCTCTGGATCTCTGGGATGAGGGATCCATATATAGATATATGTAAGGGAGATGAGTCAGCTTGTGATTTGATTAGTGTCTTCCCTCTAATATTTCTTGCTTCCACTTGGAGATTGATGATCTCTTACTCATCCTTGGTCGAATTCAGAGAGCCAAGTGTCACAGGAGAAGTTTCTGGAAGCTTCCATTGCCTCTCCACCTCGCGGAATAACACTGCCATTTGTCATTTCTCGCCCATCGCACCCCATAGAAGGGCTTTTTGAAATGCAACACACCCACACAGTGTGTTTAGGTGAGATGCAACACACTTTGCCTACGGAGCAGCTGGAATGATCCTGTTTTGACCAATTCTGAGCAGTTTTTTATGGAGAACTTTTGGGAGAAGCTGTAATCAGTTTACCTTGTTCCTTTAGGGGTTAGAACAACACTTTTAGGGACTTAGGAGCCCTTGGTTTATGGACATTTCATGCTTGGGGTTGCAGTGCCCAAAAATGTCTATAACACTTCTTTCACCTGATATTTCAGCATAGACAGATGGATACTCTACTGCATATGGTATTACGGGATAAACAAGAGGAAAACTATAAGATCTTTGATGTTTAAGACGAAATGAAAAGGATTATGAAGGATATCTGATATGACATGGATGAAATGGTTGTGTTCTTGAATAGCATAGAGCGCTAGATCTCTACATATTCGGATACAGACTCCACTGCACCGGGGAATGAAGGCGAGGTTACCAATGATACCCCCATTATCATGGTTAATGCAAATTCTTCTCGAGAACAACCATTGATCATTCTAGATCAATGAATATTTATTTGACATTCTGCTATCTCAATTTTATTCACGTTGTCTTGTTTCTTATGTGTTCGTGTGTGTGTGTTTTAAGGGTTGTTCACGAACACTGAGTGGCAACTATATCCGTGGAAAAATCTAGGTAGATCAACTCGAAAGGATCTAGCCATTGTCCAAACTAGCAAGGCCTAACCCAAAGGATGATGAGGGGATTTGACCCCATGACCTCCTGATAGGAGAGGTAGTTAGCAATAGGAACTCTACCAACTGATGTATCACTTTGGGCTTATCTGTTTATGTGTTATATATCTTTATTTTTGTCTTTATTTCCATAGCAATCATATGCGTAGTGGATATAGAAACTATTCAGAAAATGGTTTTTGTAACATGGTCAGTGTTGGCATTATGATACAGGTGTTGTCCATGATGGCAAATCACTCAAACGTCTGTTCAGATTTGATAAAGGGAAACTCAAATTGTAACAGGCCAATTAAGAGGTATCAGGGCATTGGTACAGAAGAATAGGAAGTTGGAACAAAGGTCTACTTATCAAAATAAAAAATTTGAAGGAAAAGGATGTTTTAATATAATTTAAGTTGTATACACAGGTTCGCATTGTCAAATCGACGTATACACGCAAGTTCACAGAACAAAAAGTGTGTATATGTATGCAGGTACTTTCACAAGAGGAAAACCGTGTATGGGTTGGAAAATCAAGGAAATTCAATATTAAAGAATACCAAGGGTCAATACCATGGTATTAGCCCACAATATTGAGCGGAGAAATGACTGTTTGATCGCGTCCAAGAATACCACAGGTTTTAAATGTTGTTTTGGTTTGAGGTATTGAGAAAGGACAAAAACTATATAAGGAGGAGAAGATCAAAGGGTGAGGTGTGCAAGTGAAATGGTTTCTCAGGAATACTTCTATCTGAAGTACATTTTATGTTGCAGGGGCTACAATTATGATATAATATAAAATATTGTGTGCACTTTGAATTCAATGTTGGATCAGGATCATGAGACCTCAAATGACTTATAATTGAATGACCTGATATTGGTTGGGATAGATCTGATTTCTTACACATGCTTCATTCTTTAAATGTCATGATCTGGGTATGTCTGAAATCTCAAATAGCAGCGAAGTTGTAAGTTAGTATTTGTATATATATACGTTGGTTCGCCTTGGTGAAGGCACGTACACACATTGGTTCAAAACTTCCAAGTAGCGTATAGAAAAGAAAAGCCTGTTATTCAGAAATGATTGTTCTATCTGTTTAGTGTTGTTGGTTTACTGTTGTCTTTCAATTATGTTTTCTTAGATCTTAAAGTAGAACTGAATGCGTAAGGAGATTGAGTCTAATTGATTGATTGAATAAGTGAGACTGGTGATATCTTCTGTTGACTGTCTAGATCTATGTAATTTGACAGTAGATGTTCATAATATTACTGGTTGGTACAGATTTGATTGAGAAGTTTTATGTTTCAGTATTTTTCAAGGTATACGCAAGTTTGGTTAAAGGAAGTGGCATATACATGAAGGTTTGGTTCATTAAAGTAGCATATGCATTCTAATGTATGATTCTTGAGGTTGAAGCTGGTACTGAATGATGATGCAGGTTTCTAGGTTCAGCACAGTGTTTTGGTGACAATGATTTGACTCTTTAGATTGACTAATTGTTGGTTGATGCAGTTATTATTATAGAGTTTGATCTTCAAAGTTACTGATGGGTCCAGTGTGAAAATTTAATGAAACAAGGCCTTCATATTGTGTTGCTGTGTACGAGGAGAATCGAGTCTAAAAATTTATGATACATGGTCCCTAGAGGAAGAGAGAAGATCTTAGCCTTCTGTAGGTCAACGCTTATGTACTAGTAAACATATCGGCTAGTATAAGAGATAGGGGGGTTGTAGCTCCCTTCCAGTAGAAGCTCAACAACTAGAGAAGGTAGTAGCCTTCTGCAAGTGGATGCCTGCATACTAGTATGAGTATGCACCAGTACAAGATTGTAAACAGATTTTCTTTATATTAAAAGAAGACAAAGACAACAATAGTAGGTGGTTTTTCTCTCACATTAGGTTTCCACCTTAAATATTTGTGTTCACATGTGTTTCTTATGTGTGATGGTTTATTATCTTATCACTGCACATAGTTACTATGTAATAAAATAATGATGCACTCATTAAAGATCAACACATGATGAATTAACTAAATCATAATTTCCCTAGGTATACAATGGTTTCTTTAATCACAATTGCATGCACACGCAAGTCCACTTCACTGAAGTAGCATATATAAATCTGATTGGGAAATGAAAAATATCGTTGAATTGTAAATACTGATTCAGCACCCCCCCCCCCCTCAGTATTATTTCCAACAATTGGTATCAAAGCAAGTCCTCTAGAACAAGCTTGATCACTTGAAGGAAGATCTTTCAAGATGAACAATCACGAAGGCATGTGATCTATGAGACCACCAATCTTCAATGGGCAAAAATTGGTATATTGGAAAATAAGAATCAGAGCCTATCTTTAGTCGCTTGGAGCTGATGTTTGGGAAATTGTGGAAGGAGGATACCAATTTCCTACATCAATACCTATAGATACAATAGGTAAGAAGTTATACGAAACCAATGCCAAAGTAGTTAATACTTTATTGGGAAGTCTGTCAGAATCAAAATCCATCAAGGTCATGCAGCTTAAGATAGCCAAAAATATATGGGAAAAAATCATTCAGAGCTACGAAGGAGACTCCCAGGTAAAATGTGCTAAGCTCCAAACTCTCATAATTCAGTATCAAACTCTTAAGATGCATATTGATGAAAGTATTGTTAGTTACTTTTTACATGTACATGAGATTATTAATTGTATGAAGAATCTAGGTGAAGAGATAAAGGAGGCTACCTTAGTAGAGAAAATTTTGAGATCTTTGTCTTCTAAATTTGAGTCAAAAGTATCTGCAATAGAAGAAAAGAAGGATTCTCAATCTATTATTGTTGTTCAACTTCATGGAATTCTAACTTCCTTTGAAATTAGGAAAGGAGGTCCATCAGATATGAGAGAACCTGCTTTCAAAGCTTTAGCAAAGGGACAAGAAAATGAAGAGCACAATGAATCAGGATATATTTCAGAAGAAGAAGATGAGGTAAACTTTGTTAAGAAGCTTCAACAGGGTTCCAGAAGATTCAGAGGTAAGCTACCATTCAAATGATTTTCTTGTGGTAGAGTTGGCCATTATGCTGCAAAATGTCCTCATAAAGATAATCATGAAAAAGGAAAGGAATTTGCAAAAGGAAATAGAAAATAGGTTGTTAATAGAAGAAGTTACTATACTCATGAAGATAGTGATGGATTATCTAATAGTGATGAAGATGAAACTGAACAAGATTATAAACTACTCATGGCTTATGACAATGATGATTTTTTGGATGCCTTAGAAGAGGAAGACTTTCTTGAAGAAATCACTAAACTCAAAATCTGTTTGGAAGAAAAGAATATGATCATAGACACATTGACACATCAACTCACTGAAAGAGAAAAGCACAATGAAAAACTAGAATGTGAAATTGTGGGTCTAAGAAAAGAACTTGAGAAGACAAAATCTCTTAATCTTAGATTTGCTAAAGGATCAGAAACTTTAAATGAAATCGTCAAGTTTTAGCATTATCCTCTTATAAAGACCGGTCTTAGATATACTGAAGAATCATCCCAGTCAGAAACGTTGTCAGCCTCCACCAGAAGCTATCTTGATGCAACAAAGACCAATGAACAATATGTCAATCATCAGCAAAAGCCTAAAAGTACTCATAAGGTAAATCATGCTCAATTTACTCTAAGGATGAACATCAATAGAAGCATCAACCAAAAGGTAATCAATACCAAAATATTATATGATCACAAAAACTTATTTAATGGACAATGCTTTTCATGCCATAACTTTGGGAATAAGGTTGCTCAATGTTTTTCCTAAAAAACTATCATGACTAGAGAAGCACAAAATCAAAGGAGTGTAACAGGAATCAATAAAAGTTCTTATAATAAATTTTCTCCTCTTGAAGATGAAATTGAATGTTCATTTTGTAATAACATTGGTCATGAAGAATCTGAATGCAGGAGCAAGTTTCGGCCAACACTTCAAAAGGAGAAAACATCATCAAATTACAAGGTATGGAGAAAGAAGGAATTTCAATCATAAAGATGTGGCATAGCACTATTTGTAGAAGGACAAGAAAAGTAGTGGTACATTGACATTGGATCTTCTAAACACATTCTAGGTGATAAAGAGAAACTTCATTCATATAATGCTTTAGAAAAAGAAAAAATGTCTCCTTTGCAAATGACACACTAGTTGTCATTAAAGGTAAAGGTTCTGTTTATTTGAAAGAAAAGGTTAAAGCTGGAAATGTCATGTATGTTGATGGTTTAAAACATAACTTTTTGAGTCTCAGTCAAATGTGTGATCAAGGAAATGAAGTTGTGTTTCGATCAAACGGATGTGTGGTTCGTGAGCTTGATACAAGAAAGACCATAATCAAAGGTACAATAACTCCAAACAATTTATACATTCTGAAAGGAGGACAAAAAAAATGCTATCTAAGAAAAATAGATGAAGACTGGTTATGGCACAGAAGATTGGGGCATCTAAGCTTTTCTCAAATAAGAAAAGCATGCAGGCTCAAGGCGGTTCGTGATGTTATAGATATCATCATCCCAGAGAATACCATTTGCAAACCATGTTAAGTTAGTAAAAAAACCAGAGTTCATTTCAATGAAAAAGAAGGATCAATAAGTAAGCCTCTTGAACTCATCCATATTGATTTGTGTGGACCAACGAGGAAAAAGTCACCTCGTGGAAAAGAATACTTTATTTTATTCATTGATGATTTTTCTAGAATTTGTTGGACAAGTCTACTAAAGCATAAAGATGAAGCATTTGAAAAGTTTAAAGCCTTCAAAGATTTAGTTGAAAATGAATTAGATCGAAAAATAAAATTTCTCAGATCTTATCGAGAGGGAGAATTCATATCAGATGAATTTTTTTTTATTTTTGTGAACAACATGGAATAAAAATGTAGTTCTCTATTGCCAAAACTCCTCAACAAAATGGCGTAGTGGAAATAATGAACAAAACAGTTCAACAAATGGCTCGAGCTATGCTTGATGAATTTGGAACTCCTGCAAACTTCTCGGGTGAAGCTGCATTTACTGTCGTGACTATTCTCAACAAAGCTAATGTTTGGGTAAATAGTTATCAAACTCCATATGAACTTTGGTATGGTAAGCCTCCTATTGTAAAACACTTTAGAGTTTTTGGAAGAAAATGTTTCATCAAAAAGACTGATGAAAACTTGGTAAGTTTGAACCAAGAGCAGACGAAGGAATTCTTCTTGGTTATTCATCTAGAAGTAAATGATACAAACGTTATAACAAGAGAATTTGGAAAGCTGTTGAATGCATTGATGTAGTAATTAATGAAGCATGAAAAAATCTGGAACAGATAAATTCAACAAAGGATGATGACAATGAGGAAGATGGTGAATTATTTCTTGTATCAAATCAAAATGATATAGAGGAAGAATCCAATGAAGCATCAGAAGAAGATACAACTGACATGGAAAAGACTCCATCCAGGTATGTTCAAAAGAATCATCTAGAATCTCAAATTCTTGGAGAAAAAGGGTCTGGAGTACAAACAAGAAGAACTCTTGCAGGAACTTCTAGTTATCTAACATTACTATCCTCCATAGAACCACAAAAAGGTAATGAATCTAGAAAAGATGAATGTTGGGTTAAGGCAATGAATGAAGAGCTTGACTGAATTGAAAAGAATGATACTTGGGAACTAGTTCCTAGACCTCTTGATAAAAATGTTATAGGAACAAAATGGATATTCAAGAATAAATTTAATGAAAATAGAGAGGTTATTAGAAACAAAGCAAGACTTGTCTATAAATGGTATTCTCAACAAGAAGCTATAGAATTTGAAGAAACATTTTCACCTATTACCAGACTTGAAGCCATAAGAATGTTTCTTTCTCTTTCAAGTTTTCAGAAATTCAAAGTGTATCAAATGGATGTAAAATCTGCATTTCTTAATGGAGAGTTAGAAGAAGAAGTTTATATTGAACAACTAGAAGGATTCGTTCTAGGAAATGATGCAAAGCTTGTATGAAAGCTCAAAAAGGCTCTTTATGGACTGAAACAAGCTCCAAGGGCTTGGTATTATCGCCTTGAAAAATAATTACAACAACAATGGTTCACAAAAGGATCTGCAAACATGAACTTATACACCAAGATTGAGAATGATAAACTACTAATTATTGTTGTTTATGTTGATGATATCATCTTCAATAGAAATGAATAATCTATGAGTCGGAACATTGCTTTGGTTATGCAGCAAGAATTCGAAATGTCCTTACTTGGTGAACTTATTTAATTTCTTATTCTACAAGTACAACAAACAAAAGAAGGTATTTTTCTTTCACAAACTAAATATCTCAAACAGATTCTGAAGAAGTACATAATGGAAGATTCTAAACCAATATGTACTCCAATGGTAACATGATGCAATCGCAGTTCTAACGATGAATCATCTACAATGAATCAACTAGCATATAGATCTATGATTGGAAGTCTGCTCTATCTAACAAGTATTAGACCTGATATCATGCATGCGGTAGGAATTGTTGGAAGCTTCCAAGAAAATCCAAAGGAATTACATCTTTAGGTTGTAAAAATAATATTCAAATGTCTTCAAGGAACTCAAGACTTTTGTCTATGGTATCCTAAAGATACACATTACAATTCATGCATATACAGATGCAGATTGGGCAAGAAATGTTGATGATTGAAAAAACACTAGTGGAGGTGCATTTTATATGGGATCACAGTTAGTATCTTAGTTCAACAAGAAACAAGTTTGATTGTCTTATTTACATCTAAATCATAATATATGGTTGCTGCATCTTGTTGCACACAACTACTCTAGATGATGCAAACATTGCAAGACATTCAAATCACATGTTCTCCACCCATCTCCATTTTATGTGATAATAAAAGTGCCATCGGTATTTCTGGAGTAGTTTCTACATCCTCCTATTGTTAAATCCAATTTTTTAGAGGAAGGTTCTTATACGTGGGTTTCATGAAGGATAGTCGTGCAAATATGCGAGTTTTTATGGCTACAAGAGCGTATATGTTTTTCTGATAGAAAAATAGTGGGTCAGACTCTGACATGGGTGCTCAGTCTGATATTGATGATTATTTTTTGCTGATATGCTTTGTCCATTGAGTTTTATCGGACTGATGAAGATGCATTGATGAATGATTTGTTGACAATGCACAGGTAGCACAGGTTCAGGGGGAGCATTAGCCTTCACAAACATTCTACATTGTTGGCATTATGAAAATGGTTTCCGATATTCATTGTTGCATATGTCTATGGTGTAATATGTCTCCTTCTATCATAGTCTATTTTTGAATGAGTCTTAGTGGACATATGATGTAATTTGTATCCCCACTATGCATGGGATGGATGATGTAATGATTGCTATATTTCAGCCATGTATAAACAATTGGTATATCCCTACTTGGTTGGGTGGATGAGTCAAATTTCGTGTATCCCAACTTGTTTGGGTGATTGATGTATGTATGAGTCAATGGTGCTAGGAAGGTCACACTCACATGGTTGACTTAAATATTCATGTTATTCTTTTGAAAAAAATATCTCTGCAGACTTTGCATGTACTCAGGGGGAGCATGGACAACATAGTGTATCTCAAAGGTGGAGCATATCTTGGTCCACCCTTTGCCCTTGATGTCAAAGGGGGAGATTATTTTGGTGTTGCTTGATATCTCAAACAATTTCTACAACTTGAAGTAATAAACACCAATATGGTTGCCATCAAGTCCAAAGGGGGAGATTGTTGGAATTATGATACAGGTGTTGTCCTTTATGGCAACTCACTCATAGGTATGTTTAGATTTGATAAAGGGAAACTCACATTGTAATAGGTCAATTCAGAGGTAATAGGGCATTGGTACAAAATAACAAGAAGTTGGAACAAAGTTCTACCAATCAGAATCAAGAAGTTGAAGGAAAATGATGTTTTAAGATAGTTTAAGATGCATATGTAGGTTCACCTTGTCAAAGCAATGCATATGTTACAGAATTATATATTACAGATGTACATAGATGCAATACAATTCCCTTATATAGTGAGGGGTTGCCTTCTAGGGAAAAAACCCCTAAATTAAACATAACTTCTATCGTCAAATCTTCGCCTAATGAATGACCTAGATTGACTGTGAAATTACAACATTTTATAAGGCAATTTTACATCTATTCTTAGCTTTGGGGGCACTGCCCCTAATCCCCCCGCTAGGGGGGGGGCTCCTAAAGGTCACAGCCACCCCCCTTGGACCCCCCTGCAGTGAATATTTTACGGGTGGCATTTCCGCCCCATTACGAACTGGGGTCCAATGTGATGATACCTTTGAATACAAAAGATAATCAGGCTCCACACCCAACAGTATACACACAGGTTCATAGAAGAAAAAGAGCGTATACGTGATTAGCTTGAGAAAACTTTATTGCTCTTAGTTCAATTATTGACTGGATGGAGAGGGCTTCCCTACCAAGAAGATGGAGTCGGGAATATTTGTACAGGTTCTGTCATGGTTTACGGTTTCCTGCGAGTCCCTGAAGCACATTTACAGCTAACATTACAGAACCTCACCGCTCTTACTCGCCCGTATGCCTCTATTGTTACTTTTCTGTGTTTGTCGACAATCGATTGCAGTTAACACATCCTCTCAGCCGTTTAGCCTCCCGTGCCCTTCCCTGTTCGTTACTATTCCGGGTCATTCAACGATGGGCTCCCCAACACCTCGAAGGCAGCTGGCGTGGGTTTTTAGTGACAGTTATGGAGGATATAGTAGATTATTCAGCGGACCCTTTGGAGGGAATCTCTATTTGGACACATCCACATTCATCCCCGGCAGGCATCTTCTCTTTTGACTGTGAACTCTCCGAGGCCGTCGAAGCACTGCCATCTATCTCGGGGTCCAAAAGCTCGATAATCACCCTCCAAGAAATCAGTCCTACCCTTCATGACCTCACAGATCAACCTCTGTCACCCTCTACTCTCCAATTTGTGGATCATCCTCCAAACCCTAGCAGCAGAACCCTAATAGCGGGACCTGGTTCTTTCCCTTCCTTGGTTGGCTCTCGGGCCTCCTCGATTTCTCAACCCCTCAATCCTGTGTCTCAAGCTGACACCCATCATCCCTTGCTACCTCTTCCTACCCCCCCCGTCTAGCAATCTCACCGGAATTCCTCCCTTATCTCGTGTCTTCACCTCGGCGCCTAACCCGAACTCTACTATCCCTGGAACTAGCCCCCCTTTGACTGACTCTCAGCAACCCCCACCTAATGATTGGACTAGGCCATAAAAAAAAAGAGGTGTTTGAAGCCTAAGGCCTATGAGGTCTTCCTTAGGCTAACCGAGGATACTCAATTGTGTGATTCTATGGACATAGCAGATAGGGTTGTGGTGGGCCATGTCAGGGGACGCAACTATACCATGGTAAGACTGAAGCAATGAGCAATTGAGGTATGGGGTCATCACCTGGTTGAACCTCCTTTCGTCCAAACTTTTGTCAAGGGATGGTTTGCCCTACATTTTTCCAGGGTCGAACACACAAACTAGGTGCTCTCAACTGTCTGGCACATAGAACAGGCATCAGTGCTCCTCCACAGATGGACTCCCCTATTTGATCTTGAACAAGAGCGGCTTGAAGTTGGCCCCCTCTGGGTCCATCTTCCCGGGTTACCATTACAATTCTGGTCTGAGGACGTCTTCAGACACATTGGGAATGCTCTTGGCACTTACTTAGAACATGACAAATCCTACCTCACTACAGGGAAGATGGCCTACGCCAGGGTCCTGGTACATTTGGATACCACTAACGGATTACAGGAGTTCATCACTATCCAATGGAGGAATTTCTCTTGGTGGCAGACATTGGATTATGAAGGAGTTCCCTTTAGATGTAGAAGATGCCATAAGGTAGGGCACCTATTTCAGGATTGCCCTCTTAATGGAAAGGTGCACATAGGGGGTTCTGGAAGGGTGGTCCCACCAAAGTCACCACCGAAGATGGGAGAACAACCCCCTGGAACAGACTCAGAGGTACAAATGAAGCTAGCTACTGAAAAGTAGATCCCCACATGAGTAGCCCCAAAGAAGAGAGGCAGACCACCTCTTTGGTCACCCTCTCCTCCTCTCACAAGGGATAGGGCGGCCGCTGGGACTGCGGATGCTTCGTGGAATGGAACACAACTGTTGAGAGACTATCCAAGGAGGCTATGGATAGGCCTCCAAGCACTTGGTTAATTTAGGAACAGAGGGAAGGCACTCATTATCAATACTTCCATCAGCCATATATGGACATAGATGTATAGCACCAGCTCAATGGCAGCTAGGACTACTTCATATGTTTTTTTGTCGTCAGTCTTTATTCCACCTGTAAATATACATATTTTCTCTTGAAATGCTCAGCACTATTCAAGTGCTGGTCTACTTATCTGGTAAATTATCATACGGTATATTACATGACATTGTTGCCTCCCTGTGTCGATATATGGCATTAATTTTTTTGAATAGATACACACCTAAAATTTATGTTTGGGCAGGAAGCACCTCTCTTATAGCATATGCATCATGCATTTACAACATGTAATTTTCCTTACTTAATGAAAATTATGATTTTCCAAAGGGAAAAAAGGGAGCGTATACGTATGCACACACTTTCACAAGAGGAAAAGCACGTATGGGTTGGAAAATAAAGGAAATTAAAGATTAAATGAATACCAATGGTCAATACCATGGTATTAGCCCACAATATTGAGCGGAGTAATGACTATTTGATCCCGTCCAAGAATACCACATGTTCTAAATGTTGTTTTGGTCCAAGGTATTGAGAAAGGCCAAAGACTATATAAGGAGGAGAAGATCAAGGGGTCAGGTGTGCAAGTTAAAGGGTTTCTCAGGAATACTTCTATATGAAGTACATTTTATTTTGCAGTGGCTATGATTATGATATAATCTGAAATAGTGTGTTCACCTTGAATTCAATGTTGGATCAGGATCATGAGACCTGAAATGATTTATCATTGAATGATATGATATTGGTTGGGCTAGATTTGATTGCTTACACATGTTTTATTCTTTAAATGTCATGATCTGGGTATGTTTGAAATATGGAATAGAATGAAGTTGTAAGCTATTATTTGAAGATATACACACTGGTTCGCCTTCGTGAAGGCACGTATACACACTGGTTTGAAGCTTCCAAGTAGCGTATACAAAAGAAAAGCATGTTATTTAGAAATGACTATTCTATTTGATCAATGCTGCTAGTTTACTGTTGTCTATCAATGATGTCTTCTTAGATCTAAAAGTAGAACTGAATGCATAAGTAGATTGAGTCTGATTGATTGATTGATTAATTGAGAAGGGTGATTTTTGTTGCTAACTATCTAGATTTCTGTAATTTGATAGTAGATGTTCAAAATATTACTCATTGGTATAGATTTGATTCAAAAGTTTTATGTTCCAGTAGTTTTGGAGGTATACACAGGTTTGGTTAAAGGAATTGGCGTATACACGCAGGTTTGGTTCATTAAAGTAGCGTATGCATTCTGATATATGATTATTGAGGTTGCAGCTGGTTCTGAATGATGATGCAGGTTTCTGGGTTCAACACAGTGTTTTGATGACAGTGATCTGACTGTTCAGATTGACTAATTGTTAGTTGATGCAGTTATTATCATAGAGTTTGAACTTCAAAGTTACTGATGGGTCCAGTGTGAAAATTTGATGAAATGAGGCCTTCATATTGTGTTGTTGTTTACTAGGAGCATCTAGTTTAAAAATTTATGAAACGTGGTCCCTTGAGGAAAAAAGGAGGTCGTAGCCTTCTGTAGGTTGGTGCCTATGTACTAGTAAACATATCAGCTAGTATAAGAGCTAAGGGGTTGTAGCTTCCTTCCAGTGGAAGCTGGAAAACGAGAGAAGGTTGTAGCGTTCTGCAGGTGGGTTCCTGCATAATGCTATGAGTCTGCATCAGTACAATATTGTAAACATATTTTCTTTATATTAAAAAGAAGATGTAGACGACAACAACAGGTGGTTTTTCTCCTGCATTGGATTTCCACCTTAAATTTTGGTGCTTATGTGTGATGGTTTTTTATATTATTACTGCATAGTTATTGTATAATAAAATACCGATGCACTAATTAAATATGAACACATGATGAATTAACTAAATCATAAGTTCTCTAGGTATACACTGCTTTCTTTAATCATGGTTGCGTGCACACACAAGTCCACTTCACTGAAGTAGCATATATAAATCTGATTGGGAAATGAAAAATATTGTTGAATTGTAAATACTGATTCACCCTTCCCCCCCCTCTCAATATTATTTCCAACAATCAGTTATTGAGGCTACTATTTTCACTAAACCTTAATTGTTTGTCTCTTTTGGCCAAATTGGTAGCCATTTTTTGGGCTTGTGATGTCAACAGGTTTTGATATGGTGGATCAGGTCCACAAACTGTTTCCAGGAATTTCCGTTGTATTCTATTTTTATATTGAATATCAATAGAAAATTTTGGTCAAATTTACAAAAGAAAAATATTTGAAAGATGTGTCCCTTACAAAATAGATATTTGTTTTTGTAATTTCAACGATATTTAAAATTTAATTGTTATTTTATTAAAACTTAATTGAGGTATTAAAACTTTTGAAATATTTAGTGAGATATTATTTCTATAATATAATATCTTAAAACTCTTTCATAGTACATGTGCTTTGAATTTTTATAAAACAATTTAGAATGCTTTTCCTTTATAAAATAATTTATTTGTGAAATTACTTTATTTAAAAATTATTTAGTCATAAAACCTTTTAATATATTTAAGAAATGATTTTGATTTTGTTTTGTTGCCTTGACCCATGGGATTTGAACTTTGAATCTTATGATTTACATAATATTTCCCAATAAAATAATTGCCAATTAAGCTATAAACATAAACATAAATAGTAAAATACTATGATATATTGTCTTAATTTCTTAATATAATTTGAATATTTATTTAAAAATAAATAATTTATAATATTTAAAAACTGAACTAAAAATAAGAATAAAAATTAAATTTAAAAACTAGAAGTCGAACCCTTAATATAGAAATAAGAGTATCCATGATAAACTTGAAACTTCCCAATGAAATCATGAAGCGAGTGTTATTGTCATCCACTTATTCTTGGTTTATGTTTGGCTTGCATATTGTTGAAGGTTTATCCCAGCATTAATGCTTGTCCTTAGTTCAGCTCATCTTAGTTAATTATTTAAAAAAAATGTAATTCAAATGAAAATAACTTCTCGAAATGTTATTTGTTGCAGAGCATGGTTACAACCTCATTCCTCCCTCTTGCATTTGGTTGTAGCTGCTACTTTGAAAAGGGGAATGATTTAGTTAATGGGAGGTTTGAAAATTTACAAGAAGCTAGAGAAATGTCGCTTAACTTAGATTCGAATTGGATTTTAAGTTGATTGATTTTATTCATTAACAAACTTAAACTCCACTATTTCAGGAATTGGCTTTGATTATAAGAGAGTCAGCATTATAAATATGTGCTTCTGCCTTTAAATTTCCTGTAGGTCCTACATTATTTCTTTATTATTGTAGGAAAGCCAACAACTAGTTTCACGCAAGCATTGTAACTCAAATATCTCCTTTTCTTGTAGAGCTTGAATATCATCTGCAATGAAGAAAATTCCAATAGGCAGAGAGGGATTTTAAGATGTTTTTTTAGATATTTTTTCGTTGTTGTCTTAAACTCATACTTTCGTCTCAAACATTTTCGATGTGAACTCATATTTTCATCTAAAGTCTTAAGTGTCTTAAATTTTTTTGGATATGAGGTACTTTTCATTTTCGGCGGGAGGAGCGTATAAGGTTGGGAATTTTCATTGGCAGGGAGGAGAGCCCTTCTCTGAACATTTCATTGTCGAGAGTTTTACTTATGGCAGGGAGAAGCATAGCGACTCCTTACTATATAGTGTCGGGGAGAAGAGATTGGGTTCGACATCGATAATAGCATCAATGATAGCTAAGTGCTTAAGGTAGAGTAGATACCAATTAGAAGGAACCACATATGGCTGAAGCACTGGAGGAAGCAGGTTCAAAACTTTCAAGAGGTATGGCACGCAACATCATTGGGTCCCTTCAATTCTTTTTTGCTGTATTGTTCCTTCACAAGTTTTTTGGTGGTTCAAGGGCAGAGGGTATTTTAAGTCTGAGGGTGTTTGTTCATTCCAAAGCGGACAATATTTTATGTTTGTTTTGTGTCTCCTTCAATGATGCGCTCATTTCTGGCCACGCCATCTGAGGCGAGAATTTTCACTGTGGAGAAATAGTGTGGAGCATGCCAATAAAGAGTAGGAAGGATGCCATTTGTTATCCACAGGCATCCTCTAAAGCCTAGTGAAGCATGTCATGCCAAAACGGTTAACACTACAATGAGAATGGGCACACGGGATGGTACGAAGAAGAAAATTGAGGCAGAAGAAACGAAAAGAACAACCCCTCCTCAATACATGCAAATTGGATGAGGGGACATAGCGAGTGGCCCTGAAGAAAGTGTTGGTGGGAGGATCGGATAAGGTTGGGAATTTTCATTGGCGGGGAGGAGCAGACCATGTCCATAATTTTCAATGTCAAGGGTTTTAGATATGGCGGGCAGGAGTGTTAAGGAGAAGAGATTGGGTTTAGCACTGATAGTGGCATCAATGATAGCTAAGTTCATAGGGGAGAGAAGATACCAATTAGAAGGAACAAGATATCCCTGAAGCACCGAAGGAAGTGGGTTTGAAGCTTTCAACAGGTACGTAGGAAAAATCATTCGGTACCACCGCATGGAGAACCAAGTAGACGAAAGTAATATACAACAATTATTTGTAGTTCCTTGAGGAAGATGAAAAAGGAAGTGGGTTTTAAGCTTTCAAGAGGTACGTAGGAAAAATCATTGGGTACCACCGCATGGAGAACAAGTAGACGAAAGTAATATACAACAATTATTTATAGTTCCTTGGGGAAGATGAAAATGTTAGGTTGAATAGGATGCCCAAAATTCAATTTTCTGGGAGCTGATGGAGAAAGACGGCAGCTCCTAACCAGCCATATATCAAGTATTAAATGCATCCGGAGATGCACGCGAGATAATCCGTTAACACACGAATTTGAAAACTCATCACTAAATAAAAAAAGGCATTTTGCGTGTTAACGGGCTATGTCGCCTGCATCTCCGGGTGCATTTAATACTTGATATATGGCTGGTTAGGCGCTGCCGAGAAAGACAACGAGGTCAAAGCTCGCATTTTGTGCAAAAACATTCATCTCACCTCCAAACATTGAATTGAAATGCTTATTCTAGTGATAGATGTCTCGAAAGGGTTTATATATATCGTGGGTAAATCTACCCGTGTTTATTACGAGTCCGTCTATATTACGAGTCCATCTATTAGGGTTTTGAACTCGAAGACACTTTAGATTGATCTCTAAAGAACTTAAACCCTATGAAAAACAATTTTAATATGATGGTGTTTAGATAGCTTAAATCCTATTCAAAACCACACAAAATACCATTGGAATCAAGCATTGCATAGCATATTTAATATATTAAAGTATCAAAAATTGTAATGCCTTAGTCAAGTACTCAATATTGCTTCCAAAGTTGCAAATGTCAATCTACAACAATAAAGATTGAATGCATGTTTCAATTATGTTAGTGTAGGTTTTAACTCTGTAGAGAAATTACCTGTAGATAAATTCTAAAAAAAAAAATAAACAATGATGAGAATATAAAACAAATACACAGATATTTCTCTTGAATCCCAAAAATGGGACAACCATGTTGATTTTTCATTATTTTCCTTTCAATGTTACAATATATATATACATGTCAAAGCATTCATAAATCCCAATCCATTAACGATGGATTATAATATAATCGTAGTTCCCTTGACCGCATCTACAAAATACCATGAGAAGAAAACCACCATGCCCAAAATCATGTGCAAAACCCATGCACAAAATCACAAGTAGGTCTACCCACCTAATATAGGGTCCAATTTTTTTTCTCATGGACTAGTCGCAGAAAGAATATAACGCAAACCCTGCATTATCCCACTTGTTGTTTTCTTTTCCACATAGGGGGTCAAAGAAGAGATTAGTCATTAGTCCAACCCCACAACACCCATTGTTTCTCCACTTCAAGAAAATTTCTTAGTGCTCAAAGACTTCGTCAATGCATCTGCAACATTCTTCAAAGTGTCCACCTTTACCAGCAACACCTTTTTGTCCTCAACCATATCTCTCACAAAGTGATACTCAACATCAGTGTTCTTTTTCTTTGAATGATAAGTACAATTCTTTGCTAGGAAAATTTCACTTTAGATGTCATGGTCTATCCTTATAGCTTTTTGCACTAATCGCATACTTGAACACAGATTCTGCAACCAAACTACTTCCTTGCTTGCATGAGTGGCTGTCATGTATTCTACCTCTGTAGTTGAAAATCCCACTACAAACTATCTCTTGCTCATCCAACTGACTGCACCTTCAAATAAGTTAAACACATGCCCATTTGTAGATCTTCTCTGATCCATATCTCCGGCCTAGTCTGCATCAAAAAAGCCACGGATATGCAAAATTTTGTCCAATCCTAGTATTCCTTGGTAGCAGAGACCATAATCATTAATGCCACGCAAATACCTAAAAACCTGCTTCATTTTTGTCCAATGCTCCTTCCTTGGTTTTGAAAAAAGCCTCCTCAAAACTCCTACTACATGTGCAATGTCTGGTCTAGTACAAACCATTGCATACATTAGGTTACTGACTGCACTTGTGTATGGAACACGCAACATGTCCTCTTCCTCTTCTTGTGTCTAGGGACACTCTTCAGCAGATAACTTTACACCTACATGAATAAGAAACTTCACCGGTTTACTATCCTTCATATTAAACCTTTGTAGTATTGTCTCGACATACTTCCTCTGGTTTAACCAAATATTCCTCTTTGCCTGGGGTCATTTCGTTTCCATTCCCAAAATATAGTTTGCAGCACCAAGATCCTTCATGTCAAATTTGGAGGACAATTTGGTCTTCAAACCCTGGATAATTTCTTTGTCATTTCCAATTAGAAACATATCATCCACATACAAGATAAGAAAAATAACACAGTAGCTAATTAATTTAAAATACACACAGTGATCCACTTTGCTTCTAGTGAAGCCAAGTTTCCATATACATGTATCAAATTTCTGATACTGCATCATTGCTGACTATTTTAACCCATACATAGAATTTTTTAACTTCCATACCAGTTCTTTTTTTCCTTTCACCGCAAATCCTTCAGGTTGCTTTAGGTAGATCTCTTCTTCCAGATACCCGTGAATAAATGTTGTCTTCACATCCATCTATTATACCCCAAAATCAAATGAAACATCAACAGATAAAAGTAATCTAAAAGAAGCTACCTTGACAACAAGAGAAAAAATATCACTAAAATCAATTCTCAACACCTGCGAATAACATTTTCTACTAACCAAGCTTTGTATTTCTCCACCTTACCTTTTGCATTCATCTTCTTCTTAAACACCCATTTTCTTCTAATGGGCTTCCTTCTAGCCAAAAACTCCACCAAATCCCAAGCCTCATTTTGTCCAAAGATGCCATTTCATCAACCATGATCTCTTTCCATAGTTTTCCATCCTATGAATCTATTGTCTTCCTAATAGTTCTTAGATCATCATTAGTAATAAATAAAAAAAAATTGAACATAAAGTAAATGAAGTTTGTGGCTCTTGATCTTATGATTCTTGTATTGTTGTAGAGTCTGATTCTTCCTCCTTTAGCTCAAACTCTACCTTCTCAGGTTCCTTCGGTAGGACTTTATGTTTAATAACACCTTTCACCTCTCTAAACACCGCATCTTAGTTGTACACAACCTTCCTTGTATATGGGTTCCAAAGCTTATAACCTTTTAAACCATCCTTATACTTAATAAAGATACAACTTTCATATTTACTATCCAACTTGTTCCTTTTCTCCTTTAGAATATATACATATACATCACAACCAAATACCCTCAGATGTGAAAGAGGGGATTTCTTACAATTCCATACCTCATGTGGACTCTTATCCTTCAACACTAATGAAGGTGGTCTATTAACTAGGTAACATACAATCTCCACCACCTCTGTCCAGAATTCATGTCCTAACTCGATAGCACTAAGCATGCTTCTTTCCTTTTCCATCAACGTCTTGTTCATTCTTTCTGCAACTCCATTTTGCTGAGGTCTTAATGGGGTAGTCTTTTGTCGTTCTATACCACACTTGTTATAGAACTCTTCAAATTCCTTCTTGCAGAACTCTCCACCATTATCTATCTTCAACACCTTTATCTTTTTCTCTCTCTGGTTTTCCACCAGAACCTTAATTCCTTTAAACCTGTAAAAGACTCCATATTTCTTCCTGAGGAAATATATTTACGTATTGCTTAAGAAGTCATCTATAAATGATACATAATGCACAGACTTACCCAATGATGGAACTGACACAGATCCAAACACATCATTGTGCACAAGCTCTAATATCCCTTTCACCCTCTTAGCACCAGTGGGGAAACTCACCCGATTATGCTTCACATATACCTAACGTTCACAAAAATCAAAATCAAGAGAGAAATTAGAATTACCTTCGACCATACAATTACCATGAGGTATTAAAACGTTCTTCTCTCCAATATGTCCAAGCCTTTGATTCCATAACATGGTCTTTTCTCTAGAGTCCACTAGATTGTCTACTCCACTTTCAGGAACTGCATAACTGTTTCATCCATTAATGTCAATACTACCTAGAAGTTTGTACATAGTTCCAATTTGAACTCCTTGCATTAATACAAGTGCTCCTAGAACCATGTTGTAGGTATATTTCTTGCACATTGTTTTTACACCTGAATCATCCATCTTACTTATATAAATCATATTTCTGGCCAATGCAAGAATATCAAGAACACCTAGAAGTGTTAAATTCCTTCCACCTTGAAACTTCATCTTGTCTTTTCTGCATCCAACGATTCTAGCCTTCCTGTCATCCCCTAATAATACATCACTACCACCATATTTGTCATACTCACGGAACCACTCCCTATGAGAAGCGAAGTGAAAGGATGCACTTGAATTAATCAACCATGCCTCATGATCTACATGTATACTTGAAGAAGAATTCATGTAGACACCCCCACCTTTATCTGAGGTGGTATTTGCCTCTACAGAAGGAGCATTATTAGATCTCTTTCCTTTACCAAGAGCTTTAGATCTACAGTCCTTTTTTAAGTGTCATTCCTTTCCACATTTCTAGCACACATTTACAAGTTTTCCTGGAGATTTAGATCTCCCTCTAGATTTAGATCTCCCACTCAAGGACTTTTTTTTTGGTTTTGTTTTGGGACCATCCTCGTACAAATGAGGCATGTCCATTCTGAACTTCCATATTTTTCTACCTCATCTCCTCTGACAGTAAGGATGAGACTATTTCTTCAAACTTTAAGGTAGTTGTATTGCTACCTATTGTAACAACTAGACTATCCCATGAATCTAGTAGAAAGCATAACAAATTGATGCACTTATCTTCATCTGAAATTTTAATATGAATAGACAATAATTGGCTTAACATGGTATTAAAGGCGTTTATATGCTCTATTGCTGAGTCTCCATCCTTCATCCTCAAGTTATATAACTTTTAACTTAGAAACAATTTGTTCACTAGAGACTTAGATTGGTACAAAGTCCCTAACTTGTCCCACAAAGCCTTCCCCTGACACATTCAACAATATTGAATCTGAGATACACAACCATATTTTTCTCTTTACTTTCTGATCCAACTTCACTCAGTCTTCATCTAACATTGTCGTTGGTTTAGTACCCAGAACTACTGCAATTCACTGATCTTTATCCACAAGCAGATCCTCCATCTTGAGTTTCCACAACTCAAACTCTAACCATTAAATTTCTTGATCTTTATCTTTCCATTGCTTGCCATACTATTTCTTTGCAAAATTCAATCCCCAAGATCTCCCACTGAATACGGTTTACCACAAGCCTGACGAAAATGCCTCAACAAAAATTGCACCACCTTGAAGCCGAAACATCTCTAATACCAAATGTAGGTTTTAACCCTGTACATAAATTACCTGCCGAAAAATTCTAAAAAAAGGAAAATAAATAATGATGAGAATATAAAACAAATACACAGATATTTCCCCTGGATCCCAAAACGGGACTACTAGATTGATTTTTCATTATTTTCCTTCTTAATGTTATAATACATATATATACGTGTCGAAGCATTCATAAACACCAATCCATTAATCTTGTATTAGAACATAACCATAGTTCCCTTGACCAGATATAAAAAAATACCACGGGAAAAAAACCATCATGCCCAGAACCATGTGTAAAACCCATCCACAGAACCATAGGTAGGTCCCCACAACAACTTCACTATTGGATTCACAATTTGCATTTCCTGGTTTTGTCCTTCAATTTTTTCTATGCAGCGATGTTACCTGATTTTGGGACACTCCAAAATGTTCAAGGTTTAATTTTGTCTCAAAACCAACGTTCTAGTAGTGTTCCTAGAGATCTCGGTAGAATCTGAGGCTTTGTTAAGCTTAATGTAATAAATAAGAAACCTATTGGCTCATTTACTACAATTGTTGTAAACATGAAAGGTCCCACGCATTTTGATTTGAGAAAAAACAACCTCACTATGTTCTAATGTTGTCTTTACCAAATATACACAATTCTTAATTATTTTTTGTATTAAGAAATAACAAATTTATATACCCTCTTCGCATGCATGGTTTCATCCATGATGGGATGTGGTTGGTTTCTTGAGAGTGGAGCTTCCTTCCACATGACTGGCGACAAGAGTTTGTTTAGTACCTTGGAGGAGAAAGATCTCCATATACTCATAGTGATGGGTAATGATGAAAAGTATAGTGTCTCAGGAGTAGGCACAATTGTTTTTCAATGGGAGCATGGAGTTTGCATTACCTTGACCGATGTCAAGTACGTACCAGGACTGAGGAAAAATTTGGTGTTGATCGCAATGCTGGAAGACAAAGGCTATGATGTAGTCTTCAGTAAGGAAAAGGTTTTCCTTTGACACATCACCACTAGACAGGTGAAGTAGATCGGTTCACGAGTTAAGAACCTATATGATCTTGAGGTTCAAGATGCATGCAAAGCCTTGAGGAGTAAGGAAACTAATGGAGACTTGGTGGTTGAGAGGGAGAGTACATTACCTCTCAACATGCAACACCAGAAGAAGTCTCAGACAATTGTGGAGGAGCCACAAATGGTGAAATAGCTTCAGGAGGTTGTAGAGGAGCCACAATTGGAGATGCTGAGAGGAGACTAAGTGGAGGAATCCACTCATGCAAAAACCTCCAGTAGAGGGGAATTTCAAGCCAAGTGGGCAAAGGGATTACATGCAGCCATACCTCTAGGTGTGAGGTGGGGCGATGTGAAGTGATAGTCCCAAAAAGGCTGAAATAGTGGCAGGATCCTCAAGGTACCCATCCTCTTGTATTAGACCTTGCAACGGGAGCCCCGACGAGGAGTAGCAGGATTGGCTAAGTGGGTAGAGACAGATGCAGATGGAGCGACAGAGAAAGCTACAGTGCAGGAATCCCAAGACAGTGTAGAGCTAGTAGGTTGTAACAATGTGAGAGGCACAGGAGTGTTGCACCAGTGCAGGATGACACAAAGAGGTGTGCAATAGTGCGAGATGCATGGAGTGTTGTAGCAGCTCAGAGGTCAGAGAGGGAGCACTTGTCAGTAGCAAAGGGAGCTTCAACATCAGAGGATGTTTCTAGCCTAATAGGGAGGTCAGTTGGGAGATTTTTTTATTTCTACAGTTTCTAGAGCAACAACACTTGGGAGAAGTGTTGCATGTAGAACATTCCAAAGGTTCAGGATCAGGTTTGAGTTGAATTCCTTTCTTGTTGAGCGGGAGTGTTGGAAATAACAATAAGAAATGATAAAAATAGCATTTCTATAAATAGCAGTTCGGGTACCAGTGCTAGACATAGCCACAAGGAATGAAAAATGGAAGTGCTAAAAATAGAATTTCGGGATGGATTATAATTTTAGTTAGTCCTTGAACTAAAATTGAGAAGTAAAATTCAAATTTGTTCTTAGTAGCTATTTGATTAAATATTAATTAATTCATCTTGAGTTAATTAGTTGGAGAAAATCAAACATGAAGTCTATGTGTGGACATGCAACAGTTATCCCATTGATTGAGGAATTTATCCCTTAGTTAAAGAGATAAAGATGAGTTGTAATATTGAGTTGTAATTAGTTGGCTCAGTTAACTGAGTCAAGTCCAGTTAGATTAGTTCCAACAGTTTGTGGAATTAATTGTGAGTTCAGTTAGTTAATGCATGCATGCATGTAACTGCTACACTTTGGATAATTGAATATTCTCTCATAAATAACTCATGCATGTCAGTCTAGTCAGAGACCTAGTTGAGATCAGAGGAAGGGACAATGTACTATCAGTTGGAGGAATTTTCCTATATAGGAAACTCATCAATGCAGAAGGAATTATCTCCTTCAGGATTGCGCAATTACTACTCAGCCAAGTGAGCAGTGTGAGGTGGCAATTCACATGTGTGGAAGCACTGGACCCCAAGAAAAACTGTGCAAGGAAATATGATGCTTGGAGGATAGAGGAGAAGGTTTGTGAGGGGCCTTTGATTGTCTATGAGCAACAAAGGGATTATACTGAGAGCTGGTTGGCTTCCAAGCTAAGGCTTTGTGTAATTCTGTGACTATTTTCCACTTGTATGATATTACATATATTGGGGTTTTAGGCTGTGGCTTTCCCCAAGATATTCTTCTGTGTTATGTGTGATTGATTTCTCATTCTCAGTTATATGTGTTCTCATTAACCTTGCTCATATTCAATTAAGCTTCCGAAAAGTTTGTTGTAGAAGTAGATCTTGTATTTTTCTTTAGTATATTGCATAATTTGTTGATCTACAGTGGAAATTTCTACAATATTAGGTAACCACCACCTCTCATTTCTACCCACTTTCACAAGCTTGGCCAGGGTAAACCTGATCTAAGGGCTACTATGATGTCACTTAACATCCTCGATAAACTTAAGGAATTGAGGCTTTTGTGATCCATATCAAGTTTATGATAGATTTTTCGGCATAAATCACAAGAAATTTCATTTGTCGACGCGTTTCGAACCAACTAGTGTGGTTCATCGTCAGGACAAGTTGAAGAGTCAGATCTAGATTACAAGTTAAATAGTCAGAGCAGAACATCCAACGGTAACTAACTAACGGCTATATTTGACTAGGAAATGGCTACAGTGATTAACAGACAGATATATTTGATTGGAAACGGCTAGTTGGACGGGATCCAAGAAAAAAGGGGGGGGATTATTTATTTATTTATTATTATTATTATTATTTAATTTTTTTAATTTTTTGGGAGTTAATATTAAGGATTTAAATAATTAATCAAATAATAAGGGTTAAAGTATTAATGAATTAAAAGACGAGTTAACTATTAAATAATTATTATAAATATACATCTATATCTTATTATAAATTTACGTATACGAATAAACTTCTAGAATTTCTAAATATTTAGATGTACTTATATGTTAAATTGTTCAATTATTTTAATTATAAATTAATTATAGATTAATAAAAAGAGGGGGGGGGGGTGTGGTGTGGGCCGCTAAAAGACAGAAGGGAGGGGGGGAGGATAAAAGAAATATATATAAAGGAGTTAACTATTAAATAATTATTATAAATATACATATATATCTTATTATTGAAATAAATTTATGTACACGAATAAATATTTAGATATATTTATATGTTAAGTTGCTCGATTATTATAATTATAAATTTATCAAAGACATAAGATTGATTTTAATATTAAAGTCATTCTTATCCTATTATTGCTTAAGTCATAATTAATAATAGCATAACCAAATGTTACTATATGAACAAAGGCAAAGGAGAGAAGGTTACGGGATAATAAGGGGAAAGAAACAAAAAAGAAAACTAGAACCAGCTGTAAAAAGAGGGATGGGAGGAAGCAACTAGGAGGTGAGGGCTGGGACCCAGCAACTACTGATCTTCCAGCCATCCTCTCTATTGAGATTGCTCGGCCTTTTTTCAATCTCAAGGGCTTCTAAAAGTTTGTTTGTATACATAAATTTATAATAAGATATAGATGTATATTTATAGTAATTATTTAATAGTTAACTCATCTTTTAATTCATTAATACTTTAACCCCTATTATTTGATTAATTATTTAAATCCTTAATATTAACTCCCAAAAAATTAAAAAGAAATAAATAAATTAAAATAATAATAAATATATAAATAAATATGTTATCCCCCCCTTTTTTTCTTGGATCCCATCCAACTAGCCGTTTCCAGTCAAATATAGCCATTAGTTAGTCATTGTAGCCGTTTCCTAGTCAAATATAGCCGTTAGTTAGTTACCGTTGGATGTTCTGCTCTGACTATTTAACTTGTAATCTAGATCTGACTCTTCAACTTGTCCTAATGATGAACCACACTAGTTGGTTCGAAGCGTGTCGACAAATGAAATTTCTTGTGATTTACGCTGAAAAATCTCTCATAAACTTAAGGAAGTGTAATGGACAAACCAAAACCTTACTAACCTTCTTCAGGGGTTACAGGACCCACAGGAGCTGAACCAGTCCTCCAAGTGCCCAAACCTTGAGTCAGATTGCTTTCTCACTAAAAAGACTCCCAGTCGCATGAAAAATCATGCATCCATGTGATTGTAGGCATCCAATCACTCCCATAAGCCTACAAGGGAGAGAATGCAACCTTTTTTAGCGAGTTATGTGTCTTCTACCATGAGATTTGAGCCACTTTTTCAGTGCTAGTCTCTAGACCACTGCTCAGAAATTCATGGGACTTTCCAAGACAATAAATGACACCATGATAAAGCGTCTAAAACAAAACTTGATGAATGAATTGGCCTAACCAATCCTAACCATGACAAACATTCTATCAAGCACAAGACTAACATGAAACGTACAAGTCATGAATGCATATCTGAACATAGACATCTGAAACTTATCTGAGGTTTACCAAGAAAGACTAATTCCTTCTCAAAACAGCTACCATAATACCAATTAGGTCATGCATTCATTACTATTCATTTATCAACTAAACATGATAAGATTCATAACTTAGATCTATCATAAGGCCATCCTTATAACCAACATATAACTAGATAATTAACTATGATAGCAAAACCATTAAAGCCATATAACTAGATAATTAACTATGATAGCAAAACCATTACAGCCACATACTAACAAGTATATTTACTTATAAGATACAAGAGAAAATTAGCTCTTACTTACATGTGAGATATCCAACCAAGTCAGGGACTTCTACATACCACCCGACTACAGATTGGGCTAAAACAAATCTTTCTTTCAGCGAATCACCCCCATGCCATATTCCAATCATGAATGTGGTATCTCATGGGATAAACCAATACATAAACAACCAAGGGAATCCATAGGTTAAACATCCTCCACCCTCACCATACTGTGATCTCACCTAAATTGGTCCCAAGATCACAAAACCAAACTAATCTTGGATGCCTCAGAATTCCTTCACCATCCCTTGAGGAGTTTTCCTGTCTCCACCCACCTGTTGTGCACTTCTCAGAGAAAACCATCACCACACCCAGCCCTTGAGATTTTCTTGATACCACCTCACTTGGATCCAAAACCTTCTGGCAATCCAAAGCTCAACCAAGAAAAAATCCCAACACATCATGCCTATTCGAAAATGGTAAGGCAAGGTTAAAACCACTGTCAAACTTGGCAAAGCCCGTGCCAATGATAGAAAATGAACCAAATACACACATTCATAAACCATGCATGCCAAAACCAGCTAGGAAATCATACATGCAACCTGTTACCTCCAAGTATTCCCGCTAAATTTGCTTGATCCAAAATTTCCTTTGCTTTCCTTGGCCTTCCTTTGCTTCCCCTACTTTCCTTGTCCTTCCTTTACTTGTTTCTTTTCCTTCTCCTCTCTAAGACTAATTCCAAAACTGAACTAGAAAAACGCTATGAACTGATCCTAAGAAGCCTTTTTCTTATTGAGGCCTCTGTTTTCTTTAATATCCATTATTTTCCTTCAATTTCCTCATCACATGCAACCTATGACCTTTCACCTCCCTTTTCTCCTATTTTCCTTAATTTTTATAAATAAAATGCCAATAATGTTTTTTTTCCTTTTCCAAGCCTTTCTCATTTCCTTTTCTAGTTTCCCTTAGCCATAATAGACAACAATAGATGCTCATTAGGATGCTTTGCCTAATATTCATCTTCGAATACGTGTCCCATGACCTTAGCCTTGCTTTTCCTCTATTAACTTTATTTCATGCACTTTTTAACCTGGGGTTGTTAGAGATCCCTCCCCCTTAGGGGAAAACTATCCTCAGTGTTCTATGACACCTACAACCAACAAGACCATTGAAAAAGAAAACCCCTCCAGGCATGCAATAGTCATGGAAAGAATATAACACACACCCAACAATTAGTTCCTTTGCTAAGAACTATGTCCTTTTGGCCCAAAATTCCCCTCAATTAGAAATTTTCTCTTTAATTGGAACTTATTTACATCCTAACATACATGTTGATTTACCCCCAGATGTTGTAGATAACATACCTTTTTCTTTGACAAGCTTGGAAAATTGTCTTTGTTAGGTTTTCCTTAATTTTCTTTATGTACCCATTTTATCGGATTTTGAGAGACTCCAAAATATTTAGGGCTTGATTTTGTCTCATTACCAGTACTTCTAGAGAGCTAGGCAGGCTATAAGGCCTTGTAAATATTAATTTAACAAATAATAAACTTACATGCACATTTACTGTAGCTCTTGTAAACATGAAAATGCTCACTCATTTAGATATGAGAAACAACAACTTCACTATTGGATTAACATTTTTCATTTCCTGGATTTGTCCTTCAATTTTCTCTATGGAGCCATGCTACTTGATTTTGTGAGACTTCAAAATGTTGAAGGTTTTATTTTGTCATAGAACTAGTTTTCTAGTGGTGTTCGTAGAGATCTAGGTAGGATTTGAGCTTTGTGAATCTTAATGTAATAAATAATAAACCTATTGGATTATTTACTACAGTTGTTGTAAACCTGAAAAGGCCCACCCATTTTTATTTGACCAACAACAACCTCACTAGGTTCTAATGTTGTCTTTACCAAATATACACAATTCTTAATTATTTTTGGTATTAAGCAATAAAAAATTTACAGGTCATATTTTATGTAACCACCACCTCTCATATCTACCCACTTTCACCAGCTTTCTGGAGTAAACATGATCTGAGTGCTATTATAATATGACTCAAACTCCTAGATCACCTTAAGGAAGTGGAATTGACAAACCAAAACGTTACTCACCTTCTTTAGGAGCTACACGACCCACAAGAGCTGAACCAACCCTCCAAGTGCCCAAACCGTAAGTCATATTTCTCACTAAAAAAATTCCAGTTGCATGAACAATCCTACATCCATGTGACAGTAGGCCTCTAGTCGCTCCCATAAGCTTACAAAGGAGAGACTGCAGCCTTTTTCAACCAGTTTTGTGCTTGCTACCGTGAGATTTGAGCCACTTTTTATGGGCTAGTCTACAGACCACTGCCCAAAAATTTGTGAGCCTTTCCAAGACAATAAATGACACCAAGATAAAGCCTCTAACACAAAATTTTATCAAGGACTTGACCTAACCAAGCATAACCATGACAGATATTCCGTTAAACACAGGATTAACATGAAATCTATAGTTCATGAATGCATATCTGAACATAGACATCTGAAACTTATCTTAGGTTTATTAAGAAGTACTAATGCCTTCTCACAATAATTTCCATAACACCAATTAGTTCATGCATTCATTAACTAATCATTTATCATCCAAACATGATAAGAGCCATACCTTAGATCGGTCATAAATCCACGCTTATAACCAAAATATAACCATATAATTAACTACGATAGAACAACCATTAAATCCACATAATAACAAGTATATTTAATAATAAGATACAAGATAAAATTAGGTCTTACTGACATTTGTGAAAGCCAACCAAGTCAGGGACTTCCACGTACCACCCAAAAAGAGGTTAGGTTGGAAAAAATCTTTCTTTCAAGCAATCACCTGCATGCCATATTCTAAGCATGAATGTGGGATCTCCTAGGATAAACCGATCCTTAAAAAACCAATGGAATCCATAGGTTAAACTGCCTCCGCCCTCACCATACCATGATTTCACCTAAAATGGTCCCGAGATCACAAAACCAAACTGAGCTTTGATGCCTATATATTCCTTCACCATACCATGAGGAATTTTCCCATCTCCAACCACCTTTTGATGGCCTCCCATAGAAAACCATCTCCACCCCCAACCCTTGCTATTTTCTTGAGACCACCTCACATGGATCCAAAACCTTCCAGAAATCCAAAGCTCAACCAAGAAATATTCCCATCACACCATAGTTATCCTGAAATGGAAAGGTAAGGCTAAAACCACTATTAAACCTGATGAAGACCATGCCAATGATAACAAACGAACCACATACACACATGCATATACCATGCATGCCAAAACCAGATAGGAAATCATACATGTGAACTGTTACCTTGAGGTATTCCCGCTAAAGCTGCTTGATCAAAATTTCCTTTTCTTTCCTTCGCCTTCCTTTTCTTCCCTTGCTTTCCTTGTCCTTCCTTTGCTTGCTTCCTTTCCTTCTCATTTATAAGACTAATTCTGAAAATGAACTGACAAAAGGCTATGAATTGATCCTTAGAAGACTTTTTATTATTGAGGCCTCTATTTTCTTCAATATCCATTATTTTCCTTCAATTTCCTCATCACATGCAAGGTTTTATTTTGTCTAAGAACCTGTTTTCTGGTAGTGTTCCTAGAGATCTAGGTAGAATCCGAGGCTTTGTGAAGCTTAATGTAATAAATAATAAACCTATTGGCTCATTTACTATTGATGTTGTAAACCTAAAAGGGCCCGCCCATTTTGATTTGAGCAACAACACCCTCACTAGGTTCTAATGTTTTCTTTACTAAATATACACAATTCTTAATTATTTTTGGTATTAAGCAATAACAAATTTACAGGTCCTATTCTATGTAACCACAACCTCTCATATCTACCCACGTTCCCTGGCTTGCCCAGGGTAAACATGATCTTAGGGATACTATGATATCACTCAACCTCCTAAATCACCAACGAAGTAGAATTGGCAAACTAAAACTTTATTGACCTTCTTCGAGAGCTATAAGACCCACAGGAGCTTAACCAATGCACCAAGTGCCCAAACACTAAGTCAGATTTCTTTCTAACTAAAAAAACCCCGACTCGCATGAAAAATTCTACATCCATGTGACTGTAGGCCTCAAGTTGCTTCCATAACCCTACAAGGGAGAGACTGCAGCCTTTTTCATCCAGTTCTGCACTTGCTACCACGAGATTTGAGCCACTTTCTTAGGGCTAGTCTCTAGACCACTGCCCAAAACTTTATGAGACTTTCCAAGACAATAAATGGCAACAAGATAAATCCTTTAACACAAAACTTTATCAAGTACTTGACCTAAAAAAGCCTAACCATGACAGACATTCCATCAAACACAAGATTAACATGAAATCTAAAGGTCATGAATGCATATATGAACATAGAGATCTGAAACATATCTGAGGTTTACCAAGAAGGACTAATGCCTTCTTACATTATCTACCATCATACCAATCAGTTCATGCATTCATTAACCAGTCATTTTTGAACCAAACATGATAAGATCCATAACTTAGATCTATCATAAATCCATGTTTATAACCAACATATAACCAAATAATTAACTATGAAATAACAACCATTAAAGCCACATAATAACAACTATATTTAGTCATAAGAGATAAGAGAAAATTATCTCTTACTTACATGTGTGAAATCCAACCAAGTTAGGGACTTCCACGTACGACCCGACCATGGATTGGGCTAAACCAAATCTTTCTTGTAGCCAATTACCCCCATGCCATATTCCAAGAATGAATGTGAGATATCATGGGATAAACAAATCCATAAACAATAAAGGGAATCTAGAGGTTAAACCACCTCCATCCTCACTATACCGTGATCTCACCTAAATCAGAATCAAGATCACATAACCAAACTAAGCTTGGATGCTTCAGAATTCCTTCACCATCCCTTGAGAAATTTTCATGTCTCCACCCACCTGTTCATTGTTCCCCAGAGAAAACCATCTCCACCCGAACCCTTGGGATTTTCTTGAGATCACCTCACCTGGAAACAAAACCTTCTGACAATCTAAATCTCAACTAAGAAAGAATCCCATCACACCATGACTATCCAAAAATGGAAAGGCAATGCTAAAACCACTCACATGTGACCTGTTACCTCCAAGTATTCTCACTAAAGCTTCTTGATCCAAACTTTCCTTTGCTTTCCTTTGCCTTCCTTTGCTTCCCTTGATTTCCTTGTCCTTCCTTTTTTTGCTCACTTACCTTCTCCTTTTGGTGCTCTTCTCCTCTCTAAGACTAATTCCAAAACTGAACTGAAAAAATGCTTTGAACTGATCCTCGGAAGCCTTTTTATTATTAAGGCCTCTATTTTCTTTAATATACATTATTTTCATTCAATTTCCTCATCACATGCAACCTGTCACCTTTTACCTCCCTTTTCTCCTATTTTCCTTTATTTTCAAAAATAAAATGCCAATAATGCCTTTTTTCCTTTTAAAAGCCTTTGCAATTTCCTTTTCCAATTTCCCTTAGCCATAATCAACAACAAGTGATGCCCACTAGGATACTTTTCCCAACATCCATCTTCGAATACATGTCCCATGACCTTGGTCTTAATTTTACTTTATTAACTTTATTACATGTGATTTTTAACCTAAGGTTGTTATAGACCCCTCCCTCTTAGGGGAACACGATCCTCGGTGTTATATCACACCTACAACAAATAAGACCGTTGAAAACAGAAACCCCCCCACACATGTGACTAGTCGTGGAAATAATATAACACACACCCAAGAATTAGTTCCTTTGCTAAGAAATCTGTCCTTTTGGCCCACAATTCCCCTCAATTACAAATGTTCTCTTTAATTGGAACTTATTTGCATCCTAACATGAGACTCTAAAATGTTCAAGGTATTATTTTGTCTTAGGTTCCTAGAGATCTAGGTAGGATCTGAGGCTTTATGGAGCTTAATGTAATAAAAAATAAACCTCTTGGCTCATTTACTACAATTGTCGTAAACCTGAAAGGGCCCACCCATTTTGATTTGAGAAACAACAACCTAACTAGTTTCTAATGTTGTATTTAGCAAATCTACACAATTCTTAATTATTTTTGGTATTAAGCAATAACAAATTTACAGGTCCTATTCTATGTAACCACCACTGCTCATATCTACCCACTTTCACCGGCTTTCTCGGGGTGAACATGATATGAGGGCTACTATGATTTGACTCAACCTCCTATATCACCTTAAGGAAGTGGAATCTACAAACCAATACCTTACTAACCTTCTTCAGGAGCTACGGGACCTGCAGGAGTTGAACCTATCCTCTAAGTGCCCAAAACTTAAGTTATATTTCTTTCTCACTAAAAGAACTCCCATATTAAAATTATTGCATCCATGTGACTCTAGGCTTCCATTTGCTCCCAAGACCCTGCAAGGGAGAGTCTGTGGCCTTTTTCAGTTAGTTTTGTGCCTGCTACCACGCAATTTGGGCCACTTTTTCAGGTCTAGTCTCCAAACCACTTCCTAGAACTTGATGAGACTTTCCAAGACAATAAATTACACCAAGATAAAGCGTTTAACACAAAACTTGATCAAGGACTTGACCTAACCAAGCCTAAACATGGCAAACATTTTGTCAAACACAAGATTAACAGGAAATCTACAGATCATGAATGCATATCTGAACATATAGTTCTGAAACTTATCTTAGGTTTACAAAGAAGGACTAATGCCTTCTCACAATGGCTACCATAATACCAATTAGGGCATGCATTCATTAACCAACCATTTATAAATGAAACATGATAAGAGCCATAACTTAGATCTGTCATAAATTCATGCTTATAACCAACATATAAACAAATAATTAACTATAATAGAACAACCATTAAATCCAGATTATAACAAGTATATTTACTCATAAGATACAAGAGAAAATTAGTTCTTACTGACTTGTGTGAAATCCAAACAAGTCAGGGACATTCATGTACCACCCGACCATATATTGGGTTGAACCAAATATTTATTTCACGTAATGAATGTGGGATCTCATGGGATAAACAAATCCATAAAAAACCAACAGAATCCAGAGGTTAGACCACCTCCAATGTCAGCATACTATGATCTTACTTAAACCGGTCCCAAGATCACAAAAACCAAACTGAGCTTGGATGCCTTAAAATTCATTCACCCTCGCTTGAGGAATTTTCCTTTCTCCACCCACCTATTCAAGGCTCCCTGGAGAAAACCATCTCCACCCCCAACCCTTTGTATTTTCTTGAGACCACCTCACTTGGATCCCAAACCTTCCCATAATCCCAAGCTCAACCAAGAAACAATCACATCACACCACTGCTATCTGGAAATGGAAATGAAAAGCTAAAACCACTG
This sequence comes from Pinus tabuliformis, assembly GCA_031772625.1. Classification (NCBI taxonomy): domain Eukaryota; kingdom Viridiplantae; phylum Streptophyta; class Pinopsida; order Pinales; family Pinaceae; genus Pinus; species Pinus tabuliformis. The sequence continues at coordinate 1,874,178,762 of CM062816.1, forward strand.
TCAAACCTAGAAAATCCCATGCCAACGATAGAAAATAAACCAAATACACACATGCATATACCATGCATGCCAAAACTATCTAGGAATGATACATGTGACCTGTTACCTCCAAGTATTCCCACTAAATCTACTTGATCCAAACTTTCTTTTTCTTTCCTTGGCCTTCCTTTGCTTCCCTTGATTTTCTCATCCTTCTTTGGTTGCTTTCTTTCCTTCTCCTCTTCGTGCTCCTCTCCTCTCTAAGACTAATTCCAAAACTGAACTGACAAAGCGCTTTGAACTGATCCTGAAAATAATTTTTATTATTGAGGCCTATTTTTTCTTCAATATCCATTATTTTCCTTCAATTTCCTCATCACATGCAACCTGTGACCTCAACCTCCCTTTTCTCTTGTTTTCCTTTATTTTTATAAAGAAAATGCCAATAATTTCTTTTTTCCTTTCCAAAGTCTTTGCCATTTCCTTTTCTAATTTCCCTTAGCCATAATAAATAACAAGTGATGCCCACTAGGATGCTTTGCCCAACATTCATCCTGGAATACACATCCCATGACCTTGGTCTTATTTTTCCTTTATAAACTTTATTACATGCACTTTTTAACTGGGAGTTGTCACAAACCCCTCACTCTTATGGGAACACCATCCTCGGTGTTCTATAACATCTACAACCAATAAGACCATTGAAAACAAAAACATATTTCCCATGGATGTTTATAAATCAGCTTGTTGCAATATTTACAATGAAAAACTTGTTGAAAACAAGTCAATCAAACCATGTATTGGAGCTTTATAACACATCTTATTATGGTATTTACAATAACACCACATATAGTTATGCACATTTACTTCAACCAACAAATGATCATACTGTGTATGGAACTTTATAAATCCAACTTGATACAATACTTACAATAAAATACACATATATACATATGCACATTTTCTCTAACCAAAAAATAAAAAGATAATATGCCTTCATTCACAATAAGGGGTTCTAAAAGCTCACACCTCCACCCTCAAATGTCATACTAGGATTCACCTCCTTCCCAGGAATTTTGGAATCCACTACCAAAGTCAAACCTGCATTCCATTTCCAATGTTATGATCCATGCACTACCTATTCTCTCAGTGAACAATTCCCCACTCATTGTTCCAAGGAACACTCCCAATGTGCATTTGATTCCATCTGGAAATGCTAATGACCAAAACAAATCCATCCCCCCACCTTCCCTTGTCTGTTTCACAGTCCCTCAGGAAATTCGATCACCCCTTTCATGCAGTCACTAACCATCCAAGTTCCCCAGCATTTCCATTCCAAGGCGATCCATCCCTTGGTAAGGCTTCCTCGCATTAGAAGATAGAAAAATAAAGAAACATCCTTGCCTTAAAACCATCATATTAGTCATAGCATGCTCATGGAAATCAATGGACACTGTTGGCTTCCAGTGTCCCACAATCGCGGATCAGCCTTAGAAAAGTCTCAGACTCAATACTTCCTAAGAGTCCTGCCACTTTAGGTTCACATATGCCTCAAAGTTCACATGTGTAGGCTTGTTGAACTCGACCTAAGATAGAATGACATAGAGCTTGTAGAAAGAGAGAGCTCCAAAACTCCAACTCGAATGCCTAAATGGCGATACATTTTCTTTATTTATAGGATTTCAAGAGAGCATCCAGTCTCTTCTCGAAATCTGACCTATCTACATAAAGTGTACAAACTATAGATCTCAAATCTAAACTTTTTCGTAGATTCTCTAAAATGTGGGTCAAGTTCCACCAAAAGTAGGAGAAGTGCTCCGAGTTTCAGATATTCATCTTGAAAGTTAACCAATATTTTTCTTTTTACTTTGGAGGATAGAACCCTCCACTTAGTCATTTAAACTATCCTAAAAATATATCTTCTAAGATTTACACATTGGAGATTTTATCAGAATCCCACGATACTGGTCACACTCACTATCAGGTGACTAGACATGAAAAAAAACCCACCATGCTTCCTTACAAAGATTATTTTGGTCACTTGGATATCCATGCTTATCACTGTCACTTGAGTAATAAAGATGTTGTGGGCTAGGTGAAAAATGAGCTTCTGCATGAAGTGGCATGATATTATAGCACGGAAAGAAAGGAGATCCATACATACTAGGTACCCTATCATTTATAGGATTACAAATTGATCCAAAGAACTGAGATATTTCCTTGTAGATGAGTTTCTCTAGTGGCTGAGTAGTATGTACTTTAAGTGTGCTGAACAAATGCTCTATTTGGAAGCAAAACCATGCCTCAGACTGTGTTGTTGTTCTGATATCTTCTCGAAGATAATCAATAAATTCATGTCTTCTGATGGTCCAAAAAATTCCTTCTCTTGGGTACCGATCATGTAACAGTATTTTGAACTAGGGCGGTCATTGATTATAGGGTTTGCACATACAACCACATTCGAATATCGACCAAACTCTCTTGGAATATTTGGTGTAAAACAAGATATTACAATAGTATTCATAGATAATCCATGGCTCATACATCAAAATATATATTTGTCCTGCAAAAGGTGCAAATCTAATGGCCCCTTGAAACATTATGGGCGACTCTATAAAATACATAATATTACTTACATTACTATGGCTACTATTAACCCATTTTGAAGGATGTATTCATATGTAGGACTCTCCTTAACCCTATCTATGAGACATTGAAAAAAAATGACATATGACAATATTTACATATTAGAACCCATTGAAAACACTTTAGAGCAGGGGGAGGTGCTGATGAAGTTGAAGCTGATGAACAACTGAACATCTTGATTTCTTTTAGAGCTGCTTCTCTTGTAAGAAAATCTGCTAAACAATTATCTTTGCCCTTTTAATACTCAATCTCAAAATCGAATCCGTCCAACCATAAGCTCCATCATAGTATCCTATTATTTCCTTATTCTAACAATATTTTGTTTCTAAGCATCCGATCCATATGTTTGAGGTATGTTCTTACAATGAATCTTACTAGCTTCACGAATAACCTGAAACTCTTGATTCCATTTTTACAGCAAGGATTTCTTTCTGAGAAGATGGATACCTGAGTTCAGTGTCATTAAAACATCCTGATGCATATGAGAAAAAGTCTTCCCTTTTTTGATGCTTTTGCATCAAAACTCCCACCCATACTTCATTGAATGCATCCGTTTCTAAAATATAGGGCAATTCATGTCTTGGAAGAACTAGACTTGGTAGATTTTGTACCTTTTGTTTAATAGTTTGAAATGAAATCATCATCGATGGGGTCCATTCTATTCCTTTGAGCCTCTTCTATAGGACCTTGACATCTTTGGCTTGGTTTTCATAAAACTGCCTAATGTAATTGTGGATTCCCACGAACCTCTGGAATTGTCTGTGATCTTAAATGTCATCTGGTAATTCTGTTAAAGCTTTCAACACATGTTCTTGTAATTCAACTTTTCCTTGGAATAGGTAAGTCCTAGATATTCAATTCTAGTTTTTGCAAACTCAAGCTTAGGCTTGCTAAGGTCTAACCCATGCTTAACAATCCTATAGTGAACTATCTCCAAGTGCTTTCTATGTTCCTTTAAATCAAAAGAACAGATTAATAAGTCATCATTATAAACAATAACAAATTTTAAGTCCCCAAAAATATCTTCCATTCTTTTTTGGAATTCAGAGGGTGCATTATTCAATCCAAAGGGCCTTACTCGCCATTGGAACTGGTCGTGTGGTACTAGAAAACTAGTCTTGTATTTGTCAGATGGTTTGATCCCTATCTGCCAAAATATGCTCTTAAGGTCAAATTTTCTAAACACATTATTATTACTATTTTGAAATAAAGCTTCTTTATATGGTAGAGGATACTTGATAGGAAACAAAGAATCATTTAATTCTCTATAGTTAATCACCATCCGAGGTTTACCTCTCTTTTAATCTAAATGCTTATTGACATAGAATGCTGAGCAAGCCCAAGGGCTTCTACTTGCTTCGATCAACTTTATTTCTAATAGTTCAACAATCTCCTTTTTACAGAGTTTGATATCTGGTGGGGACATCTAGTTTGCTGATGATTTCTGAGATGTCCCAGAATAATTTTCTTTGTAGGGAAGATCCACAAAGTATTGCTCTCTTTTCCAAAATGCATTGGGTGCATCTGTTGTACATTTTGCTTCAATTTTCTATTTTATTTCTTTGATGCATTTTGGGCCTTGGATCTTAGCATTTCTGATTACTTTTTTGATATTTAATAGCTTGTCAAGAGAACATTCAACTATATCTGGGATAGGGTCTACAATTCTATTTACATAGCTTGACTTGCTTTGAATTTTTACAGTTCTTCCTTGGATGTTGAGGCAAATATGGCTTGCTTCTACCATAAGAGGAAGATGTCTCCTTACAAAATCTTGTCCCAACAAAATATCACTAGCTGTATCAAAACTGTACAAATTTACAAAAGTAGGAATTAAATTAAGCATAATTGGTAAATCAGGAGCCATAGCTCTAATAGTCATTAACGTCTTATTTACAGCTCTGAACTGCAAGTTTGTGGGCTACCAATAATATTCAAGAATAACACTATGTTTTTCACAGGAATTCATAGCTCTTGTGTCTATTTGTGCATCTAGAGAATATTTTTTATAACCACTTACTTTGACATCTACTCTAATAACAATCCTATCTTCAAATCCCTTCATCTAGAGAATAGATGTACCTGGTTCTAGCTGGTGGTCTTCTGGTATGCATCATAATGCTCGTTGTTCTTGGTTATGAACTTCTTCTTCTTTGAGCATATCTTCAAATTCTTCTATCATTAATGAATCTTTTAGCTCTACAAGTTGTTTATATTTTTTGGCCAATTCCTTTTGGTCAACTCTCATATTGGTTAGAATTTCTTTAACCAAGCCTCTTTTTTCTTCAATGTTGGTTTCTAGATGCAATATTTCTCCTTGCAGTTTACTAACCTGGTCTGATTCTTCTTCTTCGTCTAAGATATTCTCAATGATGGGAGTAGCTTTCTTAAACCCATAGGATTTCCTTTGATGAAGAAAGCTTACTTCTTCTCTACTTACAGTAGACCTATGGGGAAACTACTTCTTTGGTGGAATGTTGGATGAGGGTGTAAAGGAAATCTATGCAGATGTGGTAGGTGTGTCACTTGGATAGTAGGCACCAAGATTCACCATGCTTGGCTGTGTGATTTTGGAAAGTTGGTGTTGGAGGGTTGAGAGACATTCCATGAATCGGTATTGGTTGGCGAAATCTCTTGGTGTGAGAGAAGAAATACGAGATTGTATAGATGCAATTTCAAAGCAGAGGTCTGTGGGATTTTCTAAATGAAACATATTGACATCGGAAATGAAGTCAAGATCTAAGGTGGATTCAGAGAAAAATGAGTCTTCAAGATGTGGAGATGGAGGGTTGGACTCATCTGAATTTGTGACTGAAAAATATTCTTCATTTTGTGGGGGCTAATATACTTGCTCCCATTTAGTCGGATCATATATATTAGAAAAAATGTCAAACAAATTATTTTGGAAACAATTTTTACCCTTCAAAGGATATTTTATTGCCCAGTGGCCCGACTTCTTGCAAATGAAACAAGTTCCTAATTGTGCTCTTTGGGCGCCTTCTTTCCTTTTCTTGAAATATCCTTTTCTCCATCTTTGAAAACTTTGTCTTCTAGGGTAAAACCTTATAGCTTGTCTTTTCCTCGTGCATTTTCAACATTGGTAATCACTTCCACATTACCCTTTGCTAGCGTTCTTATTTTTTCTTTTGCAGGAAAAATGATATGTTTCTACATAGATATCACAAACACTTGCATTGAAGCTGAGTTGTTTCTTCACTGATTTGGTTGTCTACTTTTGGAGGAATTCTTTCTGTAGAGTAAATACAATCTTTTCATGGAGTCCTGCAAGAGAAAGATTTTCAATATCTATATTTTCATCTTCAAATCTGGCGCTGACAAGGTTTGGGATCCTCCCAGGCATTGTAGACAAATGTTTTCTTAAATAAGATGTATTATGTGGGTCTCTTGCCTTATAAAGAAGATCATGCATTGTACAGAAGAACTTAGGAAGTTCTTTTATATCACAAATTCTTTGGCTCATGAACATATTTTCATAATGATGGCTATCAACCTTAATTTCTCCATACAACTCATGGAGAACTACCTTGATAAGTTCAATGACTGGCTTATCACTATTCATAACATTGAGCTTGTTAGATTCATGCATTCTAGACTACCATAATTCTAAGTTACCTTGGAAACCCCAAGTTATCCTTAAAGCTAATTCTAACCATGAGACTTTTCTTTTGTGAATGGATTTTTGAGTACTTTCCCATGCACTCCATGTATGGATTGCCATGAGGATTTCATTTTTAGATTTGCGGTTCAGATTTGTTAGTGGAGTTTGATCTACGTATGTTAGGTTCCTATACTACTAGTGTAACCCCTTATTGTTATTAGTGAAACCCCCTTATTATAGTGTTGTGTCCATGTAGTCCCCATATTGTTATTATTGTTCCCCATAGAAGCCCACTATTGTTATTATTGTGCTCTTACATTATTATTGTTATGTCACCTCTTATTATATTATGACCCCTTAGACTCCTATATATAGAGAGGAGGTCTTGTCGTTTGTATCATCGAATAATTATTCATTTGTGTAATGTAAAGGAGGTTGCCCCCTTGAAGAGGCTAAATTCTAATGCGTTTATCTCTCTTTTCTATCTTTTTGTAAGCTGGTTTCATAACATTTGGTATCAAAGCTTTGGATTCTAGAGTTTCGCTGCTCCAAACAAGTCATTGTGGAATTTGCTCTATAACATTTTTTATCGATGTTTCAGAAGCTAAAAAAAACCCATTTGAGATGATATCTCACTGAACGTCAAATCCAAATTTCAGATCTTCTCTCTCTACATTTTTGGATATCTAATCTAAGGAAGTTAGGGTTTTTGCAAGATCCAAAATTCCATCTCAAATAGGTCATCGTGGCATTTTCTCTATAATTGTTTTTGTACAAAGTTTCAGACTCTAAAATTAAAACCCATGTGAGCCAAAAACTTGGTGAAGCTCGAGCCCAAATTTCAAATCTTGTTTCGTTACACTTTCGGGGATATAGTCCAAGACATTTAGGGTTTCTGTAGGCTCCCAAATTACATCCCAAATAGGTGATATTGGGAAAATCGTCATAACTTTCCTTCTAAGCATCAGATTGAATTTCTGTAAGAAGTTACAGAAAAAGGATAGCTTGTAGATTTCTGTGTATCAGTTTCAGGTCTGAAAGTGGAAACAATGACGCCTGGGACTTCGTACAAGTTCACTCTTATGAGAAGGTATAAAATTAGGTCATCTTGGAAGATTGTGCATAAATATTTCTTGGAGAATTCAATTTTGATTAGACTGATGGCATTGGAAAGAGGGTCTAGAGGGCTACTGCATGTCATAATTTCAGAACTGGGAGATCCAAAATTACAGAGTTACAGTTGTTTCAAGATCAAGCTCCTAAAATCAAGAAAAGGTGATATGAGGAAGTTTGATGGCAAGGATCCAGTAAATTTGATACTACAGATGGAGCAATATTTTGATCTACATGAGGTGCAAATGTTACAAAAGGTACGTATTGCATCCTTATATCTAGAAACAAATCAATTTTTATGGTATGAAGGGCTTTTTTCTCGTAAGCCACTTGTGATGTGGTCAATTTTCACGGAGGAAATGATAGCACATTATGAGGATACAAAGAGAAACACCTTCTTTAGCCAATTGATAAATATAACAAAAGGTTTCAATGGCAGAGCACATTGACGACTTTCAAAATTTGAATATAAGGATAAATTATATTCCAGAGAAGCGAAGGATTGGTGTCTTCATAGGGAATTTAAAGGATAACATTCAACATGAGATTCATCTTTGAGAACCTGATTCACCGGAGAAGGCATTCAGGTTGGCAAGAAAAATTGAAAGGAAAATTATGGAAACAAGGAATCCCACCACTCACAACTATATATATGGAAGTGTTTTTCCTCCTAGCCTTCCACAACCTACAAGGTTTATACCACAACAATTGGAAGAAAAAAGAGAAAAAGGGCTTTGTTACATTTGTGATAGTAAATACACTAAAGGTCATAAGTGTGCTGAGACGAAATTATTTTACATATATTGTGAATAGGAGGAAGAAAAGTATCAAAAAACATCAAAATAAGAGGAAATACACTAGGAGCCAACCCCAGAGAAAGAAGAAATGAATCCGACCATATCTTGTAAAGCATTGGCAACAATTACCACTCCTCAAACTCTCAAGATAGAAGGACATATCAAGAAGAAAAAGGTTCAAGAAGTCAAAGATCACATCAAGAAAGAAGAAATGAATCTGACCATATCTTGTAATGCATTGGCTGAAATTACCACTCCTCAAACTATCAAGATAGAAGGACATATCAAGAAGAAAAAGGTAATAGTGTTGATTGATTCGGGCAGTACCCATAATTTTATTCATTGTAAGATAGCCAAGGAATTGAATTTATTCCTATATCCAACACTAGAGTGTCAAGTGATGGTTGCAAGTGAAGGAACCATAAATTGCTCTGGAAAGTGCCATAATATCAAGCTATCCATGGGAGAATATGTATTGAATAGCCCAATTCTTTCCATTCCAATGGGTGGTGATGATGTTGTACTAGGACTCCAATGGCTACAATCCTTGGGTACAATAGCTTTTAATTTTCATGAAATTTTCATGAAATTTTATTCAGAAGGAAAGGAAATTGAATTAAGGGGTATCACAGAGAAACCAGGAAAGATAATCATCTCTAACAGAATGAAAAAGCTTCTAAATAAATAAAAACGAGGCGTAATTGCACAATTATGTTCGCTAGAGGTTCCCACATCGAAATCATCTATTTCTCCAAATCTCCAAAAAGTCTTGGAAAATCATTCCAAGGTATTTGAGGGTCCCAAATGCCTCCCAGCTATTCATTATCATGATCATTCTATTCATTTGATTCCAGGAAGTGTTCCTCCAAACATTAGGCCTTACCAATATCCCTACGGCCAAAAGAGTGAAATTGAACATATGGTTGTAGAAATGCTAGAGGCTGGTATAGTTCAACCTAGTCAAAGTTCTTTCTCTGCTCCAGTAGTATTTATGCACAAGAAGGATGGGCCATGGTGCATGTGTCTAGATTATAGAGAGCTCAACAAACAAACTATTAAATATAAATTTCCCATTCCTGTCATTGATGAATTATTGGATGAATTGCATGGATTAATTTACTTCACCAAGTTGGACCTTCATTCAGGATATCATCAAATAAGAATGAAGATTGAATACATTATGAAAAAAACATTATTGAAGAAAGATGCATTTTCATGGACTCTAGAAGCAACGAAGGCCTTTGAACATCTTAAAGAGGCAATGTGCCAAGCACCTGTCTTAGCTACGCCAGACTTCACAAAAACCTTTATTATGGAATATGATGCATCAGGAAATGGAATTGGTGATGTTTTAATACAAGAAGAAAGACCCATTTCTTTCGAAAGTCATCTAATCAAAGGAAAGTATTTACACAAAGCTATTTATGAGTAGGAAATGTTGGCAAGACTACATGAACTTAAGAAATGGTGACCTTACATAATGAGAAGATCCCAGTTTAAACAATATTGCCAGAACTTGATGAGGAAGGAAAAATCATATTGGAACCTAGAGCAGTCACAGAGACAAAAACCTAAGAGCTACGAAATCGGTCAATTTCAGAGTATCTCATGAAGTGGAAGAACTTACCCACTGAAGATTCCACATGGGAGGAAAAGAATTTTATACAGAAGCATCAAGAACTACTCAAGCATTGAGGACAACACTTTTTGATGGAGAGGAGCATGTCAGGTCCCTATACTACTAGCTTAATCCCTTATTGTTATTAGTGCAACCCCCTTATTATATTGTTGTGCCCATGTAGTCCCCATATTGTTATTATTGTGCCCGATAGAAGCCCACTATTGTTATTATTGCGCCCTTACATTATTATTGTTATGTCGGCTCTGATTATATTATGACCCCTTAGACTCCTATATATAGAAAGGAGGTCTTGTCATTTGTATCATCGAAGAATTGTTCATTTTTGTAATGTAAAGGAGGTTTCCCCCTCGAAGAGGCTGAATTCTAAGGCGTTTATCTCTCTTTTCTATCTTTTTGTGAGTTGGTTTCATAACAATGTTAGCTCGACTAAGAGTAGGGAACTCATCAGTGTTTGAAGGATCATATGGAGGTTTTCCAAGAGAACCATACTTAGCATTACACCACTTTTCCCATGTAGATTCAAAAGGTTGGTTTGGTCTATCGTTGTCTCCACTTCTGGGTCTTTTACTAGATCCTTCTCCCTCTTCTTTTACCATTTTTATTTTTGATTTGTTTTGTGTTGGCATATCAAAAACTGGGATTTGTGGTTGGACTAGAACCAATTTTTGTTCTAGAAAATGAAATAACATTTTCAAATGGAAAAATTATGGGATTATGTATAGAGAACTATTTGAGAAATAATGGATTATTTTTCTTTCTAGGGTTCTTTTCTTCTAGTTGGAATGTTTGGCTATAAATTTCTGGTACAGTAAGTGCTTCTTCTAACTCATGATTTTCTTTCTCCAAACTCAGCTTTAAATCTACTACTACTTCCATTATTCTCTATAACTTCATATTTACATCTTTTAACATATCAAAATTCTCAGAAGCTTTTTGACTCAAATCATCTAAACAAGAATGGAGTCTTGAAACATGGGACTGTAGTTTCAACACTTCTTGTGATAGGTCACGTAAATTATGTGCTACACATGTTAGCCAATAATTGTTGTAGTTCTGAATCCTTATAATCTCTTGGGGCTTCTCATCTATCACTTTCCTATAATGTAGGAAATCCACATCAGCTACAACATTCCCATCTTTGAATTTTTGTACAAAATTGCCAGGAGCAAGCCTCCTTTTTGGGAGTAGAAGGTTTTCTAAATCTTTTGCTGCCTTTTCTCTAGGAAGTGTGTATGATCTGAAATGGGGCACTAAAGGCTTCTTGTTAGCTTACAAGAACCTCTCCCACTCCAAAGCTTAAACAATTTCCAAGATCTATGCTTATGATTGACAAATGAAGAATTAAAATAAGTTGAAATAGGCATATGCTTTTGTTTGTTTTTAAACGGTTCTAGTGCTTAAGTTCATTTGCTTAAACTGACATTTAAATGCATAATAGTGAATGTAATGCAGCAAATAAGCAAACCACAAAGACAACAATATAATATGGAGTTCACCCTGATATCTTGGGCTACGTCTCCTTGAGCTCTAATCAACTCAAATAGGCTCTTTGGGATTATGATAATTCTTCTTTTACAAGTTCCACACTTAACTCCATAGGTTTACAACTATAACTATGGGCTTAGAATACCATCTTATCCCAGGATGTCCTTGTCCTACAAATAGACCTAGGCTTCTCTAGACTAGACTCCTTCAATTAGTGCTCTGAGGTATCTTAAGCTCTAGCTTGTACCAACTCCCTTAGAATTCTGTTAACAGTCTCTGGAACTCCTTCTTTTGTCTTTAGCACCCCTCGAACATCAGCAATAGCTTGATCATTTGATCTCTTTTCTATTCTCTGGCTCAGTCTGCCCTCTGACTCTATGGCTCTTAAGCTTCTTTGGCTCTCTGGCCCTTAAGCTTCTCTGTCTCTCCGACTCTTAAGCTTCTCTGGTTCTGCGACTCTTAAGCTTCTCTGGCTCTGCAGCTTTTAAGCTTCTCTATCCATTCCTCTATCTCTAATCATGAGGAATCATCTCTTTTGCAGCCCTGCCTCTTTGACTCCCTCTCTTTTGTTTTCATTTGATAACTTTAACCAAATTTAGTTATCGTACTGACTTTCTCTAAACTTAGCGCATTCTCTAAATTTAGTCATTTCCCCAGGCTAACCGTCAGGGGTAGCCATTTGGCTTTATGCAACTGCTAGGCATGCATATGGGCGATATAACCTCGGCAGTTAGGGACATGCAACTAGTAGGCTTTTGCGGTGAGGTTCATCCTGGACCGTCGATCTGTCCCATAATCTAATGGTTCGCGCTAAACCTAATCATCAAACAATCTACTAAATCTCCACCATTTGATCCAAGGTCTCCAATCCAACAACCGACAGCCATTTCAGGTGGCCCACTTGCACGGAGATTACCGGCAAGAAAAAGCGGTTTTCTCTCTCCTGCGGCCTGTTATGTGTTGGCTGGTGTATGGAATCAGGTGAAGCCCTTCCAATACCACTTGCCGCCTGAAGCCTACCCGAAATACCATTTACCACAGAACTCAAAAGGTTCATTTTTTATTCATAAATCCATCGGGTCCGCTTCCTAATGAGGTTTAGTAGTAAACAATGTTTAACCTCATTAATCACGTTTTCCGCTTTTAACCCTTTTCCACATCTTTGATGCCATTTGCCAATCTCTGACTGCCACCTCATCCGCTGCGCTAACATCATCAGAAACCTGTGACTCTATCTTGGGTTTCCACATGTCCTGCTGACATAGCCATTGATTCTTTGGCCCGAAGTTTGACTCTCTGATTTGCAATCACCGATCGCATCTTGACCATTGATTCCTTTTGATTCGATGGCTGACAATGCTCATTGCAAGCCCATCGCAAGTCTTGACGCCTTTGGTTAAGTCCTCCCTTTGGCTTTTTTGTGATGCGATAAAGCGATAATCACATATCGCAATGCCTTAAGGCCTATGGTTAAGTCCTTCCATTTGGCACATTTGCGATGAGATATAATATTGCCCGATTTCCTTTTTTGACCAATCAAACAAGGCCACGTGGCCCAATCCTGGGCTGCCATGTGTCAGCTGTGGATTGGCCCGTGAGCCTATACTAAAAATCAACATTTCCAATATAGTTTTAAGATTAATGAAATTGCCTCCTTTTCTAAGGACATTGGACAATTTTCATTTTACAATAACTCCTTCATCCGGAGTCCATTTTGGTCCATTCAAATTGTAGTAGATTCAGAATGAAGTGATCTATGCAATGAGACTACTTCCAAGAGTATCCTTTGACTTTCATTTTTTATCACTAAAAGTCATCAAGGATCATTTTCTGATCACGCCTCCCCATTGGAAATTTTTTGGACCCCAAGAGACTGATATACTGATCTGAACAGTACATGAGAGTACGACACCCTCTTCTTTTAGCCTTTATACACTTGCCCTGCATAGTGCCTCTGAACCAAAGCCTTTGAACACTTTCCTTCCTAGATGTGCTGGTCCTCCTGGGAAGAACTGTCTTCCTCCTTGACTTCATGCAAAACTCCTATTGAGAAGGTTACAGAAGGTAGTTTGAACTTCTCTTCCTCGATCATTGATCCAAGGTGGCTCAAACAAATGTGAAGTTACATCTTCTTCACAAAAATTTACATTTGTATTTGTTTGACATATTGTCAACAACAACTGTTAACAACAACAGAATTACAGACAACAACTGGATGGCCTAAACTCTTGCTTCATCAAAAGAAACAGATTTCACATCTTGTGAACACCTCCATGTCTTTACATTTGCATACAAATGATTGACTAGATAACAAGCCAACAAAACATGCCTTTAAAACAATTAACCCTTCAAGTCAAGCATGTAGAAAAAGAATTCTACAGTTCCTTTTCAAAGATGAAACACTTCATCATTATCTCCATCTTGGAGACCAAATCAACTTTTCCCAAGTCAATATTACATTACATGCATGTTTAAAAACAAAGCAATCAACCCTTCAAGTTAATTACACATATATGGTCAAATACAAGGAAATCATCAACATCGTTGTGTTCATGCATCTCAAGCTTATGCATGCATTTCATCCTTCAACTTTCGTTTAAGTACACTATACTTTCGAAACTGAAATGAATATAGTGTTGCAGCAATAAAGTGAGTCTCCTACTCATCTTTTCCATTCACCTTCTTGGTAGAATCCTGCAACTTGCATCTCATTAACAAAGAAATGCAAATGGATGCATTATATCAATAGACATGCAATCTTAATTGGATAATAATTCTAACCATTTCTTACCAATCCATTTCAAAGGAGCTTCCTTGGTTTGCACATCAACATCAACATGTGAATCATCTTGAAACACATCAATTATGGCAACTTCTTTTCCATTCTTGCCATTCTCTCTTTCCACCTTCTTCAAGTTTTGTGGAAGCATCGTTGGATTCAAAGTCCCACACCTTTCAGTAATATGTCCTTGCTTATGGCAGTAAGTGCAACACATGTGCATCTTCTTGACAACATGATTTTCCTTGTCCAATGGACCTTTGGCTTCTTGCTTCCTTTCCTTCAAAAGTTTCCTGTATGTGGCCATTCTCTTCCAACATCTAGAAACATTATGGTTATCCAAACCACAAAAGGAACATGCAATTCTTTTCCCATGCTTATATGGAAATTTATCATGCTTTACATAATCAAAAGGAATATGATTAGAACCAGATTTATACCTTTCTCTTTCACCTTTATTACCTTCATGAGGAGGTGAATTGAATGAAGAAGTAGCTCCCTTTGGAACACCATCAACCTCTTCAATGGTTTCAGAGTTTCCACAACTCTCTAGTTCAAGTGTATGCTTATGAACACCTTCTTCCTGAAAATGATGTTTCAAGCTATTGCATTCCCCAAGAATACAATATTTACACTCTTGAGGTAGAAGACCTAAAATGAAACTCCTTCTTGGAACTGTTTCAATTGTCTTCATGGAAGCTTTGGAACTTTCTCCATAAGATTGTCCATAGCCAAGACCCAAATACTTAGGCCTTTCCTCAACCATTATTGGCTCAACAATACCCTATGCATGTTTTCCCAAGCCTTTTCCTTCATAGCCCATCTTGGACATTAACTTGGACCCTATGCCTTTGGTATGTTTTTCAAAAGAACTTGTTATGCTCCTATACCAATAGGTGTCATATTTCATGATTGACTTGGTTTAGCTTTGTAATATGTTCGTACCTTTACTTGTTGCAAATGTTTTCCATATTTGTAAAAAATCAAAAGATATAAAAAAATGTAAAGAGGGTACACCCTAAAAGAAAAATAAAAGGGTGAAAAGAATAAAAGAAGGTCAAAAAACGAAAGAAAATAAACCCCAACAAAAAGAAAGACCAGGAAAGTGTGCAAGTCTAAATGCCACTACTTTTATACTTTTGTGTAATAAAAATTGTGTGCAGTTTGTCACTTATGCCACAATTCATGAATAGTCAAACAGTTTAAGCTTGGCTAGTTCATATTTCAATTTCATGTTTTAGAAGTAGAGAATAAAGGTCTGACCAAACAGTGTAATCTTGGCAGATTATTAGATAGGTAGAGTGAAAAAGGAGCTCAACAGTTTAATTTGAGCCCTTGGATGTAATAAGTGTAGACTTAGATAGGCATCACCATGTAAAAGAAAAGAAAGTTTGATAAGGGTTTGCTAGTCTAAGTGCACCCAAATAAAGAAGTAAAAATGCTAGGTTAAAGTAGGTAGGGTAAGTAGATGATGGTTGTAGAATAATATGTGGTGAATGATGATTCTAAATGTATCAATCTTTTACTTTCATCATGAAGCAAAGGCATGTATTACATGGAAAGCACATCAAGAAAGCAAAGTAAAAAATAATTAACTTCCCTTCTCATTTCCCCTAAATTTTCACTAATTTTCCCCCAAGTACCAAGGTATTTTATCAAAGTTAGAGGGGCTCAGAGCATTTCTATGATTTTTGGAGGGATCGGACCCTCGGCCCAATAATTTATAATGCCTAAGTACTTAAAAGCAATATTCACCCCTTCATAACATCATTCATTCCCTTGATAAATTTTTTCCTAAGTCAAATCCTATTTTACTTAGGAAAATTAAAATATTTTCCATAAAAACCCTCATTTTTCACTTAGCCTAAGTTTCGAATATATACATGAAATGTTTAGGACTTAGCTCTTTTTCCATTCAATGTAATATTAACTACTAATTTATGTTATTAAGTAATTCCCCTATAAAAATCTACCCATTCCCGTATTACTATAACTATACAAAATCCCCAAATTTTACATATCCCGCCCCTTGGTTAAAATATAACCATAATACATTCCTAATTGGGATTAATTAGTTAATCTGTAACTAACTAAGAACCCCGATCCTTGCCACATTAAAAAAGGATTAATTAACCCCCACGGTTAATTAATAACTTTCCCAACCAATCCCGTTGCTCTCGATATGATTAAAAAATATTTAATTGTGTTGGGCCCACCCTCATTAAACTCCCGTCACCTCGCCTCCCCGATAGCCATCCGATCAAGCCCCCCACATCCAACGGCTGTCATGCATATTGCACAGCCCTCCACGACAGAACATTAGCATGCGATCGCGAAGCAATTTTGCAAACAGTATCCTCACCACGCATCACTCATCGTATGGTATCGCATGGATGAGCCCAAATACCACCCCCCCTCCATGAGCGGTGTGATAAAAACCACTTACCACATCCCGCTAAATGACAAAACATCAAATCCTTCCATTGAGGCCACTCGTTGAAATCCCGAAACCCGCCAAATTCTTGACTTTGTATAAAAAACAAAATAAATCATTTCGTCGTTCTATTCTGCGAACATATACATCCATGCAATTTGAACGTCGAGGTCAACCAGTTCATGCATTCAGCTGTCAACTGCCCTCAAACTTGCAGTCGAGGCCACTCAGAGTCTGCCATTACACCCAGTAAACTTGCATTTCATCGCCCTCACTAGAAACAGGTATTTACCAGCTTCCCGTCAAATAAAACCCTGTGAATACTTGTTTTAGCTGCAAATTAATTGAAAAGAATCCCAATTCACCATAATTCAGTTACTGCACTTGAAATTCAAGTTCCCCAGACCCTCTGTTTCACCAATTTTACAATGAAAACCCTAGTTTCCTATCTGAATCCACAAGAACTAGAATTGAAACCCTGGTAGCCGTAAATATTGCACCCATTACCACCCTGTTGTAGGGAAAAGTATCCAATTCGGATGACCCTATCCCACTCTAAGGGTGATAGTACCTCAGCAACAACTGTAAGGAAAACTACTTAAGGTTTACTTCTTTATGAAAGCAAGAGAGAATGAAGAAATGCACTAACCGTTGCCTTGCGCTTAATGTCGAATCCAAACTCTTCTCTTTGCTTGCTTGCTCTCAGCTCCTTGCTCTTTTACTGGCCCAGCTACAATGAGATCCTGTAAAATAACAAAGAAAGAAACTACAAGAAGCATGCAATCATAACTGATTCAAGGATTAGCATAAATCAAATATACAATTATCACAACACATCATTGAAACAAAAGTATATAGAAGAACCTCAATAGCTTTTATTAATAGAAGAAGTAAAGTTCTGAGAGTGTTACAACCATTGAAGGCCCCAATCCAGCAACACCTCCCAGCAGAAAGAATTTCTCCTCTTCACCTCCTTCAAGCAATCACCCAATAGTTCTATAGTGAAACCAACAGCATATCCTTACTTTGCACAAAATTCCAGCCTCCTGAGCTCATAGGAGAGAGCTCAATATATAGATGAATTGAGAAAGGATGAGTCAGCTTGCAACTGATGTGTAGCTGCCTTGTGTCCTCTCTCTCTTCAGTTGATCTTCAGTTCTTGAGTCCACTTGGAGAACCTTGCTTCCACTTGGAGAAACAGAGCCTCTGACTCATCACAAGGCGGAATCCCTGATCCAAGTGTCATTTTTGGAAGATTCCAGAGCAATGACTCAGTGTGCCACTTGTCCCATCTCGCTCAGCGCAGGTGGCCTTTGTTCTACCTGCTTTGCAACGCAGGTACACCATGGAGGAGTTGAGTTTCAGCGCAGAAGCCTAGTGGAGCACCTGCTTTGATTTCAGGATTGCTTGTTTTTGAGTGTTTTCAGGTGGAGAACTGATCTGAGAGCTGTTGGTTTGTTGACCTTGTTCCTCTAGGGGTAGGGACATCATGTTTAGGGACTTTGGATCCCTTGGATTATTGACAATTCATGCCTGATGCTGCAAGGCACAAAATTGTCTATAACACACCCCTCACCGTGATTTAGACTATTTGCCCCTAACTGATAAGGATTTTCAAATAAAAGACCTAACCACTAATAAAGACCACGTGAAAGTATTTTTCCAATGCCGAGATAATCACTTGAATGGATATGATGCCATAGGACTCTGGGAATCCAATCTCCCAATGTACTTTCTCCCCTCTGTGCATGTTTTTCCTAACATAATCCATCAATGCCATCCAAATTATGACCCTAGCCTCAGGGCAGTGATGTCTCCCAATCAAACAGTCCTCTTCACAATAACTGTAGACTTAATCAATGAGATGCTGCAATTTCATCCTAGTCAAGCCCTCACCCCCATTTCCCTTGGATATTTGCTTGAGAAATCCACTAAATTATCCCAACTTGAACTCAGTCGCCTTTGTCAAAATTTCATGGATAAGGAGCATCAACCCAAAGATCCTCCTCCTTATGTGTCAACTTTCTTCACAAACATAGGCAAAACTATAGTTGATATGATAGTTGTAGTCATGGGATTCAACACCAGTGAATATGTAGATGAATTGACCCTAGTATTGATGTCCATTTTTACCCCTGGTCAGCCCCCTACTATCAAGTACAATTATGCTGCATTTATAGCTGAGAAAATCCATGACCAGTTCATGAGGCTGGAGAATGAAAAGGTCTTCAAGTATTCCACATTCATATATCACCTCATCCTCTACTATCAGTCTGACAAGTTCCCATTTTCTGTCAAGAAACTTGATACAAAGGGTAATCCAAGGTCAGTCATTTTTTGGACTTCTGTCTTCCATGAATATTTTGCTTGCCCTTATACATATAATGATTTCATTGACCAGTTTGTCCACCCAGCGACCACCTTGCTGACAGGAAATCCTCCTCCTAGGATTAGTGATGAAATTAAAAGGATCCTTCAGCTATCAAAACAGTACAGAGTAGGTGACTGGTACTTATACCAGAATCACACAGAGATTAGGGTATATGGTTGTGAGCTTCCTCCATTCAAGCTACCAAAATATGTTCCAATGAGACTGTTTGCTTTGGAATATTATAGACAAATGATCAACTCAGATCAGATCCATTTTACCAAGGCCAAGAAGAAAGCACAATTAAGAATCAAGGATCACCTAGGCCCATTTGTCTACAACAATAGAGAAGTAGGCAAAGCAGCAGAAGAAATCCTAGAAGACCACATGAAATTAAACAAAAGCTTTGGTTGGACTCCATATGACCCCCACAGTTTCATCTGTGATAGGAGAATGAAAAATAGACTATCACCATATTTTCATCACAGAATCCCAGAAATTGAGCAATATGCTAACATGGATGAATGGAGGGAAGGGACTCTTGTAGAAATGGATAGTGATCAAGTCAATGTAGAAAATGTAATGAAAGATCTAGAAAAAACACTTGACCTAGACTCTTGTGAATAGGTACCAGTTGGGACTTCTCAAAAGCCAACACCAGGGACTAGTGCCTCAACAATAGATACTTCTCAAAGGCACTCACAGGAAACAAGTGCACCACTTGCAGAATCATCATAGGAAAAAGAACAAGGGACCACTACTCCAGCAACAGGGCAATCCAACATGTCAAAACAACCGGAAACCTCTCAAGAACAAGCTCAAACACAGACCCACCCAATTCAAGTTAACATGGGAGACCCCCCAATTTTTCAGACTCCTCTAAATGAGGAAAAGAGCTTAAAGAGAGATAGGGAAGTAGCTACCCCTGCCAGTGGACATTCAGATCAGCCTGGTGCTAAGAGGCACAGGCTAAATCCCCATTCAGAAGAGGAATTTTTTGAAGAAACTACAGGGAGTCAGAGGAAAGAAGGTGCAGACAGTCAGCATACCTTCCCAGCAGGTGGGACACCTTCTAGCTCACAAAGACAGGAGCTGGAAAGACAGCAAAGTGCTGAAGTATCATCCTTCAGGCCTTTAGCTAACAAGTCCCTAGATATTAAAGAAAAATTCAAAGAAATAAAGGCTAGAAATGAACCATTAAGGGTCCAAGTCTACAATCAATATTTGAAGATGGCTCCTACCAATCAGAATAGATTGATGTCAGCCTATGACATCAAGGAAGGAAAAATGTAGATGAGCTTTTTTAAGCCCAAAGTACAATAGCCTCAGTCAATTGTAGACTACCTCAAAACTGATTTTGAGGTCATGGCCAAGGACATTCACCCCCTAGATCAGATTGAATTACATAAGCAGACAGGGGAGATGGTGTATTCCACCTTAACAAGTAAAGCCATGATGGCCCAAAGATTAGAAAATTCGTTGAACAATACCACTGCTCAACTACAGCTAGAAAGAGCCTCCTCACAAGTTAAAGACAATAGAATCAAATCACTGGAGGAGTTGGTTATTGGATTGGATCATAACCCAAAAGATGTAAAAGTTGTAGAGGCCTTGATAAAGAAAAAAGATGAAGACATAGCTGCCTTGAGAAAGCAGTTAAAGCTGCCTCCATCAAGGCATCCACAGACTGCTGAAGTTATTCAAAAGAAGTCTGAAGAAGAGCTTATGGACTTAGTCCTTAAGCTAAATGAACAGTTGAAGGAGACTGAGCAGGAATTAGAAAAATCACTAAAGAGCAGGCAGAGTGAGTCAACCTCTCAGCCTCAAAATGTGATACCAGTGGTCTCCACGGTAGTCCCATCAACACTTGCAATAGCTCTTGCACCTAATGTCCCTCTGGTTACAGCTGAAACTATTCAGGCAACAGGTACAGCAACAGGTACAGCACAAGTAGAAACTTTAGGTCAAAGCATAAAAGAATTAATTAAATCAATGGAGGAAATGAAACTCCAAGTTTCTGAGCTCCAAAAAGTTAAAGAAAAATTTGTCACCTTGGAGCAGAAATATGATGTTTCAAAGATTAATTTTGTTGAAGAAGTGAGGAAAAATAAAGGCTTAGCCCAACAAGTCAAAACATTGGAGAAGGACCTCACATTTGAAAAGCCTTTAACGGATATTAGGAAGATTCTATGGACCAACATCACTCAATCAATAAATGATGTTTGGTCATCAATACAGATCATTTTTTAACAGATTGAACTGGTTAAAGTTGCTCTTCAAGAAATTGCCAAAACCAGGGATGAGCTAGGAGGTAAGCCTGAGGAAGCTATCAGGTTGATAAACTTTTTGAATAGCAGGTCCAAGCATCAATTAGAGCAGCTGAATATTGAAGACAAAACTACAACCATCCTTGAAATCAAAAAAAAATTGACCAAAAGGTCTCTAATGCAGAACCTAGAAAGAAAATGCCAAAACATGCAGGAGGATATAGATGAATTTATGGAAAAGTTTGGCATTTTACAGAGCAAAGGACTTCCCAGCCCTTTAGTTATTAATGATAAATTGATGAGACATGAAGATTATATCGACAAATTGGGTAAATATGCAAATAACCAAGCCAGTTCATCAGCTAGTGCATCTGCACCCAAGGCACTACCTACAAGCAGAGTTCTCTATGACAGTCTAGAGAACCTTTTTTATGTCAAGCACGAATTAAAACATTTGTTTCTAGTTCAGCCCAATTTTGTAAAATATACTGAGGCTGATGAAATCTTTAGGAAGCTACAAAGGACCAGGATACCAAGGGATGATTGGTGGTCAGATATGACATAAATTTTGTGATTTACCTTGGTAAAATCAAATATTTACCATGGTCAATTTTGGTAAAAGAAGGTAAATGAGGATAAAGCAGGTAAAGTGTATCAGAATAGGTTAAAGAGTATCAGTCAAAAGTCAAAAGAAGGCATCCAGCACAGAATTACAAGCTAGACAGCAAGATGCTCAATCATAGGGCCTGCCTCTAGCTCACTCACAAAAACACGGACAATAAGGCAGCAACTCACTTTCAGTTTCTATCTTCGAGACCATCTATCTCTAATTTTATGTAAAATATATTTAGCTTTCCTAGATTATATCTCTCTCGGTTAAGAGATATTTTATTGTGAATTTTTCTATAAGTACTTCCTCATTCGGAGTACTGGGGGTGGATTCTTAGACATTTCTGTAAACTTGTTATTTTGGAAAAGAAGTGCTATTGGAACAACTCTTGTATGGCTAGCTGGAAGCAGTGAATAAAGCAAAGGACTTTCACAGGATTCATGTGCAAAACAATGGTCAAATAAGTATTCTATATCTCTTGTTTATTATTGTTTTTCCTCTGTTTATTAATAATCATATGTGTTTTCATGAAATCTGAATGATAAACGAAATAATGATATCTTAGAAAGTGCTTTATTGCAATCTGTTTTAAAAGGTTTATCTTTCTTAATGTTTTCTTCAAAACTATTATAGACAAGGAATTCTTAGTTGCTCCTTGTTTCTTAGTTTTTCATTGTGATCATTTAGTAAGAAATTCTTAACTGCTTTTTATTAGTGATCACCCACTTTCCCTCCCCTCGAAACTTGTTGAAGGATTCTTAATTGCCCTTCCTCCCTTTTGAGACCATTCCACCCTTTCAAGTTACCATTTGCCTCTTGTTTTACTATCTTGCCCTTTGAAGCCCTCCTTTGCTGAATCAACCCAATCCAGTTAAGCCATCTTCAGTTGACTCCATAGCCCAATGGCTTGAAGTACTTTGTTTTACCCATCTGTTCCTGAATTCCACCACCAATCAAAATCAAAACCCCCAAGCTTTCATACCTAGCCTAATACCTTAATAAACAAAGCTAAATCATAAAGAGAGAGCCCTCTTTGAGTACATATTGGCTAGATTCTATACTTAAAAGTTGGTTTGTGGTTACCTCGGACCCATTTCCTTTTTCTGACAACTTCTAGGAAAATCTAAGTGATAACAAAACCAACATAATCATTTTTAGAAGAATTTGAAGAAAAACTAGAATTATTTACCTCTTCTTCAAGCTGATACTTGACCAAGGGTTCTTTGGAAACAAGGAGCTGTGTCTCCAACTCATGCATCTTTTCCAGATCCATATTTGCAATATGAAGTTGTCTCTCCTTTTCCTGCAATTTGTTGGAAAGCAACTTCTTCTCTTCCTTCATGGAATTTAACTGCTCTCAAAGTTCGGTCCTCATTTCTCTTACCATATCGATCATGATGAACAAGTCTTGCTTCATGTCTTCATCAAAGAATCTTTTGATGAAGGAATAATTTGAGGACTCACTTGTAGAAGTTGTCATTATCAAAATGAAAAAAAGAACTTTAAACATGATTAACAAAGAGCTTATTCAAGAAACCTTTTGCAACAAACTTCTTGTGCTTCAAGAATTTCTTTGAGGTCCTTTGGGATAAGAAGAATGCCTTCAGCCCTTCTTCCTTCTTATCCTCTCCTGGACTTAGCTATCCATAACTTTCCCTTCACCTCTGCAAACTCAAACAACTATGAGTTTACAACAATCAACCAATCAATCCTTGACTATTTAAACACCTTTCAAGTCAACCAAGAATATAGATTGATATGTCAATCAAGCATTCTGATCCGATACCACTTGCATCATGATACCACTTACTTCATGATACAAGCTGCTCTGGCATAACTTACTCTGATATAACCAGCTCTGATATAACTAGCTCTGATATAACCTTCTTTGAAGGTAGGGTTAATAAACCTGATGCTCTGATGCCACCTAATCTGAAATGGGGCACTAAAGGCTTATTGTCAGCTTACAAGAACCTCTCCTATTCCAAAGCTTAAATAATTTCCAAGATCTATGCTTATGATTGACAAATGCAAAATTAAAAGAACTTGAAATAGGTGTATGCTTTTGTTTGTTTTTAAATTGTTCAAGTGCTTAAGTTCATTTTCTTAAACTGACATTTAAATGCATAATAGTGAATGTAATGCATCAAATAAGCAAACCACAAAGACAACAATATAATATGGAGTTCACCCTGATATCTTGGGCTACATCTCGTTGAGCTCTAATCAACTCGACTAGGCTCTTTGGGATTATAGTAATGCTTCTTTTACAAGTTCCACACATAACTCCATAGGTTTACAACTATACCTATGGGCTTAGAATACCATCTTATCCTAGGTTTTCCTTGTTCTGAAGACAGATTTAGCCTTCTCTGGACTAGACTCCTTCAATTAGTGCTCTGAGCTATCTTGAGCTCTAGCTTGCACCAACTCCCTCAGAATTCTGTTAACTGTCTCTGGAACTCCTTCTTATGTCTTCAGCACCTCTCGGAAATCAACATTAGCTTGATCATTTGGTCTCTTTTTTATTCTCTGGCTCATTCTGCCCTCTGGCTCTCTGGCTCTCTGTCTCTTAAGCTTCTCTGTCTCTCCGGCCCTTAAGCTTCTCTAGCTTTGCAGCCCTCAAGCTTCTCTGGCTCTGTGGCTTCTAAGATTCTTTGTCTATTCCTCTGTCTCTAATCATGAGGAATCATCTCTTTTGTGGCCCTACCTCTTCGACTCCCTCTCTTTTGTTTTTATTTCATAACTTTAACCAAATTTAGTTATCGTACTGACTTTCTCTAGACTTAGCACATTCGCTAACTTTAACCGTTTCCCTAGGCTGACTATCAAGGGTGGCCATTTGGCTTTATGCAACTGCTGGGCGTGCATATGGGAGATATAACCCTGACGGTTAAGGACATGCAGCCAGTAGGCTTTTGTTATCGGGTTCATCCTGGATTGTCGATCTGTCCTGTAATCCAATGGTTCACGCTAAACCTGATCATCAAATAGTCCACTCAATCTCCACCGTTTGATCCATGATCTCCAATCCAATGGCCAACAGCCATTTCGGGTGGCCCACTTGCACGGAGATTACCCGCCTGAAATAGTGTTTCTCTCTCCTATGGTGTGCTACGTGTCGGCTGGTGTATGGAATCAGGTGAAGCCCTTCCAATACCAATTACTTCCTAAAGCCCACCCGAAATATCGTTTACCATGGAACTCAAAAGGTTCATTGTTTTATTCATAAATTTGTCGGGTCTGCTGCCTAATGAGGTTTAGCAGTAAACAGTGTTTAACCTCATTAATCACGTTTTCTGCTTTTAACCCTATTCCACATCTTTGATGCCGTGAGCCAATCTCTGACTGCCACCTCATCCGCTATGCTGACATCACTGGAAACCTGTGACTCTATCCCGGGTTGCCACATGTCCTGCTAACGTAGCCATTGATTCTCTGGCCCGAAGTTTGACTCTCCGATTTGCGATCACTGATCGCATCTCGACCGTTGATTCCTTTTGATCCGATGGTTGACAATGCTCATCACAATCAGCCCATCACAAGTCTTCACGCCTTTGGTTAAGTCCTCCCTTTGGCTTTTTTGCGATGTGATAAAGTGGTAATCACATATCGCAATGCCTTAAGGCCTATGGTTAAGTCCTTCCCTTTGGCACATTTGCGATGCGATATAATATTGCTCGATTTCCTTTTTGACCAATCAAATAGGGCCACGTGGCCCAATCCCAGCCTGCCATGTGTCAGTTGTGGATTGGCCCGTGAGCCTATACCAAAAATCAACATTTTCAATATAGTTTGAAGATTAATGAAATTGCCTCCTTTTCTAAGGACATTAGACAATTTTCATTTTACAATAACTCCTTCATCCAGAGTCCATTTTGGTCCATTCAAATTGTAGTAGATTCAAAATGAAGAGATCTATGCAATGAGACTATTTCCAAGAGTATCCTTTGACTTTTATTGTTTTATAATTAAAACATCAAGGATCATTTTCTTATCAGTATATCTCATGAACTTAATATCTTTTGGAGAGGAAATCTATAAACATTCTTGGCATTATGTATGTTGGCCCAAATATTCCTCCTTCAAGGTGGACTGAAGTCTATGAAAGGCTTGAAATTTTTTATCTGAACTTGGACTTCTAGAGGCAATACATAGTTTGCATTGAGAGGATGATTCATACTTGTGTTTTTCTAGATGCCTACTGAGGTCTGAAGTATCATGGCTTATGAGAGAGTGATTTCTAACAAGGCTTTTGGGTAATGTGGTTTTGTTCCTTAGTCTAATAACTAGTCCTCTACTTGACTCAAAAGTAGACAATATTTTAGGTTCTGGAGTCAGAAAATACCTTTGAGACAATGGATGGTATTTTGTAGTCCACTGATCATGGAATTTTACTTGAGAAAACCCTATTGTGATAGGAGTGACATTACCAGGTCCAATTACCACTCCTTCTATTGTGGATCTCTGAGTAAGCTGAGGATTGAGTGTTGGAAGAGCTGTCGAGACAAATTGTAAACAAATAGTGGAATGTAACTAGGAAATATAAGACCGATCAGTTATATTAAAGTCAAAAAAATGGATATAAGCTTGAAGTAGTTCATTAATATGGGGATCAGTGAACGAAACTTGGTATCGTGGGATGATGGATGACCAAACTAGACCATTGTGCAAAGGGGCCTGAAAACCACCTAGTAGGGCATCAGTAAATTGAATATGGCACGGATCAATCACAAGCTAAGCAAGACACATTCAAACCAGATCTGACAAGAGGGTTAATGCCAAATTGTATTAGTCCAAGATGCACATAATTATAACCTTGTTCTAGTCCCCACTGGACATGTTCTGGTTTTATGAGAGGTATCTGATACATAGGTTGGGTAAGATTGATATGCACATTTACAGAGGCATATCGAATGAGTTTGGCTGCATGAAACTTAAACATTGGAAGGTCATAAATCTTATTAGGAGATATGTGAGGAAGTTTCCAAGTCCTTTTGTTCCAATTCCTTTTTTCGCTTCTTTTAATTCCCGTAGTTAGTTTCAATCACCCTGAACAGAGAATTTCCATGCTTTTCTGTACCAAGAACATAATTTCCATTAGACTAAAAAGGAATTGAAATAAATTCAAATCATACCTCATTGGTGGCCCGTCAATAAGGTACACTTGCAATTCTGTTTACTTCTTGTCACAACAAGTCAAAGTAGCTCTTTGATCAAATCATCATGTATAAACATGTCACATCTAATTAGCTCAACCAACAACCATCATAAATCACATGCATATTTAAAACTAAAATAAAATACTGATACTTATATTTCAAATGGTTCTTTACTTTTGCCTTTGTTCTTTATTGTTTGCATACACACACTGAATCAGTTACAAAACCTGGAAAGTACCCAATGCCTTATTTTTAAGAAAAAAGAGAATCCAAAGACTAAACTTCCTCCTCCCTCAATAGGAACAATGAAGGTATCTCGAGACTAAACTGCCTCAACCCTTAATAGCAACAAGGGTATCCCGAGACTAAACCGCCTCAACCCTCAACATGAACAAGAGTATTCTGAGGCTAGACTGCCTCAATCCTTAATATCAATCAACAAGGACATCCAGAGACTAAACCACCTCAACAATAAATAGCAACAACAAGGGCCCAATGAGTGCCATATATGTTTGTCCCATCACAATGTAAAGCGCATACACATACGCAATGTATAATACAACACATACACCAACATCCAGTGTATAATAAGACACATACACCTACACCCAGTGTACAACACAACACATACACTTACACCCAATGTACAACACAACACATACACCTACATCCAGAGTACAACATAATACATACACTTGTGCTCAATGTACACACCTACACCTGGTGTATAACACAATACATATACGTACATAGAGTACAACATAAAAAATACACATGTCACAATACAACGAATACACAATTCCTATAACACCATACCAAATATACACAATACAACATGTATGATGTGTACACAATACCACATGTACAGAATGCCACCTGCATAATGTGGACACAACACCCAATGTACATAGCACCACCTTCACAATGTGTACACAATACCCAATGTACACAACACCACCTAGGCAACATGTACACAACACTACATGCACACAACACACAGGTACAACATGTACACAACACCACATGCACACAACACCACATGTACAACATGCACACAACACCCTATGTATATAGCACTAAATATCCACATGCCTATGAAAACTTATTTACACAACCCTTATATCCAACATGCCCACAGCACCATATGTACACAACATCACATATACAACATGTACACAACACCATATGTACATAGCACTACACATAAAACACGTACACAACACCATATGTACTTAACACCACATATTCAACACATACACAACATCATTGGTATATAACACAACATACACAACACGTACACAACACCATATGTACATAGCATCTCTATATAACACATACATAGAACCATATGTACATAGCACTTCATATACAACACATACACAACACTATATGTCCAGAGTACTGCATATGCAACAAAAACATAAAACTATATATGCAACATGCACACAACTGCATAGGTACATCATGTACAACATACACACAATAGTAGTATTGCACATATGGAAACTACATTGTCTCTACTAGGCAACCTTAATTCTAGTGTCTTTCCACTATCCATGCTTGTCTCAACATGTCGCATATCACATTGCTTTCATTTTGTTGATGTATCTCTCAACATTACCTACTATAACATAAACATATGCATAGTATAAACACGTAATATCAATTCATATCCACATGATACTAACCTCATATATTTTTCCAGGCTACTATGTCCACTTGATTCTAGGAACTTCTTCATGCCATTCACTTACATAAGAAATCATTCCTCCACAAGAATGATCCCTAACAACCCTATCAGATAATGACATACATACATACATACACACATATAAACATTAACATAAAACAATCATGATCCTTGATGAACCTATCAGACAATGACATACATACATACATGTATACATATATAGACATCAGTATAATCCTAATCACAACATGATTACTAGATATCATAAGATCAAGGTTAAGAGAAGTCCCTTTTTCATGCACAACATGCACAACAGTGAGAACAACAATTCCCAACATAGACAAGGAATCTGATGCCTCAAATCCATTTACCTTACCCTTCCTTATACATTTGGGATTGTTTTCCTTCCACCGTCCATCTATCCTAATGGAACCAACAAATCCAACCGACTCTCATATTCTTACCTTCAGTTGCCTTTTACTCATGCACTAGGCTCCATCTAGGTCTTATGTTACCTGTTGGATTTCATTCAACTCTCCCCTAGCTCCACTAACTTTTCTCTTTCCCCAACCAATTCCCAAGACATCAAAAACATAAAAAATAAAAATAAAAAATAAAATAAATAAATAAATAACATGAAACAAACAAGAAGAAAACCATGAAAAACCAATGACAATGCAACACCACAAACAATGTGGCATAGCTATGCACCAGACGCAATCAAAATTGAAAATCAAGCACAAACAAATCACAAGCACCAAAATAACAAAACTAGAAATGAACACCATGAATCAACCCCATGGTTCCCAACACTTCCAAGGGAAATCTCAACCTGAGCCTTCTTCAAGATTCCATGGTAGTGTCTTTTCTATGCAATCCCCTGCATCATACTACCATAAACACATAAATGTTAGTGCATAAATAAATATAACATTATATTGGTTACTTACATTGTCATGTCAAGCATGTGACCTTGTAACTAAACACATCCATTCCATCTCTCAAGGATTTCCAATTCGCTTGACGAATCCAATTATAACTAGAAACTAGCTAATATACGTATCAAATACATGTTCATGAATATAGCACATTTCTACATATTTTCAGACATAATGAAGGTTAAGAAGAATCCCTATATTCATGTAAAGTACTTATTCCTTCATAATTGTGGTTTCCAAACATATCCAAAAGAATTCTCACCCAATTCCTTTCTTTTAGCTTTTACCCTGCTGCAATTAAGTCTTACTATGTATAGTCACATCGCCCAACTATTAGTTATATAGACAAATCAACTATTATATTGTCATGATAATACCAAGCATGTTTCCTTGCTATTGTTCACACATGTCAATCACATGTTCCAAAGACCAAGGCATCATATCTATTAAATTTAATTCATCCCATACCAAGACTAACTACCATGTCATAATTAATTGTCAACTCACAATCATTAATCATAATATTATAACTAGCACCCACTTGCACTCAAGCACATATCAATTGTCTCAACACATATTAAGTTAGTACAACCATATTAAAACAAGATCATTCCTTCATGCAATCTTATAGACACATGCTCATATCACGCACTTAATCAAACAATCAAACAACCTGTAAACATACCATGTTAAATAATCAAACTCATATCTCAATGTATCTCAGGGGAGGCTATCATATTTTCACAAGTCAGTCAAAATTAGTATGATACAATATCACAGGTATATTGAATCATACCTGAATATCATAGCCATAACCATCTGCACAAGCCACTCTACATTAATGCGATACATATAACATTAAGATATTAGTTGAAATGACCATAGTCATCATGCGTACGACCACAATGCATATAATAACAAGTTACTATCATGCATTGTTATCGGGAAAACTAGTGTCCATTCAGAGCTGCTAGTCCCACTAAGACGGGTAGCTATCTTAGAAACAAACAAACTAAAGTTACTTGTGTTTTCCTTTATGAGAGATAGATGAGAGAGAAGCAGAGAGTACCAACCTCAATCTTTCACTGGTCTCCTTGCTTGTTTCCTCTCTCCTTTGATAGAGCTTTTGCCACTCTTTTCTCACTTGTCCCGCTTCAAAGAACACCTGTAGAGTCAAAGAAGAAAAATACCATCAAAGCATAGAGATCTATAACCATAAATAATGTAAGATCAGATGTACATTAACCATATAAATGCATATACAAATACAAGATTCAGAGATATACGACCATATGGAGGAAAACTCAAATAGCTTTATTGATAGAAGTAGTAGAAGAGAGTATTACAACCAAGATTTTTGATCTAGCATCATCCTCCCAGCATGAAATCCCTCTTCACCTCTTACAAAGCAAGATCACCCAACAATGTCTTCAAAGAGAAACCAACAGAACTTCCTTGCAAGTTACAAAATTCCAGCCTCTGGATCTCTAGGATGAGGGATCCATATATAGATGTTTACAGGAGAGTGAGTCAGCTTCTGGGATTTTGATTAGTGTCATTTCACTAATAGTTCTTGGTTCCACTTGGAGATTTCATGATCTCTTACTCATCCCTGGGCGAATTCAGAGAGGCAAGTGTCAAATGAGCAGTTTCTAGAAGATTCTTTGAGTTTCCACCTAGCAAACTACTTCTGCCATTTGTCTGTTCTCGCTCATCGCACCCTACAAAAGGGCTTTCCAGTATGCATCGCACCCCCCATGTGTAATAGGTGAGATGCATCACACCCTATGCATGGAGCAATCTGTATGGTCTAGTTTTGACAAGTTTTGAGTAGTTTTTTAGGGAGAACTTCTGGGAAATGATGTAATCAGCTAACCTTATTCCTTCAAGGTATGAAACAAAACTTTTAGGGGTTTAGAAGCCCTTGGTTTATGTACATATGTAATTGGGTTTGCAGTACCTTAATATGTCTATAACAGTTGCCCCCTAAAGCATGAGGTCGTAAATCTTTTGATGTCGGGTGAAATGCTTTATAACGAGGATCCGAGGTTTTTCGAACTGGAAGGTGACTTGTAATAAGATACAATACAATACATTATCTTCGCAATATTTTCATGATCTAGCTAAGGCGGGCATTCCCATGCTCAACTTTATAAATTCATATTCATGCACATAAGACAGACAATCGTCTGTGTGGCAGACTGATGATTCTGGCAGAGCCATCATTCTTTAGTTTGGATGATTATCTGTGCAGCTGTGATGTACATTTGATGTCTTTATTTTCCTGAATATATCGCAGCCCGAATGGATTAAACTCAATCCAGTGTCTTCCAACTCGTCCAATCTTCGCCTGAAGTAAAAGTCGATCCATGTGAAAAGATGTTCTGATGTCGAACATGGAAAGACATCACCTGATTACCAGCCAATGATGTAAGCTATTAACAGGTACGAGAGGAATCACTGATAATGATAATGACCCTCAAGGTACTGCAGTACAATTCACGTGGTGTGAATACATGAGTTTATGTCGAACACCACGCAAAATACTTTGGTCGAAGGCCATTGATGTAAACCTATCACCGGAAGTGAGAAACTTTCCATTGAGGCATGCAAGCTTCAAAGTACTGAAAGGGTTGTTCCTAAGTCAACTTCTTGGATAATGAGCTGATGTTGATAAGAAGTGACCCGTCGTAGGAGGGCCTTAATGAATCCCACATCTACGACACGGAATGGAGCAAATGATTTTGTGGAGGTGAAAACGATCTGGTGATACAAGGTTCAGGATGGCGGTCATGAAAAATGGAGAGTGAAGGTATTGCAGCGGATGAGGCGTTAGCTAGGTTGGTGAATTCTTTGAGCGTCTTCTCTTGAACATATCGGCGACACTAAAATGGATTGGTAGCATTAACCCCAAAAATGGATGGTATGGTGGACCAATGGTGATACGATCGATGAACGGAATAACCCAACCCGACTCAATCATGGTGACAGAGTGAAAGTGTCATGTTCAAGAGCGACCTGCTACTAATGAAGCTATTCAAGTTTTCTTCCCTTTTTCCCAAGTCATTGCTGACCAGTACCTCTTTATTTTTGTCAAGCTTGAGGAGGATAACATATGCTTGTTCTATAATTTTCCCTTCGGGCAAACCTGTCGCTATGTTTTAACAAGCCCAACGACAGTGAAACCCGCTCTTGTCTGCATGGACAAGTTTGTCGCTATTGTTTTAACGAGTTTAATGACAAAGATAACTTGGTCCTTTTCAATTTTAGAGAGTCTAAAAAGAGACGTAAAGGCAACTCTAGTGGTCCTTTTTCGTAATGTAATCCCTTAAGTCCAAAAAAGTGTAAAATAATATGAAAGGGATGACTTTTCGATAGTTTTAACGAGCCGAACAAGACAAGCACTCGATCTTTTTGTGTAATAATCTCTTAGGTCCAAAAAGATTAAAATCCAGAGGAGGGATGGCACTTCCGATCGTTTTAACAAGCTGTAGAGGCCAATTTCTCGGCAATATTTTCATATTTTACGAGTTAGATGAAAAGAGCTTAAAGGAGACTCATTTTTTGAGGAACGAGTGATGTTTTTGGATAGCAACTGGTTCCAGGTAAGGTTTGGAACTTTTCAATCACGATAGTGTAAAGAAGGTGGCTAATAGAATCACTCGTCGCAACTATTCCTCAAAAGGGTAAACAATCAAATGGAGGTGTATGATCGGCTAAAAAAGAGTGGAGGTGATGGTGAGAACACGACCAAGGTTCAAAAGCTGATAATTATGCAATCACAATGGTTATTTACCAAAGGTGGGTTCATTTTTTAATGAGCTTAAACTTTGGGGGAACATTTGCTCATTGCTAGGCTTATTTTTTAATGAGCCTGAACTTCGAGTAAAACTTCTCATGGCGAGGTTTATTTTTTAACGAGCATGAACTTTGAGTAAAACTGCTCATGATAATAGTTAGAGATGTTGATTTCACCATTAACACTATGTTCTTCTGACGGTCGTACTGCCTGTTCTAAAAGAACAGCTTACTAAGGTGAAGAATGGAAGATCTAAGAACTTTGGTGATGGTTCTATCCTGACTGTTTTTGCCTTGGAGAGGATCCCACTGATGCAACCACAGTACATTTCACTTGGACCGCAAATACCGACGGAACCACGGATGCAAAGATGGGTTGATCTTATGGCCAGACATGCTGGTCAATCGCAGATTTCATTCTCTGATGCCTTCTTCGAGTGCTTCAATCGTCAAGAGATGGTCTTTGTTGAGTATCCATATGCTGGGATGGATTTCCGGGGTGACCCAGATTTGGTGCTCCCGGCTGGCGAGTAGTGGGGTGCTATAGGTAAAAGATCTAACCATATATTTGTTTATCGTTTTTATAATGTTCTTGTGTCTTTTAAATGTTATCAAGACTAATCAAACTCATATATTCACATAGATATTGGACCAGTGCGACCAGCAGTGCGCCCAAGGGTAGCAGTTGTCGTTCCAGTAGGAGAGGCTGTAGGGAGGGTTGTCCTTCGCGATCTGGACGTAGCCGAGACCCTTGCAGTATTGCAGGATCAGATCAAGGGTCTCACCCTTGGTATTCAGGATGTGAGGACCAATGAGTTACCTCTGAGATTACAGCGCCATACTACTGGCGTGCTGAGTCAATGGACTAGGCTCTTACATATGATCACATAGGCGGTGACTTGTTATCACCAACACCATTAGTCTAGGGTGCTTGCCTGCATTTTTTAGTTTTTGGGTCATGTGACTAATTTTGTCTTGGACACAAAAAAATTTGACAAACTATAAACAGTTATATATATTTTGATTTTCGTTTTGATTAAGTTATATGATTCTGATGCAAATGTTGATTGAAATGCTTTCTTTTATAAATGCTGCAAATGTCTATCTCATGCATAATTTGCTAATGAATCAGTTAATGTGTTTAAGTTTTTGGAAATGTGTTGATATTGGATAGAATCAAACTGCCTTTCCAAAATCCTGACCCTTAGGAACATACGATTGATAGCTGGATTTTTAACAGAATAGATGCCAGTAAGCTGTAGGATGACAAGTTGTGAGTCTAGCCTGACAAAAAGTCGGCGTATGCCATGTGTGATGGCATCAGAGAGAAGTTCTATCAACGCGCTATACTCAGCGATGTTGTTCGTTGACTGACCAATACATACTCCTCTGAAACTCACTAACTCGCCGCTTGGATCAAAAATGGCCCAGGCCGCAGAAGATAGGTTCCACGTACTACGACTAGCTCCGTTGACATATCCAACAAATGATTCCAATAGGTTCGACATCTGCAACAAATGCAAAAATGGATTACCTAACCAAAACGATCACTCTTGACGAAAACAAAAATGTAACAAAAGCATATAAAGAGGTTACTACACTTAGTCAAGCATAGTAACGCTTAAGGTACAACCCGTTTCGGGGTTGCACTAATGGAATCCCATCGTAATCTACTAGCTCGTAGGCTCCTTTTGCTAACACTCATTTAACAATGTAGGGACCCATCCATAAAGATTGGAACTTACCTGCTCCCAATTTATCGGATTCCTGATCATAAAGCAAGACCAGGTCACCTTCTAAGAAGACACGGGGTTTGACATTTTTTTTCAAATTGCGCCTTAACTCATTTCTTATGGGCTTCGTTAGCTAAGGTAGTGTCACGATAGGTTTCATCCAATTGTATTAGTTCCAAGAAACGAGCATCTTCCTCTGAAGTTCTGGGGAGAAGGTCGATTGCGAGCTTGAGTGATGAAATCTCACACTAAATTGGTAAGACGGCTTCTAGGCCATACACCAGCTGAAAGGGTGTAAACCCAGTCGTATTTCTTACCGAGGTTCTGTATGCCCACAAGGCTGAGTACAGGATTAGGTTCCAACTTCGTTTGTGGACTCCAATCATCCTTTGCAGCATGCGCTTCAGGACTTTGTTGATGGCCTCAACTTGTCCGTTAGCTTGCGGATAATACGAATTTGAATTGTCATGGGACAATCCTAGTTTGGCAGCCAATTAGGCCATCATGTGATTGCAAAAATGTGATCCATGATCTGTGACTATAGCCTGTGGAACACCGAACCTAGAGACTACATGATTGAGAAAGAAAAGAGCAACCGTTTTTCTGCTGTTGTTTAATGTAGGCATCGCCTCAACCCATTTCATAAAATAGTCAATTGCGACTATGATATACCCATGCCCCCCGGCCAAGGTGGGGTTACATGTCATGAAATCTATGCCCCATTTGGCGAATGGCCCAACAACAACTACTGGATGCAGAGGTGCGGGTGGTATTCTGGTTTTGCGGTCAAAGATTTGACAAGCATGGCAACTTCTGATTGCTGTTATGCAATCTTTGAACATTGTTGGCTAGAAGTAACCTACTCATAAAATATTTTGTGCCGTAGTGTAACCAGATTGATGCCCCCCACATGCGCCTGAATGGCAATCATTCAGGACTTTTTCAGCCTCCTCATGGGTGAGGCACCTTCACAGAACTGTATCGATACCGCAACGGTAAAGTGTATCATTGACGATCATGTAGTCTTTTGCTTGGTATCGAGTACGTCGTTGTTCTAAGCGAGATGTATTAGGCCTGTATGTTTGGGTTTCGAGATAGATGATTATATCTCCATACCACGGATCACTTGACGAAATCAGAAACAAAGATTCATCCATGATTGTTGCTTTAGATGTTGAATCATTAGACGACGATGGGAAGCTGCATAGTAACTCCGCGAAAACTAGAGATTTTTTTTATTTGGATTTGACGAATTCCAGATAAAACTCTTGCAAAATAGCTATCCATTCAAAATATTTTTCCCCAAGTAACTAACGTGACTGAATGTAAGTCATAGGGTTGCAGTCTGATAAAATGGTAGTTTTGTGAAAGAAGATATAGTGTCGAAATCTCTGTACTGCTTGAACAGCTGCAAGAGCTAGCTTTTCAACATAGGAGTACTTGCTTTCTGTATCATTTAAGTTTCAGCTTAAATAATAGACAGGATGTTCGATTCCATTTTCTTCTTGAACTAAAACCATTGCAATGGTTGTATCTGCTGCAGCTAGATACAGGTTAAAGTCTTTCTGATAATCAGGAGCATACATTAAGGATGCTTTTATTAGGGATTCCTTTAGAGTATCAAAGGAAGCTTGCGCAACCTGATCCCAGTTGGAGGGTACTTCTTTTTTCAAAAGACACGTATAACCTTTAGAAAGTTCGGTGTAATTCGGAATGAACCTCCACAGAAAGTTCACTTTCCCTTGGAGTTTCTGAAACTGAAGCAAATTTGAAGGTGGAGGCATATCGATGATTTCCCGAACCTTACATGGGTCGAGTCGAATTCCATCCTTAAAAACCACGAAGCCAAGTAAATGACCAAAACCGACACAAAACACACACTTGTATGGATTGAGTCGTATCTTGTAGTGATGACAACGTAGAAATATAGCTCTCAAATGCCGCGGATGATCAGTCTGATTTCGCGAATAAGCCGGAAGATCGTCGAGATAAGGTTGAATGATGTTCTTGATGTCATGGAAGGCATAATTCATAGCCCTCTGAAAGGTTTCCCCTACATTCTTTAAACCGAAAGGTAATTTTTGGTATGCAAATGTGCCCCACGGACATATAAACGCAGTCTTTGACTGGTCCTATGGGCGGATATTTATTTGATTATACCTGAAAAATCCATTCATAAATGAAAAGATTTCACATCCGGCATATTCATCAATTATCTGGTCGATGAAGGGTGTAGGGTAGTTGTCCTTTGGACAAGCTTGATTTACATCCCTCTAATCAACGAACACTCTAATCGTTCCTTGCTTTTTCATCACAGAACAATATTCGATACCCAATCAGTTAGAGGAATTGGGTAAATGAAACTAGCATGTAAAAGTTTTTCAACTTCTGCCTTGATGGCAACAGATTTCTTCGGGTGCACCTACCGAAGCCGTTGTCGTACCGGTTTGACATCTAGATACATCTTGATTTCGTGTTCAACTATGCTCGAGTCAATGCCTGGAATTTCTTCATATGACCATGCAAAGACATCTCTAAATTCGCGAAAGAGAGCGCAATATATTTCCAGTTCTGAAGAAGAACAAGATTTTCTAACATGAATATTCTCTACAACATTAGGTTTGATCGAGATATTTATGGCGATAGTTTCTTCAATATTGGATAGATTTCACTCGGAATCCACCGTATTTATAGTATTTGATAGAAAATCAAAAACTGAAGGATGATCAAGGTCGCTGGAATAATCTTCGTTGTAATCTAGAAGATGGGAACGATGGTGGTAATCTTCCCATGGTGCCTCTCCTATCATCATTGACTGAATAATTCCTTCGTCTGTAGAATGTACATGTGACCAAGGATCTGAAGAGGTGCCATATTCCTTTGACCTATCTACCCAAACACTTAGTGAGTGTTGATTTGGGTTTGTTTCCCATGCCGAGAAGATTGATTGCTACAAAATCTCTATTGGGCTTGGAGGCAATACTTGTTGATGATCCATGCTAACAAAATGTTTGGAAATCTTTTGAATGGAAGATATCATATTGCAGGTTCCTACTGTTGCCACTTCCGCCAGATTACTCGGAGGCGGTAGGGCAAAAGTACCCATCAAGGCAGGGTCTTTTAGTAGGCCTACTCTGACATTTTGAAGCGACTGAGAGCTTCCATGGATCATTGGAATGCTTTCTGTAACTTGTGAACTGTTGGGGAGAAAGGTTTGTTGATCAACGATTGTAATTCCTCCTTGAAAAGGAAATGCAATCTTTCTAAAATATGTTGATACAACAGTAGCCATAGCATAAATCCAAGGCCTTCCTAGTAGGATATTGTAATCGAGGTTTCCATCAATAACATCGATGTCAATTTCTACTGTCTTGTCCCCCAGTTCAACTTGCAAGTTACTTAAAATCCCGTACGGGGTGTATTTTTTTCCATCGAATGCTTTTAATGTCATTGATGATCTTGACAAGGGTGGTGATCCTAAAGTTTTCTAGCAACTCATTGACATAATGCAGGTAGATGCCCCCTCATCAATAATTGTTCGATGAATAGTTTTGTTGAGGGCTTTCACTTGGATGAGGAAAGCGAGTTGAGCTGGTAACTGAGGTTCAAATCCTTTATGATTAAAGGCCACAAGATTGGAATCCGCTGGGTCAATCCAACCTATTACTGATAATAGAGCCTACTTTTGGGAGGGGCAATTTTGTAGTACTTCAAGTGTCGACATAGTGGACGGCGATTGGGCCAGATCCTCTACTATATTATAATTCTGTGCTGCTCAAGCACGAGGATTAAATGTTGATTTGTGTACTACTCCCTTTGGCAGCTTTATTGTTAGCTCAGGAATGATGGGTGGCACAACTTCGGTTGAAGTTGTTGTCAAACTACTAGGTTGATCTACAGCCTTGTTGTTCGATAGCTGTGGATTCCCGTAATCTTTATTCCTTGTCGATATCAAAGCATCATTTTGTTGCTTCTAAATGGACAAAATAAGCACTTGGGAAGGGGAAGCATTGTTGCTAGCAACCATATTGGTTTCTGGGTTTGGAAACAGATCAGTCAATATTGCTGAAGCTTTTGAACTCTTACAGAATTTCTTAACTTTAGCTTTATATGGACAATCTCTCGTCCAATGGTCCTCATCGCATATGAGACATGGCTGATTAGGTTTCTTTTGCCTAGGAGGGTTTTCTGAAGATTTTTCAAGAGACGAATCATCCTGTTTCTTCTTTTTGCTTTTCCCTTTCCTCTTGCCCCCTGGCTGCTTTAGTTCTTTGCCTTTGTTAGCTGACACGACATTAACCTCCAAGGCAAGAAGTTCTTCATTTTCATTTTGACAAGAATCCATATGGGCTTTCTTAGATGTAGCCTTTGCGGTTTTCATGCTGGTTGTACCTATCACGCCATCACCAGCATGAGAGTCTTTTTTCGATTTAGGAGGAGGAGGAACGAAAAACTCTGGTCTAGGAGCATCAGGAATTTTGTCATAGAGCGTGCCAAACTGAGTACAGATCAACTTTGGATATTGCGCACAAGCAATGACTTGCTCTTCAGTGACAACTCCCCCCTTAGCCACATCTTCTGTAATAGAAGGTAACAATGACTTAATAAACCATTCAGCTAGCAGCTGATCAGGAACATATGTTTTTACCATTCGACGATGATGGCACCATTCAAGAATATGATCAGATATGTGAGTGGCTGTCGTCTGCTTAAAATTTGTAAGAAGCTCTGTTCCTGTTTCATAACTTATTGGTAACTGAAAATGGGTTAAAAAGGTTGTGCCAAGGGCGCTGAAGTTATCAAATGAAGCTCTAGGCAATTCGATGTACCATTTTGCTGCCAGACCAGTTAACATTCGCTGGAAGAGGCAAAGCCTAATCGAATCATCATTAAGAGTGTTGGACGAACACCACAGATGAAAGGTCATCACATGATTCGACAGATCTTCACCCAGATTTCCATTGAATTTAGGAATATCTGATGGAAGTTTATGAGGAATCGCCGGCCACCAAGGGGTGTAAGCAATTGGATCATTTGTTAGTCGATTTAGATCTGGTAATTCCAACATTGCGACGAAAGGCAACTGTTGATTCAGGTTTGGCGAAGCATACCCAAGATAAGATGGGATCGCCTGAGCAGTGGGTCTTTGCATACCAGCATAATGTATTTGATGCTGATAACTTTGATAAGATTGATGGGCATAACCATTATGATATGATTGATGGTGACCGTTTTGAGTGTACGGCTACCCATTACCTGTAAAGCTTTGTTGCTCAGGTCCTTAGTAAGCTTGTTGGAATTACGGTTGTTGATATTGCACCAACCATGGTTGTGAAGCCATTTGCTGTTGTCAAATACTGGATGTTTGACCAAGATGAGGGGTGATAGTGCCCGTTTGAGCTTGAGTTGCTTCAGTTAAGGAGCCACTAATCGGAAATTGTGGTTGAGTCGTTGAGATAAGAGGTTGTTGTATTACAACCTGAGAGACTTGAGGTTGACATACAACAGGCAGCGCTTGTACTTTCAACACCGTTACAATAGCCAGTGTAGTGGGAATATTCGACACAGGTAGATTTGGTTGCATTAAA
Organism: Pinus tabuliformis; assembly: GCA_031772625.1. NCBI lineage: Eukaryota > Viridiplantae > Streptophyta > Pinopsida > Pinales > Pinaceae > Pinus > Pinus tabuliformis. The sequence continues at coordinate 1,874,219,410 of CM062816.1, forward strand.
TATACAACTCTTGGTTTTTGAGGCAGTATTGGCACCCAACCACTGGATGTAATTCCAACTTGACTTGAATTCTGTTGTGAACTCTCATATGGTTGTTCTCCTGGAGGGAACAATGAAAAGGCATACTGCCCCCCATATGGCGGAAATCCAGTGTTCAAAGGAAAAATCGGTCCTTGTAGACTGGACTGCCCAAATTGATACTGTTGTGAAGGATCAATTTGCTGAGACTCAACATAAGAAATTCCAGATATTATTCCAGACAAACAAACGGGAACAGACCATACTGTCGAAACAGTCCCTAGGTGGACTTCATCTAGCGGTTGAGAGCTAGTTGGGACAGATGGTATACCAGCAAACATTGTCGAAGTAGCGGCAGGAGGTTCTGCTGTTGCTGTATGAGATGACATAGTCCTAGATGTCGATGGTTTTTGAGACATATTAAGTCTATCCAAAAGTCTTCTTAGCGATTCTACAGGAACTTGCGATGAAGGTTGACTAACTTTTGAAATAGAAGGATATAGGTGGATCCCAGTTCCAAAATGCAATGGGGTACTAGATGGAATATCCTCCACAATATCTTCTATTGCAATCAGTCCAGGTGGAAGAGGTAGACCTCAGGTCCGTAAAATATTACTGGTGCCGAAGAAGGTAGACACTCTGCAATAGACTTGGTTCAGGAATAGATGTGTTTACCGTTACAGTAGGATCAGTTCTAATGTCCTCTTGTAACTGTGGAACTTCTTTTGTAGAGGCAAGGATACCAGAAATAGTTGGAGTAACTGGAGTTTCTGAGGATGTTGAAACACAAGTTTCAAACAAACCAAGAGACTTTGACCCAGTTAAACGAGATCGCTTGGCCCAGAATGGTTTCGTTTCCAAAGTCAAAGATGGTTGACTCGTTAGTCTCCGCAAACTACAGGGTTTTGATTGACTTTCTTCCATGATTGTGGATTACTTGATCAACTCAAAATAAAAAGCGAAAATGTTATTCCAAATTAAATGAATTTTATGACGCTTTGACACAACTTGCTTTTTCAATTTTTAAGAATCGAGAAAAAGCTAAAGATGACTCTAGTCGCCTTCGATTTTTAATGAGCCTGAAGTGACAAGCGCTCAGATGGACCTTTTCCTTTAGGGAGTCTGAAAAGGAATGAAAGTGACTACTCTGGAAATCTAGACAAAGGGATTACCGGACCAATCGCAAAACTGCAGAATACTTTTTACGGTACGGCAGTCAATCTTCCCGAATGCTGTGTTCAGTGCATTGCGATCGATAGGGCGGTAGACACGGCTTCCTAAGGATAAAGGATGTAGCCTATTGTGGTCTCCCAATATATACTCGACGGTACGTGGGAGCACAAGTCCATACTGGCACTTGTCATCTCAAAGAGGAGGAATCACCCAACCTACGATGAAAGTGATAGTTACTAGGCTTTACGACGCCGGAATACGTCTCTAGCCTAGACTTCTAAATGTTGTGCGTTAGGTTCCAAAGCATTTTTATGTTCATTGAGGTTTATTTTACAGTTGATCTTTCTTAATAAGTTTTTCTTTGAGGTTCATCATGTAATGTAGATACAAAATTCCTAAATATGCAATCTAAGATGATAAACAGTCGTTTACTTTCTTTTTGCAATGAAAATCTTATCTACTAAGGAAAGATAGATGAAATTCTTTCAACATAGAGTAGAGAGCACACACTAGATGCACTTTTCCTAAATCAACTTCAGCATGTAGTCTAAATGCAAATGCACATGCATGTATTGTTTTTCAGTTCCCTTAATGTGAGAATGACAAAAAGAAAACTAAGTATAGATTTGAGCTATCTTCTTTCAAAGCGACAATACTAACAATTTTCTTTTCAAAAACCAAAAGTAAAGCCAAGACGACACTTTGCGATTTCGAATTTAAAATTTCTTTCGACACTTGAAATACTATTAATTCAAATCAAATACAATGGCAAAAGTGTAATCGACTATCTAAAAGAGGAATGCTTTGTGACACTCTTTTTCTTGACTGAAAACGACACTTGTGACACTTTCAAATCAAAAGACGACAATTCAATTAAGCTACTATTTGCAAAGGAGAACTGTAAATGATGAAAAATACATAAAAAAAAAAATTCACAATTCCTTCTGATGGAGGCTAAATCATGCAAAGGAATATGGTTTCAACAGTGATATACTGATCATAGACAACAAAACTACTAAATAAAGTTGAATACAATGAAGAAAAAAACCAAAATCTGGAGGCAGAAACAGTGTTAGTCAATCATCGCACCTGTAACACAGGGAAACAGGGATGCATCTCACCTGCAACACACGGGAGGTTTGATGCATCCAGGTTGCCAAGAAGAGACAGTGCGATGGACCAAGGACAAGACTGAGCTTGGTTTTCACTCACAGTTTGCAGCTAAGTTCAGGGATTTTGGTTGAGCTAATGATTGTCAATAAGCACAAAGTATAGGAGTTGATCTAATGAGGTTATTTGAGCTACCACCAGGGCACTTAGAATGTTTGCAAGCTAGATGTTTAGTTCATAAACCAACCTGGAGATTGACTGAAGCAGCGTTGATCTATTTTGCAGTTGTATAGGAAAAGTAGTTCGAAGGCTAGTTGGCTTAACTTCAGGCTCCGTCTGTGGTTTATAAAGTAAACAACAGTAACAAAACAAACAAACTATTCGCTCCCCAGTGGAGTCGCCATTTTGTTATCGGGAAAACTAGTGTCCATTCAGAGCTGCTAGTCCCACTAAGATGGGCAGCTATCTTAGAAACAAACTAACTAAAGTTACTTGTGTTTTCCTTTACGAGAGATGGATGAGAGTGAAGCAGAGAGTACCAACCTCAATCTTTCACTGGTCTCCTTGCTTGTTTCCTCTCTCCTTTGATAGAGCTTTCACCACTCCTTTCTCACTTGTCTCGCTTCAAAGAACACCTGTAGAGTTAAGGCAGCAAAATACCATCAAAGCATAGAGATCTATAACCATAAATAATGTAGGATCAGATGTACATTAACCATATAAATGCATATACAAATACAAGATTCAGAGATATACAAGCATATGGAGGAAAACTCAAATAGCTTTATTGATAGAAGTAGTAGAAGAGAGGATTACAACCAAGCTGTCTGATCCAGCATCATCCTCCTAGCATGAAAGCCCTATTCACCTCATACAAAGCAAGATCATCCAATAATATCTTCAAAGAGAAACCAACAGCACTTCCTTGCAAGTTACAAAATTCCAGCCTCTGGATCTCTAGGATGAGGGATCCATATATAGATGTTTACAGGAGAGTGAGTCAGCTTCTGGGATTTTGATTAGTGTCATTTCACTGATAGTTCTTGGTTCCACTTGGAGATTTCATGATCTCTTACTCATCCCTGGGCGAATTCAGAGAGGCAAGTGTCAAATGAGCAGTTTCTAGAAGATTCTTTGAGTTTCCACCTAGCAAACTGCTTCTGCCATTTGTCTGCTCTCGCTCATTGCACCCTACAGAAGGGCTTTCCAGTATGCATCGCACCCCCCGTTTGTAATAGGTGAGATGTGTAGTTTTTCAGGGAGAACTTTTGGGAAATGATGTAATCAGCTGACCTTGTTCCTTCAGGGTATGAAACAACACTTTTAGGGGTTTAGAAGCCCTCGGTTTATGGATATATGTGATTGGGGTTGCAGTGCCCAAATATGTTTATAACATGCATGATTATCTGATGCATTTACATATGACCACACTGAACAAATAGCATCTATCATGCATGTAACTATGAAATAAATAAAATGACAAGCATGCACATAACCATAATGCTTATAAAAACCATTATCCAACATACCTAGTTGCCCAACATACAAACTTGTATGAGGATCTGCCCTTACCCTAAGGTCCAATGTTGCAACCTCGCTCTATTGATATGCATCTCTTGCTTCATATCAGCCAACACATCAACATCATAACATACCAGTAGCGTCATGATGGCATAAAATAAATGCAATGACCTCATGCATGACAACCTTAACCATGACAATGCATGCATAACAACATGCATCTAGCCCATCAAGTCCAAGTATTTGAACCATGCTCTGATACCACTCTATAACCACCACCTCTCATATCTACCCACTTTCAGCAGCTTTCCTGGGCAAACATGAGCTGAGGGATACTATGACATGACTCAATCTCCTATATCACCTTAAGGAAGTGGAATCAGCAGACCAAAACCTTACTAATATTCCTTAGGAGCTATAAGACCCATAGGAGTTGAACCACCCCTCCAGGTGCCCAAACCCTGAGTCAAATTTCTTTCTCACTAATAAAAATCCCATTCACATGCACAAGCTTGCATCCATGTGACTATAGGCCTCCAATTGCTTCCATAAGCCTACAAGGGAGAGAATACTGTGTTTTTCAGCCAGTTTTGTGCCTGCTCCTGTGATATTTGAGCCATTGTTTTAGGGCTAGTCTTTGAACCACTGCCCAAAACTTGATGATACTTTCCAAGACAATAAATGACACAAAGACAAAGCCTCTAACACAAAAATTGATCAAGGATTTGACCTAACCAAGCCTAACCATGATAGAGATTTCGTCAAACACATGATGAACACGAAATCTATAGGTCATGAATGCATATATGAACATGCCAATCTAACACTTATCTGAGGTTTACCAAGAAGGAATAATGCCTTCTCACAATAGCTGTCGTAATACTGATTAATTCATGCATTCATTAACCAATCATTTATCAACCAAACATGATAAGAGTCGTAACTTAGACCTGTCATAAAACCATTCTTATAAACAACATATAACTAGATGATTAACTATGATAGAATGACCATTAAAGCCACATAATAACAAATATATTTACTCATAAGATGCAAGAGAAACTTACTTTTTACAACATGTGAAAAAGCCAAGCAAGTCAAAGACTTCCACGTAGCACCCGGCCATAGATTGGGTTGAACCAAATCTTTCTTTGATCCAATCACCCCATGCCATATTCCAAGCATGAATGTGGTATCTCATGGAATAAAACAATCCATAAACAACCAAGGGAATCCAGAGGTTAAACCAACTCCACCCTCACCGTACCATGATTTCACCTAAACTGGTCCCGAGATCAAAAAACAAAACCGAGCATAGATGCCTAATAATTCCTTCACCATCCCTTGAGGAACTTTTCTGTCTCCACCCACCTGTTGAGGGCTTCCCAGAGAAGACCATCTCCACCCCCAACATTTGGGATTTTTCTGAGACCACCTCACTCAGATCCAAAACCTTTAGGAAGTCCAAAGCTCAACCAAGAAAGAATCCCATCACACCATGGCTATCCGAAAATGGCAAGGCAAGGCTAAAACCACTGTCAAATCTGGAAAAACCCATGCCAATGACAACAAATCAAACAAATACACACATTCATTTACCATGTATGTCAAAATGAGCTTGGAAATCATATATGTGACCTGTTACCTCCAAGTATTCCCATTGAAGTTGCTTGACCAAACCTTTCCTTACTTTCCTTTACATTCCTTGTCATTCCTTTGCTTCCATTGTTTTCCTCGTCATTCCTCTTATTGCTTGCTTTCCTTCTCCTCCTGGTGCTCTTCTCCTTTCAGAGACTAATTCCAAAATTGAACTGAAAAAACACTGTGAACTGATCCTTAGACGCATTTTTATTATTGAGGCCTCTATTTTCTTCAATTTCCATTATTTTCCTTCAATTTCCTCATCACATGCAGTCACTGACCTTTCACCTCCCTTTTCTCCTATTTTCCTTTATTTTCATAAATAAAATGCCAATAATGTTTTTTTTCATTTTCAAAGCCTTTGTCATTGCCTTTGCCAATTTCCCTTAGCCATAATAAACAACAGGTGATTCCCACTAGGATGGTTTGTCGGGCATTCAAATTTGAATATGTGTCCCATGACCTTGGTCTTATTTTTCCTTTATTAACTTTATTACATGCAATTTTTAACCTTAGGCTGTTACATTCTAAGTGTATTAAGAAATATGTATTTAATAGTGTTTTTTTAATGTTCATAACAATGGTCTTACTGGAAGCATTCATGCAAAGTTAACTAACCTAACTTCATTGATATACTTGGACGTATCCTCTAATTATATTGAAGGTAACATTCCTCAAAAATTTTGTGTCTTCGATTCATAAACCTCTCAAAATATGCATTACAGGGAGAAATCCTTGAGAATTGCAAGTGTTTTTCAGTCTTTCCTTTCCAATCTTGGACTATGCGGGCCACTAACTCTTTATATACGTCCTTCAACAATGTATTTTCTCAACATAAGCTTAGAGTGGTTTTTCATTCCTTTGATTAATATTAGAAGTTGTAAGGTAGACACTATTGGGGAAGGAGGCTTGGGGAAGAAAAAAAAAAGAATAGAGCTTAGGTCTCCTTCTGAACCCAATGTTCATCATTTGTGAAAAAAGGAGGTTCCTAGGAATTAGAATTGACGTGGCAATGTTTGAAAGGCCTATGCTGCCTCTTATTATAACAAATATTCTATCAATTATTTATTTCAACAAAAAGGAATATTATTGGGGATGGTGGATTTGGAACCATCTATGAAGTTGTTCTTCCATAACAAAAGATTGTAGTCGTTAAAAAACTAAGCTAAGGGCTTGGAACGGGTGACCATGATTTCCTAGCAGACATAGAAACTATTGGAAAGGTGAAGCATAGGAATCCATAATCCTTACACGGTTGTTTCATTTTGGAGGAAAAGTTTCAATTTATCAGTGTATGGAAAACACTATTCTGGATTTGTAGCTTTGCAATAATCCACACATAGTTGAGGTCCTTGACTGGAAAACGCACTTCAAAATTGTCATGGTTCCAGATAAAGCCTAACATTTTTGCATCGTGGTTTCATTCCCCACATTATTCACACGGAGATGAAATTGACTAACATCCTCTTAGGTAGGTTATTTGAACCAAGAAAACATTAATTTTGGTCTTGTCCATCTCATAGTTGCATATGAGAGTCATGTAAACACAAGCCTTGCAGGAGTGATAATGGCTGCAAATTGAATTACGAGGGATGTTTGATGGATCACTAAACCACAAATTTTATGACTATCTTTGATATTGATCCATTAATAATTCAATAAAAGGAAAAAAAACACATATGTTTATTAATTTGAATTTCATTTGTCTTTTATAAAAATCTTCTTGAAACTACCGCTTGTTCAGAAAACCTTATAAACTAAACCTTATAAGCATTGTACTATATTTCACATTCCAGACCTTGGAGCCATCATTGAATATTGACTATAGGGTCGCGAAGGCTACTCAACATCTATATAATCACCAAACCAATCATCTAAATGAGATCCGGAAGTTATTTCATACTGTTATTTTTGGTGTGATCGCTTATTTTATGCGCTGAAGGATGTCACTCACAAGTCTGTAAAATATATTCTAGAGAAGGATGCTTTGCACGAGCTTCCGAGATCCAATCCCAAATTTTCTCGTTATTAGAGACTTGCATGAGCTTTCAAATTGTATTGCCCGATTTGATTAGTTATCTGTCGATGCAAAAATAGTAAGTGGAATGATTTTTATTTGAATATTTTAATAATGTCATCTATATTAGAATTTAGTCATTATTGTGGGCATAAATGTATAAGTATAATTGTCTTTACAAATGAGTAAGTCTCATTTCACTTATCAAACATTGCATAAATAATTAAATGGCAATAACTCATAAAATATTTCTTATTTTGGATTTTTTTTCCCAAAACCTTTTTGTAGATGGCATTTTGATTTTAATCATATATAGCAATGGAGTTGTTTCAAAATGCTTAATATTGAATTAACTCATAAAATATCTCTTATTTTGGAATTTTTCCCATAATCCTTTTGTAGATGGAATTTTGATGTTAACTATTTACATCAATGGAGCCTTTCTTTGGAAATGTGCAATCATGCATAATATTTTGATATGACTTTTCAATAACATAGAAATTAATGAACAGATATACCATATTTTACATAGAGGATTATTTGTGACTAGGGATTATTATTTTAAACTCTATATCTTTCAGTGATAAGAGATTGGTCACACAACGATCATTGATTATTTAATAGTCTACCTTGTAATTACCATAATAACATATGATTATTTGTAACTGATACAACTCAAGATTATAATTGTAAAATATGAACCTTTAACTGATAATAGAAGAGTCACATTATGATCATTGGTTATTTAATAACCTAACTTGTATCCACCATAGTAACATAATGCAATACAACACGATTTATATTTTGTTTTGTTGAAGCACATACCCCTAGAGTAACTTTGTGATTATTAGGCACTTTTTCCTATGGCTTGGGAAGTTTATATCAACTAGTCATCAATGCATTTATAGGTATTTTGGTCCATCAGGTTAGGAGAATTTGAGATGAATCCCCATATTTAAATACCATAATACGAAAGCTCTTGGAATTAGTTGTCATCACAGTTGGTGAAAAAAGATCATGACAAATGACAATTTTGAAAAGGAAAGAATTATTTACAACAACATGCTAAAAATTGTTTATAAAGAAATATTTGTATTTTAGGGTGAGAATGTATAAGTGCAATTTCTACAACATTTCTAGGTTGCATCAGTTATAATTGCTATCTGTGCACATATTTGGCCATTTTTTGTGTAGACTACCCACAAGTGTTCACTAGTTTACACTTCAATATACTTTTGCACATGGATCAAAAATGCTTCCATCCCTACTACACAAGGGATTTCTAAGACATTTATTTAAGATGAAATTATCATTTCATCTTGAAATTATGATTTTGTCTTAATCATTTATTTTTTAATTATTTTAAATTAAAAAATGGTTAGCATTTCTTTTTCAAAGCTACTTCATAGAATTTAAATTAAGGTAACCAACAAGGATAGTTCATATAACTTAGGACATGGTAAACTATAAGACGAATATATGCACCAAATGGACATTTAGTCCCACAATTTTTTAAGGGATGACCTGTTTTTGTCTTAATGTTGCAGATATGTAGCAGAAGGGAAGAAGATTTTGCAGCCTCATCAACTATTAGATGGACTAGAAGAGGTAATAGGAAAGAATGATGAACTTCAAATTTTATGACATAGGCTATTTGGAGATGTGTTTATTTCTATGCAGGTATAGTCAAAGTTTTTTCAATAGTTCAAAGACATGCAACATTATTACATCTCCTTGAGCAGTAGATTTCAAAATCAGTGTATTTTTCAAAAAATGTGTGAGTATCTGTGTTTGTTTCTTATGTAAATATAATATGTTGCTTATAGAAATATAATATATGCGACAATAGGAAATTGTTCTTTCACCATCTTTTTCTCTTGTGGTATATCCAAGGCCTGGTGTGTGGGAATATGTTCTAGTCAATGTTAATGAATTTGTTGTTAAATAGTTTTATGTGGCCAAGCATTTCGAATTAAAGGAGCACCTTGTGAATTGTAGGTTTTATCCCCGTATAGAAATTACTTGCATATGAATTCTTAAACATAGAAAATAAACAATGTGAGAGCATAACACATAAAAAACATATACACAGAGAATTTTCCCTGGATCCCAAAACCGGGACTACAAGCTTGATTTTTTATTATATTCCTTTCAATGTTACAATACATATTTATACATGTCGAAGCATCCAATACCATGAACCGAAAAACATCGCGTCCAAAACCATGGACCGAAAACCATAGGTAGGCTCGCCCAACCTAATATAGGGTCCAAAAAATATTTTCCTGGGGCGCTGCCCTAGACCTCGTAGAGGGGGGCTACTAGCCCCCTCAAATCCCCCAGATAGGAGGGGATGCCGCCCCCCCTATTAGCCCCCCACTGCACAATCGGCGCAATGAAGGGGGGGCTCTGCCCCCCCTCTAACCCCCTGGTTCACTACATATGTTAGTCATGGAAAGAATATAACACAACCCAACATTCTCCCACTTGTTGTTTTCTTTCCACAGGGGGCCACAGGAGAGCTTAGTAATTTTTCCAGCCCTGAAACGCCCATTGTTTCTCTACACCAGGAGAACTTCTCAGAGCTCACCGATTTTGTCAATGCATCTGCCGTATTCTTAAAAGTGTCCACCTTTACCAACAGCACCTTTTTGTCTTCTATCATATCCCTCACAAAGTGATACTGAACATCAATGTTCTTTGTCTTTGAATGATATGCAGGGTTCTTTGCCAAGAAAATTGCACTTTGGTTATCACAGTCTATCCTTATAGCTCCCTGTACTAACCCCATATTTGAACACAATCTCTACAACCAAACTGCTTCCTTGCTTGCATGAGTGGCTGCCATGTATTCTGCCTCTGTAGTTGCTAGTGCCACTATAGAATGTTTCTTACTCATCCAACTGACTGCACCTGCAAATAGGTTAAACACATACCCACTTGTAGATCTTCTCGGGTCCAGATCTCCAGCCCAGTCTGCATCAACAAAGCCACAAATATCTAACACTCTGTCCAATCTTGGTCTTCCTTGGTAGCACAAACCATAATCACTAGTGCCATGCAAATACCTAAAAACCCGCTTCATTGTTGTCTAGTGCTTGTTCCCTAGTTTTGACATAAACCTGCTCAATACTCCCACTGCATGTGCAATGTCTGGTCTACTATAGACCATTGCATACATCAGGCTACCAAGTGCACTTGCATATGGAACACGGGACATGTCCTCTTCCTCTTCTTGTGTCTTGGGACACTGTTCAGCAGATAACTTTACACCTACAAGAATAGGAACCTTCACTAGTTTACTATCTTGCATATTAAATCTCTACAATATTGTCTCGACATACTTCCTCTGGTTTAGCCAGAGCTTCCTCTTTGCCCGATCTCTTTTAATTTCCATGCCCAAAATATAGTTTGCAGCACCAAGATCTTTTATGTTGAATTTGGAGGACAATTGGGTCTTCAAATCCTGGATAATTTCTTTGTCATTTCCAACCAACAACATATCATCCACATACAAGACCAAATAAATAACACGGTCACCAATTAATTTAAAATACACACAGTGATCTGCTTTGCTTCTGGTGAAGCCAAGTCCCCGTATAAATGTATCAAATTTCTAATACCACATCCTTGGTGACTGTTTTAACCCATACAGAGACTTCTTTAACTTGCATACCAGTTCTTTCTTAGCCTTCACCATAAATCCTTCAGGTTGCTTCATGTAGATTTCCTCTTCCAGATCCCCATGAAGAAATGTTGTCTTCACATCCATCTGTTCTACCTCAAAATCAAAAGCAGCAGCAAAAGATAAAAGTAATCTAATAGAGGTTACCTTTAGCAACAGGAGAAAAAATATCACCAAAATCAATTCCCGGCACCTGGGAATAACCTTTTGCTACCAACTGAGCTTTATATTTCTCCACCTTTCCTTCTACATTTGTCTTCTTCTTGAACACCCATTTGCTGCCAATGGGTTTCCTTCCAGCCAACAACTCCACCAGATCCCAAGCCTCATTTTTGTGCAAAGATGCCATTTCATCAACCATGGCCTCTTTCCAGAGTTTTCCATCCTCTGAATCTACTGCTTCCTTCACAGTTCTGGGATCATCATCAGTAATAGATAAAGAAAAATTTGAACAGAAAGTAGATGGACTATACCTTTCTAGCTGCCTTCTTTCTCGAACTGATCTTCTCACACTCAGAGTTTGTGGCTCTTCATCTTCTGATTCCTCCTCTGTTGTAGAGTCTGATTCTTCCTCCTTTAGCTCAAACTCTATCTTCTTAGGTTTCTTTGGTTTGACTTCATGTTTAATAACATCTTTCACCTCTCTAAACACCACATCTCAGCTGTACACAACCTTCCTTGTTACTGGGTTCCAAAACTTATAACCCTTTAAACCATCCTTATACCCAATAAAGATGCACTTTTTAGATTTACTATCCAACTTGGTTCATTTCTCCTTTGGAACATGTACATATGCATCGCATCCAAATACCCTCAGATGTGAAAGAGAGGGTTTCTTACCAGTCCATACCTCTTGGGGCGTTTTATCCTCCAACGCTGATGAAGGTGATCTGTTGACCAGGTAACATGCTGTCTCCACCGCCTCTGCCCAGAATTCTTGTCCTAACCCGGCACCATTGAGCATGCTTCTTGCGTTCGTTCTTTCTACAACTCCATTTTGTTGAGTTCTATATGGAGTAGTCTTTTGCTGTGCTATACCACACTTCTTACAGAATTCTTAAAATTCGTTACTACAAAACTCTTCACTATTATCTTCCCTTAGCACCTTTTTTTTCTTCTCTGTCTGGTTTTCCACCAAAGCCTTGAATTCTTTAAACCTATCAAAGGCTCCAAATTTCTTCTTAAGGAAATATATCCATGTATTCCTTGAGAAGTCATCTATAAATGATACATAGTACACAGACTTACCTAGTGATTGAACCTTCACAGGTCCAAACATGTCACTGTGCACAAGATCTAATACCTATTTCGCCCTCTTACCACCAGAGGGGAAGCTCACCCGATTATGCTTCCCATATACACAATTTTCACAGAAATCAAAATCCAAAGAGCTATTACTCATACCTTCTACCATACCTTTACCATGAAGTATTCGAAGGCCCTTCTCTCCAATATGTCCAAGCCTTTGATGCCACAACATGGTCTTCTCTCCAGAGACCACTAGATTTTCTGCTCAACTTTCAGGAACCACAGAACTATTGCACCCATCAACAACCGTGCTACCTTGCAGCTTGTACAAAGTTCCAATCTGAACTCCCCGCATCAATACTAGTGCTCCCTGAACCATCTTACAGGTATCCTTCTTGAACACTATTTTTACACCTGCATCATCCAACTTGCTTACAGAAATTAGATTTCTTGCTAATGCAGGAATATGTAGAACACCCGAAAGTGTTCTAACCCTTCCACCTTGCAACTTCAACTTTACTTTTCCACAACCAACGATTCTAGCCTTCCTATTATCCCCTAAGAAGACATCACCACCATCATATTTCTCATACTTGCAAAACCACTCTCTATGGGGAGTGAAGTGAAAGGATGCACCTGAGGCAATCAACCATCCCTCATGATCTACATGTGTACTTGAAGAAGCCAAGTACACATCCCCACCTTCATCTGAGGTGGCTTTTGCCTCTGCAGAAGGAGCATCATCAGATCCCTTTCCTTTATAAGGAGCTTTAGATTTACAGTCCCTTTTGTAGTTCCCTTCCTTTCTGCGTTTCCAGCACACCACTTTTACAGGTTTTCCTGGAGATTTAGATATCCCTCTAGATTTAGATCTCCCACTCGATGACTTATTTTTGTTTATGTTTTGGGACCGTCCTCGTACAGACAAGGCATCACCATTCTGGCTCTCCATATTTTTCCATCTCATCTCCTCCGTTAACAAGGGTGAGACTATTTCATCAAACTGCAAGGAATTTGCATTGCTACCTATTGCAATAACCAAACTATCCCACGAATTTGGTAGAGAACACAATAAATTGATGCACTTATCTTGTTCTAAAATTTTAATATCAACAGATGCTAACTAACTTACCACGGTATTAAATGCATTCAGATGCTCTGTCACTGAGTCTCCATCTTTCATCCTCAGGTTATACAGCTTTTTCCGTAGGAACAGTTTATTCACCAAAGACTTAGATTAGTACAAAGTCCCTAATTTGTCCCACAAAGCCTTCACCATAACTTCCCCAGATACGTTCAACAATCCTGAATCTGAGACACACAATCGTATTGTGCTCTTTGCCTTCCGATCCAACTTCTTCCATTCTTCATCGGACACTCCAGTTGGTTTAGTACCCAGATCTACCACGATCCACTCATCTTTATCCACCAACAAATTCTCCATCTTGAGTTTCCACAACTCAAAACTCTGACCATTAAATTTCTCGATCTCTATCTTTCCACTGCTCGCCATCTTCTTTCACCACTAGAATCGATCTTACAGATCTCCCACTGAATAGGGTCTACCACAGGCCCGAGCGAAACCCCTCAGCAACAAAGGCGTCCCCTTCAAGCCAAAACAACGCTGATACCAAATGTAGGATTTAACCACGTACAAAAATTACCTGCATACAAATTCTTAAACACGAAAAATAAACAATGCGAGAGCATAACACATAAAACACATATACACAGATATTTTCCCATAGATCCCAAAACTGGGACTACCAGCTTGATTTTTCATTATATTCCTTTCAATGTTACAATACATATTTATACATGCCGAAGCAACCAATACCATGGACCGAAAAACATTGTGTCCAAAACCATGTACTGAAAACCATAGGTAGGTTCGCCCAACCTAATATAAGGTCCAAATTTCTTTTTCCCAGGGCGCTGCCTCAGACCCCGTAGAGCGGGGCTACTCGCCACCCTCAAACCCCCCTGTGACCCCCCCACTGTGCAATCGGCGCAATGAAGGGGGGGCTCTGCCCCTCCTCCAACCCCCAGGTTCACTACGTAGGTTAGTCGTGGAAAGAATATAACACAAAACAACATGGAATATAGTGATTTAAATGATGGACTTGTGGTGCATTAAAGTAAAGGTGGAGGATGTTACAAGTAAAATTGTTGCCAATGATATATTGAAAGCCTCATCACTGATAACTTCTATGAATTGTAGACATTCTTTTTTTATAATCTTTTTTTATATTTTTCTTGATACTTTTATTGCATTACAAAATGAAAAATAAGAAAGGAATAAACATCATCAATGGATAATTAAATATGAATCCATCCACTATAGGTGCATATATAGGGAATATAAACTATAAATATAACTATATTTTGTTATATTTCATATTCTCTATATATATTTGCAGTTGCACAAATAGATTCACTTCCCCTTTTATTTGGATAAGAAAATGATGACAAATTTGTATTTTGCAGTATCAAGGATGACTATGTCTTAGAGCTAGACCATGAGCCTTTCAATGCATCCTTTCTGCACCCAACACAACCATCTTCCATTGGTAGTGGAGTTCAATTTCTGAACTGACATTTATCCTTGAGACTATTCTGTGACAAAGAAAGCATGAAGCGATTGTTGTATTTCCTTCAAGCACACAAATACTAAGGCCAGGTAATTTTCTTTTCTTGGTTCATATATTGTATCAATGCAATTGATAGTTTAGTTCAAATGCATTTTATGCAAAATCCGTCTAAATCAAATATTAGAAAAGGTAGCACTAGTTGTACTAAAGATATCAAATATGAATTGATTAAAAATTCATTGGTCTATCTCATATTTCATTTTATGCTTCAATTCTTTATAGAGACTATCTATTTATCTACTGGAAAATTGGTTCAAATCAAACTAAAATGGAGGAATCTAATTAGCAAGATGTTTCTCTTGATCCACTACATTGCCTATGTTTTTTTAACTTATATTTGAATTTTGTTGATAATATTCTTACTTGGCTTTATATATTACTTTTGGGAGAAAAATGACATCATAGTAAATATAAAACATCAAATTAAATGTGAAGTGCATTGGATGGGATAAATATAATTCATATAATCTTGCCTGTAGCTTAAATATATATCTTAGTAAATTTTGGAATCCGAGGTGTGAAAAATTGTTAGTGGAATCGACTTTTTTTTATTTGGTTAGAAAGGAATCTATACTTGGTTTTATAGACTTCTAAATTTTTCATTAATAGAATGTTGATAATTGGGCAAGTATAATGTGTGCCATCTAAATTGTAGAAGCTGATGCCCAATGAGAGGATACAGAGTTTGCCCAGGCTACACTCAACCTTGGTAAAATCTAAAGATCATCTCAAAAAGTTCCCCAAGGATACACCATATACAATATTGATCCCCTCTTGAACCACTAACGAGAGGACTCTAGCTCGATATGTAGAGCATATTCATTGATTGGAGAGACTTGAGTCAATCTAATCCTGGTGAGGAGAAACTAAGTGACATGAGGTAGAGTTCCATTCTCAGATAAGAGATAGTTTTCGCAATCTTGTCATCATTATGGAAAACTACGTTGAGATATTTTCAAGTTAAGTGTATTTCTAAACCTCACAAACCACTGGTTTGATCTACTTGTAGGATAGTGAAATGTAGATACACACATTATTATTAGGTCTAGGGAGCACATTACATATTTCCATTAATTGACCATTCATGTTGGGGTTCAAACCTTCAATCTAGTACTTCTCACTTTCATAACTTCACTCTACAAGTTTCATGCTATTTCTACCACAATTCAATCATCTAATGTTAACATAACCAGAAATATTTATTGCTTTTTTTATACACCTAGTGATTTTTCATTCCCCTTTAAGTACTTGTTATATTTTAAAGGGTAAAATCTATGAACAAGATTTGAAACATGTGTGTATATATTCTATTTCTAATTTCATTGAAACATGTGTGTATATATTCTATTTCTAATTTCATTATGCTTCCAATATCCTTATAACTTGTATTAGATAAGATAAGTAGCCTTAGATGACATAATATACTCTTCAATTGGTATAGAAACAAGTGTAGAAATTCCCACTATAGATCAATAGATTATGCAATAGACTAAAGAAAAATACAAGATCTACTTCTACAACAAACTTTGTGGAAGCTTAATCGAATTGAGCAAGATCAATGAGAACACATATAACTGAGAATGAGAAATCAATTACACATAACACAAAAGAAATAACCCAGGGAAAGCCTCAGCCTAAAACCCCAATCTCTCTATTATCATACAAGTGGAAATATTGTTCAAGTTACAAAAAGAATAAGCTCACAAGCTATCCTACTCTCTCTGCAGTCAAACAATACAACTCACAGACTGAATAGACATAGTATATGTCCTCCTCAAGCCCTCCAAGCCTCCTATTTCCTTGTGCAGTTTTTCTTGGGGTCCAATGAAGCCACATTTGTGAATTGGCCTCATCACACTCATAAAACTTGAAGATGTAATTGCACAATCCCCAAGGAAAGAATTCCTTCTGCATGCAACGAGTATTCACAATGGAATATTCTAGCAACTGATAGTACACTACCCCTCCATCTGATCTCAACTGGGTCTCTGTCTGAACTGACGTGCATGAGTTATTTATGAGAGAATATTTAGTTATCTGAAGTGCAGTAGTTATATGCATGCATGCATTAACTAACCGAACTCACAATTAATTCAACAAATTGTTGGAATTAATCTAACTGGACTTGACTCAGTTAACTGAGCCAAATAATCACAACTCAATATTACAACTCATCCTTATCTCTTTAACTGATGGATAAATTCCTCAATTAATGGAGAAATTGTTGCATGTCCCCACATAGGCTTCATGTTTGATTTTCCTTAACTAATTAACTCAAGATGAATTAATTAATTATTTTACAAACATCTGCTAAGATCAAATTCGAATTTTACTTCACTACTTTAGTTCAGGGACTAACTAAAATAGGAAGGTATCTCGAAATGCTATTTATAGAATGCTATTTTTAGCACTTCCATTTTTCATTCCTTGTTGCTATGTTCAACACTAGTTGAACTACTATTTATAGCAGTGTTATTTTTAGCATTTCTTGTTGCTATTTTCAACACTCCCTCTCAACAAGAAAGGGATTATCAGTAACCCCAATCCTGTCTCTGTGGAACTCGAACTTGCATTTTGACAATGCATTCGTCAAAATATCTGCATCATGTTCCTCAGTAGAAACACACAACAACAACATGATCCTCTTGACCACACAGTCTTGAAGATGGTGATACCGGATATCAATGTGCTTGGAGCTGTCATGAAAAACTAGATTCTGAGAGAGTTTGATACAACTCTGGTTATCATAGTAGATCACTGTAGGATCCATTCTCTAACCAAAAAATCCCACTAGAATCTTCCACATCAAAATGCCCTCACATGCAGCCTGACTAGCAGCCATGTATTCAGCCTTTGCTGAGCTGAGTGCAACTGATCTCTGTTTCCTGCTGTACCAGGAAACTATAGTTGAACCAAGGTTGAAGATTCCTCAAGAAGTGCTCTTCCGGTCTGATGGAATCCCTGCCTAATCTGCATCTGTGAAGCCTTGAAGCTTCACTCCCTTTGTCCGTCTGTACCACAATCCGAACTGAGATGTGCCTCTGAGGTATCTCAGCACATGCTTCACTGCCTTCCAAAACAGCTTGGTACACTGAACCATAGCTTGACTCAGCTTGTTCACTGCAAAGCATAATTCAGGTCATGTGTTCACCAGATACATAAGTGAACCCACTAGCTGCCGATAAACAGTGGCAGCTACTAACTCACGTGAAGTAGCATCCTTCTTCCTCCAGTTCCTAGCTAGAGGAGTCTACATGGGCTTGCACTTCTCCATGTGAAAGTGCCTGAGTATCTCATTGGCATACTTTCCTTGAGACATAAATACTTCACCATCTTTCTACCACACCTCCATGCCTAGAAAGTAGTGCATAAGGCCCATGTCCTTCATCTCGAATTCTCTTGCAAGGTCCTCCTTGCAAGACTGTATCAGCTGATCATCACCTGTCAAAATCAGATCATCGACATAAAGAACAATGATCAATGGTTTACCTTCTACCATGGTGTGGTTAAGTTTCACATCTGCTTCACTCTTGGTGAAGCCCAAACCGGTGAAATAGTTGTCGATCCTGGTGTACCAAGCACGGGGTGCTTTCCTCAGCTCATACAAAGCCCTCTTGAGTCGGCACACATGCGACTCATGATCGAAGGTCTCGAAACCCTCTGACTACTCAATGTACACGTCCTCCTCAATCTTCCCATTGAGGAATGTTGTCTTCACATCCATCTGGTGGATCTTCCACCCCATCTGAGCTGATAGTGCCAACATCAATCTAATTGATGAGTACCTTGATACGGGGGAAAATTGTCATCGTAGTCGATCCCCTTGACCTGTGAGAAACCCTAGGCAACAAACCTTGCCTTATGTTTCTCAACACTGCTATCAGTTGCCTGCTTTACCTTGTAAAGCCATCTGGAACCCACCACTGACTTGCCCTGAGGCCTTGGGACAACATCCCACACACTGTTCCGAATGATAGAGTCATACTTCTCTACCATTGCATCAACCCAGATTGGTTGCTGCACTGCCTTGTTGAATGAAGAAGGTTCAGTATCTACACACTCCCCAACCAGGGCCATGTACCCAGTGTACTGCTCGAGCAACCTCCTCTGTCTGCGCTGAGAAGATGGTTGTCCCACATTCTCCCATGCATCCAACATCAACCTATCAGCTTCCCTTGAGTGTTTCCACCCATCTCTGGAAGTATCAACATGAGTGGATGTCTCCACTCTTAGATCCTTTGCATGCAGCTGCTCCGCATTAATCTGAGGCTCCTCCTCCTTAGGAATTGAAAGTTCCTCCTCTACATGCAACTTGAGCTCCCTCTCAAGTGACACTTGCATGGCTTTCTGCTTTTCGAACTTCAGATCCCTGCGTAGCACAATCCTCTGAGTGGAAGGCAGGTACACCTGATAGTTGTGGGGTGTATCCATGTACCCCACAAGTATTCCCAACTCAGCTATTGGGTCTAGCTTCTTCCTCACATCTTTGGTCACATGACAGTAAACTGATGATCCAAAGATTCGAAAGTGACTTACATTAGGTCGCTTCCCATAATAGGCCTCCATAGGTGTCTTCATTCCCAGTATATGGCGCGGGCTTTTGTTCTGCAAGTATACTATTGTATTGCATGTCTTAGCCCACAAATGCAATGGTAGGCTTTGGTCATGCAACATCGCTTGGGTCGCTCCCACAATCAATCTGTTCTTCCTTTCGGCCACCCCATTCTGTTGTGGGTTATGGGGTGCCGTCAATTCCCATTTAATACCTTCTGCAGTGCAGAAGTCTTTAAACTGTTGGGAGACATACTCTCCACCATTATCACTATGCAAGGCTTTTATTTTCTTTCCAGATTCTTTCTTTGCTAAGGCTTTAAACTCACAAAACCTCAAGAAGGTCTGATCCTTCTTTTGCATAAATTAGATCCAGCATCTACGAGAAAAATCATCAATAAAAATAACATAGTACCTTTGTTTAGCAGTGGAGGCTGTAGAGAAGGGTCCACAAACATCTGAGTGAACTCGCTCCAGGATTGCTCCAGCTCTACTATCTCAATCCGAAAAGGAAGATTTTTCATACTTACCCAAGGTACAACCTTTGCATGTAGTCATCTGCTCAAGTTTTCCCTTGGGTAATCCGGTAGAAATCTGTTGCATGATCTTCAGGGCTCCATGGTGCAAGTGGCCCAGTCTTTTATGCCATAGCTCACCAACATCTTGGCTTTGCACCATCTCCACTTTGGAACTCAAAGCAGCACATTTTTCTACCTCCAGCTTGTAGAGATTCTTGACTCGAATCTCTATTTGCTTTTTCTGTCCATTACCGATATGCCTCAGGAATACCATTCCTTTACTAAAGACTACATCATAGCCTTTATCTTCTAGCATAGCGACAAGCACAAGATTCTTCTTCAGACCTGGTACATACTTTACATTAGTCAGGGTGAGGGGATCTCCATGCTCCCTTTGAAACACAACTGTACCTTCACCTAAAACACGGTACTTTCCATCATCGCCCATCTCGATCTGCAGCTGGAGATCCTTCTCCTCCAAGGTACTGAAAAGATTCTTGTCACCTCACATGTGGAATGAAGCTCCACTATCCAGGTACCACACACATCCCACCATGGATGAAACCATGCATGCTATAAGCGAGAAATCCAGCTCAAGCTGTGAGGCCAGTGCCTCACCATTAGATCCCTTCGAGTAACCCTTCTTGTATTTCTTCTGTGGACAATTCATAGCATAATGGCCCACTTCATGACAATGAAAGCATCGCACTTTCGATTTGTCAATCTTCTTGCCACCATGGGAAGAACCGGATTTGGGATGGGACGCCTTCCCTTTCCCTTTCCTTGTGTTACTCGCTAAGGCTACATTTTCCTCATCATCTTGCTTCGATGAGGATCCATTTCTAGTGCTTCTTCTTATTTTCTCCTGCATCAGATCCGACCAAAGTTGTTCCCAATCTAGCATTTTTTCTCTTCCATTAACCGAGTCTTGGTATCTATGCCAACTCTTAGGAAGACCGAGGAGTGCAAGACTCACCGTGTCATCATCAGAGGTCATGATCCTTACACTTCCAAGATCATCCCTGCAGGTGGTGAGCTTGTTCAGATATGTAGAGATCGTGTTGCCCTTTTCACACTTGATCTTACGAAGCTTGTCTTTCAGTGCCAACTTCCTCTAATTGCTGTTGTTCTGATATAGATCTTTCAATGTTTTCCACATCAAAAATGGTGTTTCCTTCCCATGGAGGCTCGAGAAAATGTGGTCTCAAACTACCTCCAAGAGGATTCTCCTTGCTCTAGCCACACATTTCTTCCATTCTGCTAGTTGAGTAGCATCAATCAGCTTGGGGACTTCTTGATCAATGAAGTCCTTTAGAATGTTATCCTCTAATATTGCCTCCATGAGATCCTTCCAGGCTATATAATTCGAGCTGCCATCAAGGGCATACTCGAGTCTTAAACTGTTGAACGCCATTGTTGAAATTGAGATGTGATAAGAACTCGATTTCTATATTTAGGAACCACAACCTTTGAAATCCTCCTTCTTGTATACTGTTCTTCGCCTTGATCACCTTTGCTCTGATACCATGTAAAAATTCCCACTGTAGATCAACAGATTATGCAATAGAATAAAGCAAAATACAAGATCTACTTCTACAACAAACTTTGCGGAAGCTTAATTGAATTGAGAAAGATCAATGAGAACACATATAACTGAGAATGAGAAATCAATCACACATAACACAGAAGAAATAACCCGAGGAAAACCTCAGCCTAAAACCCCAATCTCTCTATTATCATACAAGTGGAAATCTTGTTCAAGTTACAAAAAGAATCAGTTCACAAGCTATCCTCCTCTCTCTGCAATCGAACAATACAGCTCATAGACTGAATAGGCATAGTATATGTCCTCCTGAAGCTCTCCAAGCCTCCTATTTCCTTGCGTAGTATTTCTTGGGGTCCAGTGAAGCCACTTGTGTGAATTGGCCTCATCACACTCACAAAACCTGAAGAAGTAACTGCGCAATCCCCAAGGAAAGAATTCCTTCTGCATGCAAGGATTATTCACAATGGAATATTCTAGCAACTGATAGTACACTTCCCCTCCATCTGATCTCAACTGGGTCTCTGTCTGAACTGACATGCATGAGTTATTTATGAAAGAATATTCAGTTATCTGAAGTGCAGTAGTTACATGCATGTATGCATTAACTAACTAAACTCACAATTAATTCAACAAATATTTTGAATTAATCTAACTGGACTTGACTCAGTTAACTAAGCCAACTAATTACAACTCAATATTACTACTCATCCTTATCTCTTTAACTGATGGATAAATTCCACAATTAATGGAGAAACTGTTGCATGTCCCCACATAGACTTCATGCTTGATTTTCCTTAACTAATTAACTCAAGATGAATTAATTAATTATTTTACAAACAGCTACTAAGATCAAATTCGAATTTTACTTCACTATTTTAGTTCAGGGAATAACTAAAATAGGAAGGTATCCCGAAATGCTATTTATAGAATGCTATTTTTAGCACTTCCATTTTTCATTCCTTGTTGCTATGTTCAACACTGGTTGAAATGCTATTTATAGCAGTGCTATTTTTAGCATTTCTTGTTGCTATTTTCAAGAACAAGATCCATTATGCATCAGTATTTGCATTACATAGCCTCAAACCCTACATAAATTCGATCTAATTTTCCCATCTCCTCATCCTCTTGATAGATCTACTAGGTCTTTCTTTGTTCATTAATTTTCGGATATTCATAATCAACTTTAGCTACATTCACCTTCTCTTCTTGTTCTACACATCATAAATACAAAATGCATTTGAGAAATAAAAACTTCCCCTAGGTACCTTCTATTAGGGTCCTATAATTTAAAGGATCTCAAGGTGATTAAGCATTTCACAGTTCGCAAGTTTCAAATTGTTCATAGATTTCAATTTTCAATTGATTTCCTAAAAAATGAGGGGGGGGGGGGGGGGGGGCAAATGAAAAGAGGGTATAAAAAAAAAAGAGAAAAAAGAAAAAGAAAAAGAAAACCCCAAAGATTGTTCAAATCATACAGTTCAAGCATGATTGAACAAATTTCAATTTATGTTGATAGGTTAGAAAATAAAGAGTTGCCAAATAGTTAAATCTTGGCAAATCAATAGCTAGGTAGAAATGGAATTTGGTCCATCTATTTAATCTGGACCAAAGAGGAGAAATAAGTGATAGAGTAAGTTAGATCTTTAAAGAAAATAGATGAAAAAGAAAAAGAAAAAAAAACATTGAAAGGGTCTACAAGTCTAAATGCACCCTATAAATGGAAAAGAACAAAAAATGCTAGGATAGAGAATAAGGGTAGGTAGAATCAGAGAATAAGGAGTATCAAAGGACCTTCTTAAAAATTGGAAGACATTTCCTAAGGTTCAAAGAAAATTTGATCTTTCTAAGGTTGGATAGCAAAATTTGTAAGGAAAAGGGGCTTATGACACATTAATAATCATCCCCCCCCTTCCCCCCCTTTAAACCTTATTTATTTTCCCTTTCATATTCCTATAGTCCACCCCCATTCATAACCCGACCCCACCACGCACTCACCCATCACGTCATTGTTAACCAACCCACCATATTTCCCCTCATCTTCGCTCACTCCACCCGATCGAATGGCCCACATCTTTTTTCGGCCCCCTGTCACCATCTAAATGTTCATTTTAGGGGGGGGGGGGGGGGGGGGGTCGTCCAAAGTCAGTGGTTTCCACTCCCCTACATGTTGTGCTCTCGTGAGTTCACACCCCCCTCTCATACCACCTACCGCTCCACAAGCCCCTCGAAAAGTTGTATCTGGTATCGTCCAAACCACTCACCCAAGCGACTGTTGAACACTCGCCACCTCACCACGCCAAACTATCCCATCCATCCAATCATTCCCATTCCTACCGTTGAGCCATAAATGAGGTCGGGTCATTATCCAACGGACCCGCGCCAAATTAAGCTAATCCAACGGCCTGATTTCAAATCATAAAACCACCAAAGTCATGCCGAGTTCAAACTTTAAATATTATTGTTCACTTGCAAGCACTTCCTCCCACTCCATTCATCTATTGCAGAGAATGCAAAGCAGAGCAAGAGAACAACAACACAATCCAAGATTACTAATTTTCAAGCAAGATCATCAATTCCTATTCTTGAATCCCATTTATGTTCAAATCCCTTGCTTTATCCCGCACTAAAAAGCCCACTTGTTTCATCCTTTTTTGTTACAGAGTTGACAACAATGGCACCTAAGCAGAAAGAACCAGAAAACTTCAACCCAATGATGCACCCGCCATTAGATTTAGATCATTTACCATTGGCTGACATGGATTTCAAGATCCATGAAACCCTCTCATAATTTGATCTGTTTAATATATATTGCTGGTGTGAGGACAAATTCATGGAGGAAATGGATGAAATACGCCTGTGGGACACCAACCTGCCTTTCTATACCTTTCCTAAAACACAAAGCTGTCCAGAACTGATCAGGAAGTGCCATTCATGTTACAACCCACAACAAAGCACAGTGATGGCCCCAACAAGACATATTTTATTCACAATTGATGCTCAGTCAATCATGCAAATGATGCAGACCCCAGTTGTTGAAGGAGTTGTTCCTTTTTCACATGAAGTTTTGATTCAAATGTACCAAAAACTTGATTTCTCTAAAAGAGCTAAAACAGTAGAGCCTTTCATGGTTGAGAACACACCTCTGCCAGGAAAAAAACCTCCTTATTCCTCCTTTGTCTTCCCTGACAGAACTAGACATATTGTCTCAGTTCTTTCCTACCTACTTCGCTATTATTCTAATCAATGGCTTCATGAAGCTATTATGGATTTCTTATCTATCCTCTCCACTCAATCCAAGCCCTCAATCATTTTCAACTTTAGCCAGTTTCTAGAAGATATAATTTATGAACAGCTTGTCAACTTTTTCACAGAAGAAGTTTTTCATTATTCCTCAGTGTGGTTTACATGTTTGTGTATTTTCAGGCAGACAGGTTTCAATTTTCATTGAGAAAAATGAATGAGGAAGGTGAGCCTGAATCAGTGATATTTTGGACAACATTGCTTATGAAAGATCAAAAGGATTTCAGTTACAAAACATTTGTGGAAATGTTTGTACACCCAACAATGAGCCTCCTGAGTGGAACTGCAGAACCAAGGATAAGTGAAGACATAAAAAGAATTATGCAACTGTCTGATCAAGCCAAAACTGGTGATTGGTACTAGTACCAAAACTACACTAAAATAAGATGGTATGGCTGTGAATTGGCCCCCTACAAGCTGCCAAAGTTCCTCCTCGAGGATCTTTGCATTAGAGTATATTAGATAGCTGATCAATGCAGATGAGATGCATTTTTTAGCAACCAAGAAGAAATTCCAATTTAGGATGAAGTTCGAAATTGGTCCCTTCATTTGAAATAGTAGAACTGCAGGAGAGGAGGCAGATAGAAGACTAAGAGAGATGAATTTCACCCATAGCTTCACTTGGTCTTATAACCCTTGGGGTATTATTTCTAAGAAGAGGGTGGAAAATAAATCCATGGCCTACATCCACACTCAAAGACCTGAAATCGAAAAATACATGATTCAAATAGAGTGGATGCCAGATACATTACAGGAGGTCGAGGTGCAAGTAATCTCCTCATCCAGTGCACAAACCCCAAGGCAAGAGGAGAAACAAACTACTGAAGAAAGGTCTGAAAAGGGAAAAGAGCCAGAGCAAGGAATAACAAGGAAGAGATCCATAGAAGAGCAGTCACCAAGAACTGATATTTCCATAAAAGAGTTCAGATTGAAGTACATAAAGAAAGCCAGAAAATAGCACATGGATATAGATAAAGGATCACCACCATAGACAGTGATCAAAATAATTGATATTCCAGATTCTTCACCAGCTAGAGGACAATCATTTCCTTCTACTCCAACTTCAGAAAGACAACAAACTCTTCAAGTGTCCTCATCTACAAAGGTGACTAAAGAGAAAGAAGAAATTTTATTTGATACCTTTAGGGAAATGAAAATTAGGAATTAAATTCTGAAGAGGAGCACTTATGGTCAGTTTTGGAAGTAGAATGCAACTGTACAAGGAAGACTTCTCTATGCGTTTGACTCAGAGAAGGGAAAAATGCATATGGAATTTTTGGAGGCACAAACATCAGAGCCTAAAACTCCAGTAGACTACAAGTAGACTTCATTTGAGTTTGATGTCAAAAATGTGCATCCAATTGATCAGCTGGAGATGCACAAGCAAATAGGTGAAATGATTTCATCTACTTTGACCAACACTTCCATGAATTTGTTCAAAATGTAGGTAGCCCTTTCAAATGCTCAATCTCAGTTGAAGATGGAGAGAATTTCATCATTATCAAAGGACACCAAGATTAAGTCTTTGGAAGACTTAATAATAAAAATTGGGTATGACCCCTCAGATACCAAGGTAGCTGAAGAAGTGATAAAGAAGAAAGAGCTAGACATCGCAGCTCTGAAGAAGCAGCTCAAGCTGCCTGCTACACATGACCCACTAACTAAGGAAATAGAGGAAACAGAGAGCATAAAAGCTGACATGATGAAAATTATAGTAGAGTAGTCCATCCAAATAAAACAGATGGAGACAGAGATGGAAAAGATGGTGCAGGAAAAATAAAAAGCAGCATAGATGGCTATCACCACAATGGAGACCCTTCCTCTAATGGACCTCCCCATAACTACTCCAGCAGGTACAACAACAAGAGTAGGAAGCAGTAAAGAACAATTGGCAAGATCTATGGAGGGAATGAATATGCAAAATGAAGAAATTAAAAGGTTGGAATCCCAAGTTAGTGTGCTACAAGATCATATTAAAAGGGCTGAAGACAACCACTTGGTAGAGATGCAGAGAACAAAGGAATTGATTGAGAAGCTTTAGAAGTTAGAAAAAGAATCCTCCATTGGGAATACTCTAAGGAGGGTTAAGGAAAACATTTGGCACAATATCATAGATTAGATGAAAGAAATTTGACCTAGCATTGAAATTATTTTTGGGCAGAAAGAGTTGCTAGAAAAAGCTAAAGAAGCCATTTCAACCACAAACACAGAGTTGAGAGATATGCCAACAACAACAAACATAATTATCAAGTTCCTAAATGCAAGAAACTAGTATGATCTAGAAGACTTGGGAGTGGCAAATAGGATAGAGACCATACTACAAGTCAAGAAGGTGTTGACAAAGAGGAGTTTAAATGTGTAGCTGAAGGAAAAGTGCCAAGTTTTAGAGTTGATAGTAAATGGGTTTTTTAACAGAATGCAGCCTCTGCATCAAAAAGTTCTTCCATGTCTGTTTGTTATAAATGACAAACTCATGGACAGAGGGGATTATGTCAAGAAGCTTCAAGGCATAGCCACAGATGCTACAAATCTGTCAAACATCAAAGGCAGCATAATAGGAAAAGCTTTACTAGAAGCAATCAACAATCAGATTTATATTCAACATGAGCTAAAGCATGTATTTTTGCCAAGCCATCATTTGCCAAATACACTGATGTTGATGAGGTTTACCGAAGGTTAATCAAAATTAAGATCCCTGAAGGGGAAGCATGGAGTGATTTATGTGACTACCAGGAATAACGAGACAAGGATGACTAGAGTAGTCATACAGGTTTGAGTCAACACCAGCCACATCAGCAAAACCACTCCAATCTAACTAACACTTCAGGCAATAGCATTCCAGAAAAGTAGGGACACTTGTCCCATTTTTATCAACGTGGCTACTCCTTAGCTACATTTTTCAATTTTTCCTTCATTGTAATAAATAATAGATTTCCAAGTGCACAAGGCAAATCATTGTATTTTCTGTTTAAATACTCCATGCATTGGGAGTATTAGGGGTTGGACCCTAGTCATCTAAACTATTTTTCTATTTGGAGCAGTGTAATTTTGAGTTGGAGCATCAATGAAAGGACAGTTTATAGGATACTTGATTTGTTTTGACCTGTTGATGTTTTTATCTTTGTGTTTAATGTATTTCTTTTTACTTATCCATGCATTTTCACTTCTCATTGTAAAACATAAATTATAGTTTAAGATATGTTGTTGGAGCACCTTACTGCTATCTGTATTTGAAATCTCTATATTTTCTTCTAAAGTACGATTAAAAAATACTTAAATTCTTTTTAATCCTAACTGATATCATTATGTGTCATTCCATTTATCATTCTACTTTAAAATATCTAGTGAGGATAGTTAGCTTGCCTTGTAAATGCTTTGTAAAATTGATGTTACCACCTGGCCTGTGACTCCATTTCCTAATGGAAAATGTTTAAAAATGATCTTTCTCCAACCAAATGAACAAACAAACAAACTATCTTTTTATTCTTAATATCTAGCCTAAAATATTCCAGCACTAAAAACAAAGTTAAAACATAATTGTATAGAGAGAGCCCTCTCTGAGTCTAGGAAGGCTAGGTCCTGCACTCATAAGTGGTTTGATGTATCTTTTGTGACCTTTTGTCTTTCCAATCTTCAAAATCATAGAATGATAACACCTTCTCCAATGGAGCCTCTTCTTTTGCTTCACTTTGTTGAAAATTTTCCATCACATACTCTTTTGTAATATCTTCTCTGGCTCCTCTAGCATGTACTCAATAACATACTGGTCCTCCATTTCTTCTAACAACCATGCAAACACAAGCTCTTATTGTTCACACTTGGCTTCTTCAATAACAACATAGGAATGTTCTCTAGCCAATATTGTTTTTAGTATTCTAATCCCATTTTTTTGCACTTCACATATTGACTCTTCAACTATATATTCATTCTCCTCATGAACCATGAAATACCCTTCTGTAGATTTTGTTTTTATCCCGCTAATCATTTCTTCACCTTTTATCATTCCTTTTCTTGCCATACCCCATTGTCTTTTGGTAAAATTCTCCTAATATTTTGTGGCAAGTTGAAGAAAATCTTCAAGAAACAACTCTTCACACTCATTTTCACTCTATTAATCCATATTCCTTGGCTTCTCTCTCCATATCCAAGCCCTTACCAAGGCTTCTAAGCATCCAAATAACATTTACACCTCCTTCCTAACTATGTCCTTATCTTTGCAAGATCTACTACTACCTCCTTGAAGTTGTGCACTCACACTATGTACCATGTTTACTTCTCAACAATCTCTTTGCTCTTTGCAACTCTCTTTTACAAATCTTATAGAACATCTACCTAATTCCTGATTGAATTTGTAACCTCCTTCAACCAGCTACTCAACAAATCCCTTGTTGGATTTGACCTTACACGTAGGTTCTTAAACCAACTCTGAGACCATATGATGTAGCTAAAAGTTGCATGTCTCAATCTCTTAGACAATAAACCTTGGAAGTAACAAAAAATTTCAAGGAAGTATAACATAACATTATATTTATTATTGAAAGTAAACAAAACCACAAACCAAAATAGTGTTGTTCTACTTATCACATCACAACCTTCACAAATTTCATTTCTAGCACATAGGCTCAACTTCCTAAAATCTATTCTCACAAACTTCACGCTCTAGATCCTTTCAACTTCTATTATTCTTTGAATGTTTATATTGATCTCCATGATTGAATTGATGATCCCCAACTTCTATCAGAAATTTCATCTATACCTAAACTTGAGATCTTCTCTTCTTATCGTTTTTATCAAGAGATTAGTCTCTTTATTTAGATTCCCTTGCAATCCCCTTCTCATGTACTTGGATCACCTTCCTCCCATGAGCTATCTCTAGATGCCAAATATTGAGCTAGTCAAAGTTTCATTGAAATTTATTTGAATGGTCCTTTTATAGGCTTTGAACTCGTGGAGTTTTCTGGTAATAGTTGGACATATCAATTGGGTCCACATTATCACTAATTCATCATAGTTGACGATTTCAATTAGGTGCAGACTCTACATCATCAATACTAATTCACTATTATGTGGAATCTAGATAATGACCTCCTAGATTTATGCATCAGTCTCCACATTACCCTTTGTCCTTTGTTAAATACGAGGAACTACATCTAGAATTCAATAAAATGGTAAGAATAAATTCAAATCTTTTTGGGTTATGTGGAATTGGCAACTACTTAGGCATAACCTTGCATCATCACTCCACTTCTCACTATCATCTTTGAAATCATCAAAATACTATAAGAAAATTTTATTTTTTCTATACTCTTATTAAAATAATATGCATGTCTCATCCATTATATTTTTAAATACATTCTAAACTGACACATAGGTCCGGACTGTGGAATGTAACCAAAGGATATTAAGGAAAACACACAAATAAACAAGAAATGAATCATAGTCAAAATCAGAAAATTTACATGTTATAAGGATTGCTTAAACAATGTAAAATAATGCCAACATCATCCAACCTATAACTCATTCAAGATATTTAATGTGTCTGGAAAGTTGTAAAAGAGAATTCAATGATGAAACTACTTTTTTTTTTTCTAGTTTAAGACTAACCTAAGTACCCACGAGGATTTGAACCGGTGACCTATCGCAAGGAGTGCCTTAACAGCGCACCCATTCACCGTCAATCCAAAGCCCCGTGGGCAATGATGAAACTACTTAATGAAGTAGAAGATATTCCTTTTGATCACAGAAATTGTCCAATATGTTGGTTTTAACATGAAACCTTCCTATTAGATGTGCTATGAAGATATTAGTTCTAATAAATCTAAGTTTGTTTCATGGATTTAGCACCAAGTGTTGTCTTATACTATAATTGCAGAACTAGGACCTGAAAAAAAAATTGACAAGGGTTTAAAATCTTTAAGTTAGGAAAAAAATCCAAATTTTGGAAAACCTGAGTTTGAAAATGTGAGGCAATTTTGTTTTTCCTTTTAAGTGGCATTCTCGCTTTAGATGAAAATTTTCAAAACATCAGCTAACCCATGAATTTTTGGGCTAAAGAACCATCTTGGACAGAACTTTCCAACAAATGGCGCTTCCTACAACATTGTAATATATAATACCTCTCTCTATTTACGGCTAAGAACACAAAAGCTCAAATATCATTTTTTTTTACTGAGACAAAATTTTATATCTTGTTCCCCAATATCATTGCAAACTTTCATAGTGCACATAATATCTTGTTTTATAACCTTATGCTTGTTTCTTGTCTCTTTCAACATCCCCAATAATCCTGACAAGAAAACTATCCATCTTTTAAATGAAGAAAATTGTGGGCATCCCTCACATCAATTTCTCGTGCAACAATCTTTGAGAGAATAACATTCACCACACACTTGAATATTTTTCACAATATGAATGGGTATCCCTGAGGACATGTTGATATTCCCAAAGGGGATTGCCAATTTCTAGCTATGGTGATAGATAATTTTTTCTTTTTTTCCCCATCCACATTTTTCAAACCAAAACTTGTGTTAGCTAGATATCCCATCTCTTTCAAGTGTCCTAAGAATATCTCCAAACTTTCATATATTTTCTATGTTTTTGGGTGTTATTTGTCTCCTACAAGGAAAGTATAGACCTTGTCATTAGCTTCAATCCAGTTGCATCCTGGTGCCTTCTTAACTCCCATATCTTTCATCATTTATGCACCTTTTCAATACCATCCCACTTGTGAGAGGCTACACATACATTAAATAGCAGTGCACAAGCTATGATAATTTGAGGCTCCAAATCCACCTAGTGTTCTATTGCAATCTCCACTAGCTCCACATGGGGATGTAATCTACATGTAGCAAGCAAAGAACCCCATGCAACAACATCAAGATTCATTGCAATTTTTTTAATGAAGTGTAGTTTCTGGTCGAGCCAATGGGCATGACAAAAAAGGTCCACCATGCAACAATAATTCTCTATTGGCGGTGTCATGTGATAATATTGACTCATATCACTAAAATATTGCAAACCCCTATCTAGTATCATATCATGGAAGCATGATAACATAATTGCAAGAAAAGTGACATGGTCCAGATTTGACCGAATTTCATATTGCTTCAAAGATCTAGAGAGTCTCCTTGCCAAACGCATGCATAAAATAACTTGCAAGGATCACATTCCTTGAGATAGTATATTTTTTAAATATCTTTGCAAACACATTATGGGAATCACCTAAACTCACACATTTAGAATACTTACATATGAACACATTACTGAAAACCACTTATGATCGGTATCCACTTCTCATTATAACTTCATGAATCTCTTTGCCCAGTTCTAGAGATCCAAAATTGGCACATGCTGGAAGAATGCTAGTTAAGGTGCATTGATTCGATGAGATGTCTATTTGCATCATTTCATGATATAGATCCAAATATTTCTTGCTATGACCATGCTTGACATAATCCGAAATCATTGAATTCTAGGAAATTACATTTCTTTGAGGCATTTCCTCAAACAACTTCAAGGCCTTATCAACCTGTCCATTCTGTGCATATCCTGCAATCATTGTATTCCACAAAAATGCATCTTGGTTAGAAATTTTTTCAAACATATCAAAGGCATCATCAACATGCTCAAGCTTCACATACCCGACAATCAACATTGCCTACGAGATCGTATCGTGTTGTGGAATTTACCCAAAGAGATCCACAACCTTATCCTAAAAACCATTCTGTGCGTATACATAAATCATGGCATTCCATATGATTAAATTTATCTGAGGCATTTTGTCAAACAATTTGCATGCATCCTCCAAACACCAACATTTAACATGCATGTCTAAGAGGGAACTATCCACAAAGGTATTACATTCATATCCACTTATAATTATTTTGTTGTGGATCTCTCTTCCATGCTCCAGAGCCCTCAAATTTCCGTAGTCCGAGAGAAAGATGGAAGAAGTAAATCGATTGGCTTGAATGCCCTACTATTCCATCTCATACAACATTGCATAGGATTCCTTATCCAACCCCTGGCATAAGCTACAATAATGACGTTCCATGAGACTGCATTTCATTGAGGCATTTCATCTTAAATTATGTGTGCATTGACTAAATTTCCACATATTAAAGACTGTCACAATCTTGTTTCCCATGTAAATTTTAGCCTTAAACCTAGTCTGCATAATGTGGATGTGGACAAGTTTAGTGTCTAGAATATATTTTTTATCAATGCACGTGTGCAAAAGAGAATTGTAAGTAGTTGAATATAGTAAAATTCCTTCCTAGTCCATGAACTGTAAAGAACCATTCCCTCTTTCAGTGGGCTTTGCCTACACAATGCATCCACATTTGCTTTAACTGTGGTTGCAAGGGATGTTTCATTGTTACCATTGTTGTTCCAGTGCTGATATTCATCAATTAGAACATTAGTTTTAGTCATCGCCATGATGGTGGCAACATTTGTTATGATGTGTTCAATAGAGGAACCTATGTTGTTCCCCTGTTTACATAGTAATGGCTTTTCCATTACTGCTGATTTACGGTTTTGTCATTTGACCATTTAGGAAGCATCCTAATCCAAATATTTGATCCCAACTACACTGGTATGAATGATTTCCTAGTTACATTTGACTTATTTTCATAGAGAGGGTTTTACTTACATAATGTCATTTTTGGGTTACGATTTGAGAAGTAACACAAGGATTTTTCATGTATAGGTAGTTGGACGGCTTATGGTTTGAATCCTCTTCAAGGGAAAGATCTTTAAGTCAAATTCCAATTTGAGCACAATGTAAACGAATAATGTTTTCCTCACAACTCCCATTAATAATGTAATCCCTCCCATTCATCTAACATGACCATTGAATGAGTATAGTTATGAGCACTTCTTGTAGGAGCAATGAAAATTTCATTTGTAGCCTCCCATCCACAACTAAATGTTCTTTGATGCCAATATCAACAGTTGAGGAAAGGATATAATTATCATCACTAGTAAAGCACACCATCACATTCCCTCTTAAGTTGGTCATTGTATATAAAGTATGTCTAGGATTTTGTCATAAATCCCATATTTTGATTTCTTGATCAAATGATAAGTCACAAACAACTATCGGGAATGATGAGAAAACATTACCTCATTCATATGTTCATGGTGGATATCTCCAAAAACTTGTAATTTTTTTCCACTACACACCTCATCCAGGTGGATATTGGTGGCCACCCGCCTATTCTACCTAGACCCCCCGATTAGTTTCATCTATTTCCTTGTTCATTTCAACAATTACTCTTTTTAGCTGTTTTTCGGGTCCTGAACTTCGGGAGAAGTTTTGAGCCCATACACAACATTTTTTTGGGGTCGATGGTAGGCCTGTGGCCATGGGTGCCAAACAAAGATAATATGAACAAGTTACAACCTTGGGAAGTTGGCTTCCATACTAACCCCAATGAGGCCCACAAACTCTTGGTGTTACATCTCTTAGGGTTAAGGTTTTGGTTGTTTAGGATTTTCTCATGTTTTTCAATAACAAATAGGTCCTTTAGCCTCATTGTAACACAACTTAGAGGCATGTAGACACCACATGTCTTCTTAGAGATAAGCTACCATCGCCCGAGCTATCTTATTTCCATTCTGTTTGTAAGCATAGTTCAATGATTTTTTATTAATGAAATGAAGTTTTTTTCTGCTGTATCTCTATGTTTATGATTATATCTACAAGTTGTTGCTTTCTTGTTTAAGTTCAGATTAATGGTATCAGAGCGGTATTTTCTTTCTCTATTTTTCTTTGCATGTCCCTGACGACCTTCCATGGAAGAAGAAAAGAAAGACGAGGGGGTGGGAGATCCTTTCAAAATGGACAGAGGGACGCGATGATAGATAACTTTGCCCAGATCCTTCGATGGCTACCCACAGTAGATGCATTTTCATCTAGCGGACACTTTGGAGGTGCCACTCCTTTTAAGGTACAAGTTAACTTCAATATTCCCATATTCAAAGGCCTCATAAATGCAGATGCTATAGATAAATGGTTAAATCTATTGGAAGGATATTTTTTAGTTCATGAATTTTCCAATCGGGAAAAGATTAATTTTTCACTCCTCAAAGCCGCCCCACATGTCAAGGACTAGTGGGAAACCTACTGTGAACAAAAGGATGAGAGTGAACGTTCACTGTTTTCAGCGGCACCCACTTCGAATTATTTCCAAGACACCATCAAGGAATAATATTACCCTTTCGAGTGCTATGAAGACAAATACATAAAGTGGACCACACTACAGAAGGGAAGGGACTAAGATGTGCCAGAGTTCACAAATATTTTCCATACCCTTCACACGAAGCTGGGTATTAAGGATAGTGAGTAGCATTTCGTGCTCAAGTACCATGGCTATCTAGAAAAGTACATCTAAGACATGATGGAGTCTTGGACATTTCCTCACTCATCACGATGTATCGCTACATTTTCAATATTGAGAAGAAGTTTAAACAAAAGAAGCGAGGCTTTGGATTTGCAAATCCAAAGAAAGGAAAAGGCGCCCCCAAACCATAAGGTGGGGCTGCCCAGGAAAGCTCGCCGAAGCTACAAGAAAAGAACAACACCATGAAGATGAAGAAGGACATGGGAAAGTGGTGTGAGTTCCATAAGAGCTCAACTCATAATACAAGTGAGTTTCGAGCTAAGAAATCACTGGTGGCCGAGCTGAAGGCTTCCGAATTAGAAGCAGGTTCCTCCACTGAATCCGAACCCGATAAGGGAACTGACAAAGGGAAGCAGATGATTGATGTAGAGCCCAGTGCCAACGTGTCCAATACCAAGATCGAGAATATTGAGCCTGAATATCTAGAGGAGGGGGAACACGTCTTCCACTCATAGATGTGGGTGAAGGGTTCTCCGTTGCAGTTCATTTCCAACAACGGGAGCCAAAAGAGCCTCATTTCAGCAGAGGTCGTGAAGATGTTGGGCCTAAAGACTACAACACATCCATAGCCATACACCATTAGGTGGCTTCACCAAGGAAAATATCTTCGCGTCAGCCAGTAGTGATGCCTTCTCTATAACATCAAGCCCTTCATGGATGAGGTATTGTGTGACGTTGCTCCTCTTGAAGTTTGTGATTTATTATTAGGACAACCATACTTGTGGAAGCAACATGTTGTATATGAGTCTAGACATCACTATATGATTATTACTTTGTCTAATAAGTTGTATAGGATACCAGAGGTAGCCCCATCTACCGCCATCTCTTTGATCACTACAAAGCATTGCATTAAGATGATTTCCCATACCAAGAAAAAAAATTTCCTTATGAGTTTCCCCCAGGGAAGGATGAAGGTTGTGGCCACAACTTCCAGGCAAGGCTCCTCTGCATAGCAACAACAGATGGACAAGGTCATGGAGGAGTACAGGGATATTTTTGCCTCACCCATAGGAGTACCTCTGCACTGTCAGGTTAAGCATTTCATTGATCTGAACCTGGGTGCACCACTGCACAATAGACTCATCTATCGATGCTCTCTTCTGGAGAACGATGATATCAAGAGGCAAATTCAGGAACTATTGTATAAAGGGCACATCAGGACAAGTTCATCAGCTTGTGGGAGCCTAGTTGTGTTGGTACAGAAGAAAGATTGGACCTGGAGGCTTTGTATTGACTATCGAGCACTAAACAAGATCACTGACTAGAATAGGTACCCAATCCCACAAATTGATGACCTTCTAGACAAGCTCAAACGGGCCAAATATTTCAGCAATATTGATTTGAAGTCAAGTTATCACTAGGTGCCTATCGAACCCTCTAATGTGTGGAAGACTGCCTTCAAATCCAAGAAGGACCTTTTCGAATGGTTGGTCATTTCGTTTGGATTGACGAATGCCCCTACAACCTTCATGAGATTGATGAAGAACATCTTGCAACCCTTCACCAATGCATTCAGCATGGTGTATTTAGATGACATCTTGATCTTCAGCTAGATTTGGTAAGAGCACCTCCACCATATTTGACAACTCCTTCAAACCATGTGACAACACAAGTTGTGATCTAACTTGGAGAAATGCACCTTTGGCTTGACCTAGGTTCAATATCTGGGATACATCTTTGATGAGCAGGGTTTACATGTGGACCCATCCAAGATACAACTCATTTGGGATTGGCTAACCCCAACCACTCTAACATTGCTCTGCAGCTTTTTGGGTCTTGCTAATTTCTACCGTAGGTTCGTGTTGGAGTTCTCTCATATCACTTGGCCTTTAAGTCAAGTCACCAAGGGCGAAATGAAAGAAAAAAAATTTTGGTCAAAAACCCAACAAAAAGTGTTCTCTGAGTTGAAGAATCGCCTTTATTTTGCATGAGTGCTCATATTACCATACCTGTAACAACCATTTGGGATTTAGATAGATGCCTTCGACTATGCTATTGGTGTGGTTCCTACTCAGCATGGGCATCCAGTTGCTTACCACAGTGAGACACTTTTAGACAGTCCGAAAGTACCCCACTTATTGCAAATAAATGTATTCCATTGTGCAGGCTTGTTGTCAATGGAAGCATTACATTCTGGGCAAGAAAATGGTCATCCACGCAGACCACCGACCTCTATAGTTCATATAGACACAAGGGAAGTTGCAGAATGATCACCATCATAAATGGTCAACCTATCTACAACAATTTCATTTAAGCATTAAGTATAAGAAGGAAGACACTAATAACGTCATTGATTGCCTCATCCGACCACTAGTCATGGCATTGATCACTGTGCTTGACTCTTATGGAAATGAGACATCGGGGTGGTTGCATCGTTACAAGAGCGATCCAAAATTCGGTAGCATATACCAGACACTCTTGGAAAGGAAGCAAGTTCAAATTTTTCACCTTCAAGATGCACTGTTATGCCACTTGGGACACATTTTTTTTCCTTCAAGTGAGCGTGCCAAGATGATTTGGGAGGTGCACTACAATTGGGTCGCTAGAAATTTCGAAGTAGAGAAAACAATGACAGTGTTGCAGAAGTATTTTTATTGGCCGAAACTTTTTCAAGATGTTGGGAAGTACATTAGATCTTGCACCACCTCTGTCATTTCCAAACCAACCATCAAGAAGCAAGGCCTGTATACTCCTCTACCTACTCCTAGCCATCCTTGGGAATCTGTCTCCATGGATTACATGTCGAGCCTTCCTTCTACTAAGCACGACAATGATTATGTTTTCATGGTCGTCGACTGATTCTCTAAGATGGCCATCATGGTGGCCTACAAGAAGAGTATCAAAGTAGAGGCCACTACTAAGCTCTTCCTTGAGAAACTCTAGGTACACTTTCGGATCCCACAATCCATTGTCTCAGATCAGGACCGCAGATTCCTGAGCGCATTTTGGTTAAGTCTCTAGTTGATGCTGGATACAAAACTTACTAAGTCCATGACATTCCATCCCCAAACAAATGGCCAAACAAAGGTTGTCAACAAGATGATCGTACACATTTTGCGCATGTACAACTTGAAGAATCCATGCACGTGGGATGAAAGTCCCCCCTATGTCCAACACAGCTACAATAGAGCTCTCCACATCATGACAGGCCATAACACCTTTCAAGAAGGGCTGGAATTTCAACCATTATGCCCCATTGATGTGGCAATACCATTTGCAGTTGCTCAGGTAGATTCGGTTCACTTTGAGTCTGAACCTGAAAGGGCTAACAACTTCATTGAGTGCATTCAACACATCCGCCAATAGGCCCATGATATATTGGACAAAGCTAATGCTAAATATAAGAAGCGCCATGATCATCATCGCGTGTCACACAAGTTCCAGGTGGGCGACAAAGTTTGGCTACATTTGCAGAAGGAGCACCTTATTGGACCCCACCACAAGATTCACCCGATCTGATATGGGCCATATGCCATCACCAAGGCCATTGATTACAATGCCTTCAAGCTCAGCATGCCACCATTCCTTGGTCTGCACCCTGTGTTCAATGTAGATTTCTTTCGGCCATACTTTCCACCATTGTTGGACACATCTGACATTTCAGAACAACTCACACCAAAAGAGCTCAATCCAGACTGCATGGAATAGGCCACAACTGATTAGATCATGGACACACAGATCAAGAACACTCGCAAACAGAGGATACATTTATATTGAGTTGTCAAAGCAGGCTAACTCCTTCACTAGGGCAAGTGGTTCACCAGGGACCAAGTTTAACAGAAATTTCCTCACCTCATGGAGACTCTGAACACAATGGGGACCATTGCTTCCTGGGGGGGTGAATGATCCAGGTGGATATTGGTGGCCACCTGCCTATTCCACCTAAACCCCCCAATTAGTTTCATCTGTTTTCTTTATCATTTTAGCATTTACTATTTTTAGCAGTTTTTTAGGTCCTGAACTTTCGTAGTATTTTTGACCCTGTAAATGACGTTTTTTAGGGGTCTAC
Source organism: Pinus tabuliformis (assembly GCA_031772625.1). Lineage (NCBI taxonomy): Eukaryota > Viridiplantae > Streptophyta > Pinopsida > Pinales > Pinaceae > Pinus > Pinus tabuliformis. The sequence goes on from CM062816.1 coordinate 1,874,258,804, forward strand.
AGCAGGCCCATGTCCATAGGCAAGGGCCTACGACAAAACTTGTAGTACTCGATGAGACCTTTCCAACAAGTTATCATATGTGCCAAACGAAGATAATATGACGAAGTTACGACCCCAGGAAGTTGGCTGCCCAACTAACCCCAACGGGGCTCACAAACTCTTCATGTTACATCTCATGGAGTTATGGTTATAGTTGTTTATGGTTTTCTCATATTTTCCAATAATAAATAGGCCATTGAGCCTCATTTTAACACAGTTCAGAGGCATGTAGATGCCACATCTCTTCTCAGAGATAAGCTACCATTGCCCGAGATATCTTTTTAACATTTTGTTTGTAAACATAGTTCAATATTTTTCTATTAATGAAATGAAGTTTTTTTTCTACTGCATCTCTGTGCTTATGATTATATTTGTAAGTTTTTTTGGTCCTCTTTAAGTTTGGATCAACGCCTCATACATGTTTTGAATATCCACTGGCAAGGAAATATTTATTCGATGCATTAATATGGACATATGTTAATTGCTCAAAATCTTCATATGTGTAAGTGGTAGGGTTTCTACTACTGTTGTCTTGGAAGGCTCATTGTTGAACCAAAAAAGTCCATGAATACTATGATTTGCTCTAATAGATTGACCATGGCCAACAATTTCACCACTTTCATGGTTGATCACAACTACTTTCCCATCCAAAGTCCCAAAGACCATCAAACTAGAATCAAATGGATGATACTCAAATTGTGTCGACTAAAACTTCTTGTTAATCTCTATAGAATTTTCAATAGAGTTACTTTTTAATTTAGAAATAGGGTAAGTGGTTAGGCATGCATAAGGGGCCATTTTGGCTGCAAAAATAGAACTGGAAAATGAAATAGCATTACCATTTATCACGCCTAGTTTCTTTAGCTTGAAAAACACAATTTTTCTAGAGCCTATTCCAGTTTCACACCCTTTTAAAATGTTGAAAAAATTCTCTTTCTCTCTCTAATTATATGGAACATATTTGAAATATTGTTCATGCTCTCTCCCTCTCCAAATTTTGTTCAAATATTGTTCATCTAAGTGTAATTCCAGCAGGAATTACAAAATTTTCACTATTCAACCCATACCCAAAATTCCCTTCTCCATCTCTTATTGCACTTGCCTTGAGTGGTGTGGATTTCTCTATTGCATCATAAAAAGCACCAAGAGACATATTTTTTCTAAGTGCAATTCCAGCAGGAATTACAAAATTTTCACTATTCAACCCATCCCAAAAATTCCCTTCTCCATTGCTTATTTCACTTGCCCTAAGTGGTGTGGATTTCTCTGTTGATCATACAAATCATCAAGAGACATATTATTTTCAAATGAATTACCAAAAAAATCACTAACATTCTCTTGCATTCCCCCATTTCTGTTTGACATCAGTCCATCTTCCTAGAAGAAAAAACATTCATCTGTCTCAAAGAATCTCTCCTCTGCTCCTATTTGCACAAATTATTGCACTAAGGTAATAGCATCTTTGAAGTCCATGTCTGTGATTCCATTTCCCCTTGTCATATTTCCCAGAAAAATTTTTTGTTGAATATATGCAAGATTGCCCTCTAAAAGGATTGACACACTCAAATGGAATTGTAATTCCCCAACACTTTCATTTCAAGAATATTCACCAGAATTATGAACTAAACGATGGTGAATAATCGATTCATCATCTATTATTATCTTAGGAAAAGCCTCTACATCTATTTCTGAGGACTTTGAATCCGGGAAGGTAGCATTTTCATGATAAATACAAGACCATTCCATGCACCAATCCTTACAAGATTTATTTAAAGAAAGAATTTTATGATCAAAAGAGTTAGTATTTTCAGTTGAAGATAGTGAACACTACCCTATGTCATTACAACACAAGAAATTATAAAAATGAGCCTTTTATAATGAGGGAAGTATTGATAATACAACCACTATTGTCCAAGAATTTGTAATTCTAGTTCCACACATAGAAAACCTTCTCAGTTTTGGCAAAGAACTAAAGAAGCTTTTAGGTAGGCTAGTTATATAAACATTGAAGTTAATATTCATTGTGTGAAGTACCAAAAATTGTATTTTCATGTTTAGTTTCCTGGTATGACAGGCTCTCAAGTTTAAAATCTGGCATGACAAGCCTCTTTCCAAAAGATCCCTAAGAGAATATTTTCCAATAGAAACATATTTTAAATCAACTGATCGTATTTTAGGGCCAATATAATGCATAAAATTCATACCATTGAAAATAATACAACATGAGCTATGAATTATATCAACTGCATCTACTTCTAATAGCTTTACCAGCGAAAATACTTCAATTAGAGGAGCGAAATCAATTTTTGTGAGCTTGTCGATATTGATCTCCAAGATGTGTTCTTCATTCGAATATTTTAGAAGTTTATCCTTGGAAAAAGATAACAATATGGGATTGTTTGGAGTAGAAACATAGTTCCTGCAAGAATCACTATACCAGGTTTCCAAAATTCCAATCTCCATTGATTGTCCTTGACAGTTGATAAATCTTGGATTTGAGAGTTCCAAATTCAATTAATCATGCACCATTTAATCTCACAAATAATTGATGAATTAAGATGGAAGATATATTTAAAAACCCTCGATGAATTACATCATTAGATAAATGGAATACCCAACTGATTATATCACCTAGGGAAATGGAAATAGATATTTTTTAAAATTGGAAGATCAAAATTTAATTTAATTTGTCTAATGAAGTCTTCTGGTATATTTGTGTCTGTGTTGCCTCTTTCACCTAGTTATTTTTAATTCTCTTCATCTCATTGTGTGTAACAACGTCAATTATCTTCCATCCTCTCACAGTTACTTAACATGTTGAGTAATGGATGAAGAAGAAAAGTTGAAACATTTTAATTGAAAAATGGCGGTGAACAAAATATCTCTCAGTTTTATTAAAGAAACCTCATTTTGTTAAAACATTATGCATTCTCTAATTTGCAAAGGCAGGCATAGAAGCTCACTAGCCTCATTTCAAGACGCGTAACTTGATCTTATATGCATATAGCCAAGAGGGCATAAGATTTATTCAAGGATTTCATGTCACTGCAGGCTTGCAAGAGAGAAGTGAATTAGATAGGATAATCTGAGCTTGTAGTGGACCATGAGAGAACATTTCATCTGACCATTTTTTTAAACACATGGCATAACCGTCAACTGTAACATTTCCTAAACCATGTCTCTCTCCAACATTATGGAAAAAACAAATCTTGTGCCTCCTTTAAATTTCCTTTTTCATGTATATCCATTAATGTGTACGAGAAGACATCTCGTTCAAACACTATGTCAAATAGTTGTTTTGCATTCTATATTATTTCACATTTGGTAGTTGTATCCCTTATTGCATTATCAACAAAGTCCTCAGATAGAAACCCATTTAATATATGGACCCATATCTCTACTAGTGGTTCTAGAAGGTTGCCATATGCCCCGAAAACATTAGTGGAGATAGATTTTTTCCAGAAGTCATTGTATTCCACTGTATTCGATGATATCACTTCTTTTAGAGGCATTAAGTGAAGGAGATCCACATCTTCATCAAGAGATTCAAAAAAATATATTTTCAACAATTTACAACCAATTGAAATGTTTATCAATAATTTATAGATGCATTCTGCAATTGTTGTTTCTACTCTCTACTTTTAGCCCATCTGATCTAGATTGGATCATTATATTATTTTTCATCCATCTCAATGTATTTTGAGTGGAGAAAATGGAGGAATCATCTCACAGGACCATTTCTATTGGTGAGACCCAATTTGGAAAAATTGGGTCTAAAACCCTCCAAGAGAATGAATTTTTGGTGGTAAAACTTTTCCTCTTTAGGATTTCACCATTTGAAGCTATTCTACAACTAGAGATATTTCCAATGATGTAAGAATCATGTCAATCAGAGTATGTATGCAAAAGTTATGCCACTTAGAAGTTGACCTTCCTATTTTCACACCTATAGTTCAAGAAGATGTCGCATCAACCATTATTATTGATGGAAAAGGGCATATCCATGTGATTATGATGTAAAACACTCTAGAATATTATATATTGTAACTCTAGTTAATATTTGATGTAGTTAAAATTAACCACTAGTAGGTTATCAAGATGTATTATAACTGGGCCACTAGGAGATAGAGGCATTCCATTCTTTCAAGAGAATTTTGTTCCATAGATGAGCAAAGATAGCTAGGAGAGATAGGAGGTAGAGCACATAGAGAGGATTTGTGCAATTTAGCATCCCAAAAGCCATCGAAATTACTTCTTTGTACCTGCAACCATATTTCTAGACAGAAAAAGAGAGTGAAGTAGCCTCACCTTCCAGCAGGGTTTTCTCTCGAAAGGGTTTCCCAGAGAAGATATCTTGTGTGTTATGTGGGTGTGTGAGATTATTTTGTTGTTATCTACTTTTGTTCATAATTTCCATTCGCATGCATGAAATAATTATAGTTAAATATATAAATCTTCAAGTTTAATAAAACTATAATAATGTGGAATCTCAAATTTATAATATAATATTATCAAATTTGTTGTGATGAATTGTCCAATGGAATATCCATGAAAGTTTATGGGTCACCATATACTAATGTAAAATGAGTGTAGCTAAAATGTTTTATATCTTTAACATTATGATCCTTGTCACGCAGTGATGTGTGAAGCAACAACTTGACAAGTATTATTCCTTTCAATATTGGAAACTAAACAAGCTTTGAGATTTTGTATTTTTTTATGATTTTTCCCAACTGAGTTATAAATGGCCTAATGGGTTGAAATATATGTTTTGATGCATGTCTTTTGTGATGCATATTTAAGACTTATTCTATTGGTGTTATTATCAAGGAGTTGTCATACAATCAATTCACATGAGGGATCCCCTTCAACATTGGGTTTCTACAAGTGGATATTTTGTAAGTATAAAATTTTATAGAGCTAAGATACGTTCCAGTGTCTTATACCATCAATGATCCATCTTTTGTCTATCATATATTATGTTAGTGAAAGAGAGTAAGTATAAAAAAAATCGTTAAATAGGGAGGGATATGACATCATGTAGGTTGGCTAAGCATATAGTTATTTGCATGGTATGTACCATCCAAGGAATGGCATTAAATTTCTTGTTTTTGTTGTCATAACCTAATTTGGAATTTGTTTCCTTAGGTCACTACAAGGAAATAAATTGAGAAGAAGGATTCCATAAATGCTTGGTCTCATGCAGTCTTCTATAAGTAAACTATTTGTTGGATCTCAACTTCTGCACAATTTTCTTGCAATTTGATTGAAAGTGTAGCCTCTTCCGATAAAATGCATGCAATCTTAGATCAATTAAAACCCATAATGTTTTTGTACCTTGGCAATACATTTCTTACGCATAGTCAATTCATATTTGTTATTTCATTGATCAATGCTTTGTGATCCTTATCAGAGATTTGACTATACAATTTTGGTCTATACTTTAGTATCTTTGTTATAGGGATTTGAGTGATAATCATTTTACCAAAACAATTTCTCCCATCCTAAGAAATTTGACTTACAATGGAAATTTGTAAGTTGCTACCATACTTAAATGCTTAAATTATACCCTTTAATTCCCTACATCTTGACTATAACTTTCATTCATTTTCAAATTTCAAGAAATTTATTGTGCTACACTTTTCTTTTTACTCCTCAGGTATTTGTGCAATAATAATATCATAGGATCTATTCCACCAGAATTGGGGAATGACAAAGATAAGCTACTTGTAAAAACTTTAAGTCACATATGTAAAAAATTAGAAACTGGATTTGAATGATAAGAAAATCCCCATTGGTAGTGACAAGTACATTGATATGCAAGTAGCCAAATGACAATTTTCTTATGGCACAGATTCCACCTAAACTGGGGAAGTTGGAACAACTATTCAAATTTTAGGTTTATGTCTTCATGGTAAAAGCACATTCAAATCTAGTTAAAAAGTACACATCAATCATTCACCCTTATGGATTTTTCTCCAATCTTTTAACAATACTAGGTTGTATTTTGTTTGGATGTAAACCTTGTTGGAAATCATCTTGAAGGTCTGATTCTAGAGGACATTAGTTCATGTTTTTCTCATGTTGGAAATACTAAGGGTGGGAAAGGGGGGGGTGGGGGGGGGTGGGCGAGTGGGGGGGTGAATCAGTATTCCTTTTGAATTTCTACTTTTACCAGTTAGATCAATTATATTTAGAACACAAAATGAACAATAAGAATAAATGCTTCTATTAGTTCTTCAAGAAATCAAGTACACTACACGTAGGGCTCCAACCCTTAGATGAAGACACTGATCTTCAATCTCCTAGGCTCCAACCTATATTTTCCAAGCACCAAATTGGACTTCCAAGGCTCCAACCTTGTCAATTATGAGGCACCAACCCCAAAGGCTCCAACCCTATATCCAGTTCAAGCTCCGACCTAGTTTCTTGAGGACTTTGATCCTCTAGTGCTCCAACCTTATCTTCCAAGGCACCAACCTCTTGGGCTCCAACCCTTTCTATACTTCATTAAGATATATTTGGTTATACTTCACAGCTCCCAATGTCTTCTTCAATGAGCCCTGTCGATCTTCAGTTATCCCTTAAATTAGTGTCAATGTCACGTTATTAATGACAACCTTGATCTTCACATGAAGGTGTCTCCAATGTTCTTCATGGTACCCAAAACACAATTCTCCAAGGTCACCTCATGATGACATCAACATTGTATCATGGTCTTCAATAGTCTTCACAAAAATTCAATGTGTCTACAATGAACTGCACTAAGCCTCAAATTTTGCACCAAATAATTGTTCTAAGAATTCTTTAATATAACTCAACACTCCTTCTTCAAGGAAGCTCCAATACGTATCCAAAAGATTGTTTCAATACTTCAACCATTCTTGTTGCAACAATTCCTCTTCATTTTGTCCTCAACAAGGTTTTCAATCAGTGAACCAAGGTGATAATGAACTGTAGATCTGAATTCTTACTCCATAGGGACGAGGTACAGGAAAATGGCACTTCTTTTTACAAATCTAAACTTACAAACTTTTGTTTATATGTAAAGAATATGTTCTATATAGGCCGAGGTTAGTTTCCATAGATCTGAGTGATTAATCTCCACATGACTGAGGTATATTCTACCCAAAATGGAGGTCTGTCCAAAGATCTTCCATAGGGCCAAAAAAATAGACCTAAACCTCCTTTACATAGGGCAAAAATCATAGATCCAAAACTATTCCAAATGAACTCTCATATCTGAATTCTATTGTCACTATCTTGGGATGCTATAGGTGGCTTCGAGCTTCAGATTCTTTGCAAAAGAATGATGTAGTTTGCACTTAAAATATTAACCTCCGTATCCCTATTTCTGGATCCAAATTATGTCATTGTTTCACCAAGATATCTACTTTTAGAGCGAGGAGCACAAACATATATATATATATATACCTTTTTATGAGTCGAATTGTTATGTATGAAGGAGAGCCAAAAATCATATTTGTAGTAGCTGACGTATCTTTAGGAATTACAACAATTTATTTTTTTTATTTGTCTACCATGTGATGTATGCATTACATCTATCTTCGATGTGATGGATAATATAGGACCTTGTCTACCATGTGAAACATGGATATATAAGACCTTGTCTTCCATGTGAAAGATGAATCATATAAGAACTATGGAAAAGGCCTTGTCTACCATGTGAGTGATGTCTAACACCATGTTGTTGCATTATACATTATGTCTACCATGTATGGTCATAGGGAACCATGCTTCCTACATTATACATTATGTCTGCCATGTATGGTCATATGTATGCCATGTTTGTCTACCATTAAACAAAGCCATTTGTTAATAAGGAATTTTTGATATTGTTTCAAAACATATTTTTTGCCAAGGATTATGTTTTTTTTTTAATGTTTGGGATTTATAAAAACAAGTAGACATTAGTATTTAGGGTCATAATTTCATCATGATATGCTTCATCCATGTCATATTGATATGTTATAGTGTCATCATGTACTAGTGTAGTGATATGACATAGACAACTTCCTCATTAGGAGAGTTCTAAGATAGTAAGATAGTCTTCCAACCATCAAATGAGATCTTCCATGTAATCATCTAATATTCCAACCTTCATTAAGTACCATCATTAAGTGTGGCCATTCAAGAGTATGACATCATCAAAAATATGGCTTCATCGAGTATAATCCTTCACATCACGAGGTTGTGTATTGGCACTTAGGATCTAGATCATCAATCAAGGCACATGATTGGCACTTAGCAACATCATAGTTAATTCAAGTACTTCTTAGGGCTTCCTTCATTAGTGGTTTGACTTCATTGTGACTTGACATCTTCATTGATGTTTTCCTAGTCAACCAACCACTAAGGGTCATGGCATCATTGTCCGGAACCAAGCATCTCAAGAATATTGACATCTTAGTCAATGCCATATTTTCATCAATGACAATCTTGATTAAAAATCTCCCCCTTTGTCATTAATGGCAATATTCTTGTCCTTCCCACATTCTCTCCCCCTTTGACATCAATGTAAAATGGGGTGCCTAAGTACTCTCCCTGTTGAGCTGCTTCTTTTCTTCATGAATAGTAGTTCTTCATAGGTATGTTACTCCCCCTGTCATGGTGCTCTTTTATCTGGCAATATGGTCCATGATAGAAATATTTTCATTTCTTCATGTGATTAACCAACTCCCCCTGCCTACATAAACACTTCTAGCTTCTTTAGACAAGAATGATCAAGAAATCCCCCTAACTTTATGCAGGGTCTCCTCTTATTGTCAAACACTTGGGATATCACATCTGCCAAGGATGTATTCATCAAATAAACAACATGTGTTGTTGACTGGAGTGTCCAAGAGACTTTCAAATCCAATTTGCTTCCTTCTCCATACTTTTGTAACTTTATTCTATGGCTTGGTCGTCATGGTTCTATCTTGTTTAGGGACCCAAGTCAAGTTACAATCACGAGCCATATGTCCAATTCTATGGAAATTGAAGCATTACATCTTGTTCATGAATGAGGGAGTATTATAAATTCTTGAAATTTTCCTTCTAGAAGATTGAAGGGGACCATTATATTTGTGTTTGTGATATTCCCTACAATCTTTTGCCATGTGCCCAAAATTTGTACAAGAATAGAAATAACCAAGAAATATACTTTGGTACCTAGGAGATGAAGATTTCCTTGATTTACTTATGAAGTCCTTTTGCCTTGGAATTCTTTGATGATATTCATTTCCTTTTGTATTCTTGACACCATCTAAAAGTCTCCTTAGAGTAGGATTTCTTCCATAGTTTTCTTGACTCTTCTCCTTGCCTTTCCTGGAATTGGGAGCATCAACATTTCTTTTTGGCTTCCTCACATCCTTGTTGTTTGAAGCATTATTATACTTGCTTCAGGATTCACCTTCATAGAAAAGACTTTATTTATCAAGGGGAGACCTTTGATGACTTAGGATATCATCTAGGGTTTGAGAAATTTTCAAGTTCTTATTCAGCAAATCGACTTTCTTTTTTAGAAAGACAATTTCTTCCTTCATTTTCTTGCCTTCTTCATCCCTCTTTGATAGAATGCTATCCATTTCTTGCTTCATCTTGGTTGCTTCACATGATTGGGCCTTAAGAGAAGTGATTTCTAATCTTAACTTGTTGATGTCATCATCCTTTTCTTCTAGTTGGCCCATCATGGTGTTTCTCTCCTTTTTAGATTCATCAACTTGTCTTTCTATGAATGCCAAAGCTTCCATCACCTTCTCAACTCCTTGTGCTTGTTTCCTTGCTTCTTCTAGTTGAGATCTAAGGGAGGAGACCTCTTCCTTGTATTGACCAATCTCTTCTTCAAGTTTATTTAAACTCTTGACTCTTTGTTCAAGGTGGCTTGAAAAATTTTCTTTCCTTTTCTTTGCCTTATCCAATTGATTTTTCATGGCTAGACTTCTTCATGATGCTTTCTTTTGTTTTGAAGAAATTCCTCCTTAAGTTTGGTGAGCTCCTCATCTCTTTCTTGTACTTGAATCTTGAAAAGTTCAACTTCCTTCCTTGTCTTGTCCTGGCCACCATTTTGCACTTTCTTCTTAAGTGCCTCATTTTACTTTTTCAAACTGTTAATCTCTTCCATGGAAGTTATAAGTTTAGTCATGATATTTCTTCAAAGTCTTCTCTGTTTTATTATTCTTCTAGGTCTTCTTTAGCCTTCATGTAGTCATTCTTATTTTCAGCTTCATTGATGGGTTCTAGATTTCCTTCTTTCTTTCCATCATTTTCTTGACTAGTGGTCATGGTCAATGCTCCTTTTGAGTGAAGGTCATGAAGTTTGTCCCATATATATTTTGTTGAGAAACATTTTTCCAAATTGACCTTTATAAAATTTGGTAGCCCATTCAAAATTGTCTTCATTTCTCTTGTATTGTACTCCTTGGATTCATCGTCCATCATTCTATCAGTAATCATTGATTCCCATACTCCAACGCCTTGGCCATTAAGAAATTTCTCATTATTACCTTCCATACATCAAAGTTTCCATTGAACACAGGAACATTCTCAATTTGATTGTCTTTAGTTTGCATGGCTGAGGAAGAGACATCTTTAGGAGGATTTGAGGCTTTCTTCCTTGGCTTTTCCATTTGTGTTCTAAGGATCAACATTCAAGCTGCTAGGATTTCAGTGAAGGCATTGGTTCTGATACCAATTGTTGGAAATACTGATGGGGGGGTGAATCAATATTATTTTTCAATTGTTACTTTTAACAATTAGATCACTTATATTTAGAACATAAAATGAACAATACGAGTAAATGCTTTTATTAATTTCTTCAATAAATAAAGTACACTACATGTATGGCTCCAACCCTTAGATGAAACCGATCTTCAATCTCTGAGGCTTCAACATGTATTTGCCAAGCACCAACTTGGACTTTCAAGGCTCCAACCTTGTCAATTATGATGCACCAACCCCAAGGGCTCCAACCCTATATCCAGTTCAAGCTCCGACCTAGTTTCTTGAAGACTCTGATCCTGTAGGGATCCAACCCTATCCTCCAAGGAATCAAACATGTCGTTTCAAGACTCCAACCCTTGCTTTACTTCATTAAGATATATTTGGTTATACTTCACGGCTCCCAATGTCTTCTTCAGCGAGCCTTGTCAATCTTCAACTATCCCTTCACTTAGTCTCCACGTAACATCATCAATGAAAACATTGATCTTCACATGAAGGTGTCTTCGCTATTCTTCATGGTACCCAAAACACAATTCTCCAAGGTCACCTCATGATTACATCAAAATTGTATCATGGTATTCAATAGTCTTCACAATACTTCAATGTGTCTACAATGAACTGGACTAAGCCTCAAAGTCTAAACCAAATAATTCTTCTAAGAATCCTTTAATATACCTCAACATCATTGCTTCAAGGATGTTTCAATACATCTCCAAAAGATTGCTTCAATACTTAAACTAAGCTTGCTGCAACAATTCCTCTTCAATTTGCCGTCAACAAGATGTTCAATATGTCAACCAAGGTGATAATGAACTGTAGATCTGAATTCTTACTCCACAGGGCCAAGGTACAGGACAATGCCACTTCTTTTTACAAATCTGAAATTACAAACTTCTATTTATATGTAAAGAATATGTTCTATATAGGTCAAGGTTAGTTTCCACAAATCTGAGTGATTAATCTCCACAAGACTAGCGCATCTTATGCCCAAATGGAGGTCTATCCACAGATCTTCCACAGGGTCAAAAAAACAGGCCTAAAGCTCCTTTACACAAGGCCAAAATCATAGATCCGAAACTATTCCAAATGAACTCTCATATCTAAATTTTGTTAACAGTGTCTTAGGCTACTACAGGTGGCTTCAAGCTTCAGATTCTTTGCAAAACAATGATATAGTTTTCACTTAAAATATTAACCTTTGTATCCTTGTTTTCAAACCAAATTATGTCACTATTTCAACGAGATATCTACTTTTAGAGCGAGGAGCACAAAGATGTCTATATGCCTTTTTATGGGTCGAATTGTTATTGTTGAACACACACATGGCAGCAACAGAATATTAAAGATAAATAGGAGAGCACCTCTATTATTAACAAATGATATACATTTATAGTACATGGTGTGACCTTTGGGTTCCACATCCCAAGGTCTCTTGGACTTCCTTAGTCTATTTGGCTTCCACACCAACCCTTAGAGGATTAGGTGTCCAACATTCCCCCCCTTAATCCGAAGGGTTATGAATGAGTCTAAGAAGAGAGCTATAATACAAAACATGAAAGAATGCATGCCAGCATTAGGCTGAATGTGCTCTTTGAAACGTTGGTATAAAGGGTGGTGGTTTAAGGATGACCACCAACACTGGAATGTTTAGTGCAGTTCCCAGAACTCTTCCAACTCTGGCATGAAGCTCAAGTCTTCTACTAGAGGAAGTGCTTCTAATGTTTTGAAGAGGGAAACCTTCAATCATGAAAGGGAGGTCTCACCCCGCATAAAAGGGAGAAATTCAACCTGAAAGGGGAAGTCTCAACCTGTGGTGGTTTAAGGATTACCAACAACTATAGAATGCTTAATGCAATTCCTGGAACACTTACAAAACTAGCAATAAGATGAAGTCTTCTGCTAGAGGAAGTGTCCCCAATTCTTTGAATAGGTGTCACAAACTGAAGGCATGCTCAGGGGCATCTTTGTCTCTGGCTACAACTTTGAATCTGGTCTGGCAGGTTGTGGCTCAGGCTCGCTTGATGTGGCTTTGAAGCTTGTAGATGACCATCATTTCCCCCCCGGTCAGATACAAGATGAGATGATGGAGAAAACTCAACTGCAAGATTGTTTAATACTCTAGAACAAGTTCGGACATATGACTGAAATATCTTCTTAGCTGTTGATGCCCATTGCTAAGAAGCGATCCATCCAAGATGAATCTTTGTTTTTGCAGGAGTTTTGTTTCTAAACCATATGTTTGAAGAATGACTGGTTTTATGATAGTGCTTACATGGATGAAGATCAAAACAGTGATCTTTCAGATGGCCAACTCGGTCACAGTGTTGGCATTTCACAATCTGTTGCTGTGGAAGAGGGGCAGAATCTGGAACAGCTGAAGGTGAATTGTCATGAAGAAATCCAACACTCTGAAACTGGATGGGCTTTGAGTAATCTAGAATATGAAAGGAAACCTCCTTGTCATATTCAAGACTTGTTTTGTGTTTGTTGTGGACAAGTTATTCCCAAGGTCTCATGATGGGCTTGGGAAATGCAGACTGAATTTCTACATCTGCATGTAACCTTGCTGCTTTATTGGTCACTATATCTGAATCAACTTGCTGATTATGGGAGTCAGTTTCATTGCTCTGAACAGAAATAGGTTCAGAATGATGACTCCTCTGTTTTAATTCTTATTGCTGTAGCTGAGATTCAAGCTCCAAAAATTCTATCTTGTCTTGTGTATACTGCAGATAGGTTTTAATATCACAAAGAGTGTTCTTGTTGATTTTCACTGTATCATGAACTGTGGAGTGTATTACAGTATTTAACAACTCTAATACTTCACCAATTTTATCCATTTTCCAAACAATCAGACCAAAAATGCACTTGTAGAAATAATAATGGTTTTAGAAAATTAATTTGCCAACACAAATTAATTTGCACTGATGTCTACTCATGTTCTCACTTCATATTGTCTTGTGCCTCAATTTCTACGCAGCAAGCCCAATATTGTTGCCTTAACAAAATGTCCAACTTGACAAGTTTGCAGCCCATAGGCTCTTCTTTTCCAGCAATAACAAGACCCCAACAGAAATGAGATTAGCTTCTATATTTCATCTACCATACACCATATAACACCCATGCACAATAGCCTTCAATGCATTCAAAGCAGCATACAGTAGTTCCAGGCCGTGGAATTTCAATCGTCCCCACTCAATTTTGAATAATACAACACCAAGGGGATTGCCTTATGCAATGCTCAATGCTCAACATTAAAATGCTCATGCCAATGTTAAGAAACTTCAAATATTTCACATCCACTTGTCAACCCTATTGGCCTTTAGGTGTTATATCATGTCAGATAGTGTTATTATGATGGAAACGCAGTTGAAACAATACAATGGACAGCGTTATACTATCTCTACAAACTGCATTATACCAACAATGTTCAACTTATCAATAGCGTATATATCTGGACAACGTTAATGTATATAACCTGGAGCAACCTTCTTTGCAACTGGCTTCTTTGCTGGGGTAGCTGGTTTAGTAGCCTTCATAGACTTGATGGACAGAGAAGCATTCAATGGATACCAAAAGTTTGAAGCAGAGACCACGAAGGTATAATGTATATCGGTGTTCTTTGTATATGAAGACCACAGAGCACCATGTACAAGGACTATGCGTTTTAATACCCAAAGAACCCGGTCAATCAACCAATAGAGAAATACACGTAAACTCACCTTTTCACCAATCCACGGCTTTCACACAGTTCCCGAGGTTTAAATTTATCGAGTTCATTCTCCATCGTAGATTTCAACCCCACGATCTGATGGTTGATATCCTTTCTACGATCAATCAAACTTGCATGACCATCCTTCGCTGTAGATCTGCACTCAGAGGATCTGACGATCTTCGGCAATTTCGAAAGAAAAACTTGCGTGATGATTACCTATTCAAAATGGGCAGTTTTTCTCTCTCCTCTAGTGGCTACGTGTCAAATAGTGAGTGGAATCGTGTGGACTCACGAGATTATTGCTTACCACTTTTTATGCTCCTGAAATATCGTTTCTTGTGTGAAGACCACCTTTTTCGCTGGTTATATTCCACGCGCCTTTTCCAAGCGATGATTGTTAGATTCGTCAATCTATCGATCGGACGGTTGTTGCTCCCGTTCAGATTTTGACTCAAAATTGTGGGGTTTTCCTCTGTTCCACTCTAAACCAACAGTTCCGCCAATTTATATTGGAGTCGTGGTAGGGAGGATCTATGATACCAGAGTGTGAATTGAATTGGTAGGGACCAGAGTGTGAATGAGGTAATACCATGGAGGAGCGAGCAATGATATAATCAGGCCCGACAAATAACACCACAAGTCAAGTCTGACACACAACACCAAATCATAGTTTAGACAAGTGGTTTGGAGAGCCACGAATGGTGGTTCGCTTCAACGGAGCTGAAAATGCATAGGCTGAGGATGACTGTCATTGGTTCACAAAAACGCCCTTCTTGCAATACAATGTGTAGAGAATAAAATTCTCAGTCGAATTTGAATGGACTGAACTTCAAACACACAACAATGATGTACTAGAGTTTCTGCTTATAATGCATGGCTAGTGATTCACGTCTGCCATTGGAATTGGAATTGGAATGAATCGAAATAGAATAGAACAGTGAACCAAAAAAGTATTCAAGACTTTGAAGATGCCTTTTCTAGCGTAGGTACGCTTTCGTATTCAAAAGGAATGCTTGCCATTACCAAAGGAAAAATTCAACGTTGCCTTAGAGCTAATAGACAGATAGGCTTAGATGGCAAAGCCCTAAATTTGACGGGACCACAAGTCAATTCCAAACCAAACTCAGATTGGAGCAGCTATGAACAAGCCATGAACCAGATGATATAGTGCTCACAATAATCTCAATAGATATATAAATACAACTAAAATTTACTGCAGGAGTAACACTATAACTTAGCATATAAACCTTGAACTTCAATTAACGCATAGAGAAAGAATGTATATACCAGGAATAGAAATGTCAGAGGAGTTACTCTATATAAAACTAATATGAGACCTACACTCTGACCGGTGCAGATAGATTCTGGAAAGCGTATTAAGGCGGTTCACGAAATTCAATGTATGGTATAAAGTTTAATTCCTGACCAACTCATTTGACAACAGAGATTTTATAGAGATGGCAATCTAGAATAGAGGTACAGGACTGATATGTATAGAAAGGCCACAGAACAACAAGCTCACATAAACAAGTGGCTCATACTTGAGCAAGGCAGGAGATCACCTGCTCTGATACCATGTTAAACACACACATGGAAGCAACAGAATATTAAAGATAAATAGGAGAGTACCTCTATTATTAACAAATGATATACATTTATAGTACATGGTGTGACCATTGGGTTCCACATCCCAAGGTCTCTTGGACTTCCTTAGTCTATTCGGCTTCCACACCAACCCTTAGAGGATTAGGTGTCCAACAATTATGTATGAAGGAGAGCCGACAATCATATTTTTAGTGGCCAACATATCTTTAGGATATTATAACCTTTTTATTTTTATTTTTCTGTCCTATGATGTATGCATTACATCTATCTGCCATGTGATGGATAATATAGGACCTTGTCTGCCATGTGAAACGTGGATATGTAAGACCTTTTCTGCCATGTGAAACATGGATATATAAGACCTTGTCATCCATGTGAACGATGAATCATATAAGTACTATGGAAAAGGCCTTATCTGCCATGTGATTGATGTATAACACCATATTTTTGCATTATATATTATATCTACCATGTATAGTCATAAGGAACCATGCTTCCTACGTTATACATTATATCTGCCATGTATGGTCATATGTATGCCATTAAACAAAGCCATTTGTTAATAAGGAATTTTTTATATTGTTTCAAAACATATTTGTTGCCAAGGATTATGTTTGTTTTAATAATGTTTGGGATTTATAAAAACAAGTAGACATTAGTATTTAGGGTCATAATGTCATCATGATATGCTTCATCCATGTCATCTTGATATGTCATAGTGTCATCATGTACTAGTGTAGTGATATGACATAGGAAACTTCATCATTAGGAAAGTTCCAAGATAGTAAGATAGTCTTCCAACCATCAAATGAGATCTTCCATGTCATCATCTAATCTTCCAACCTTCATTAAGTACCATCATTAAGTGTGGTCATTCAAGAGTATGACATCATCAAAAGTATGGCTTCATCAAGTATAATCCTTCACATCACAAGGTTGTATATTGGCACTTAGGATCTAGATCATTAATCAAGGCACATGATTGGCCCTTGGTAACAACATAGTTAATTGTTATGAAACCAGCTCACAAAAAGATAGAAAAGATAGATCAATGCCTTAGAATCCAGCCTCTTCGAGGGGGAAACCTCCTTTACATTACACAAATGAACAATTCTTGGATGATACAAATGACAAGACCTAATTTCTATATATAGGAGTCTAAGGGGTCATAATATAATCAGAGTCGACATAACAATAATAATGTAAGGGAACAATAATAACAATAGTGGGCTTCTATGGGGCACATTAATAACAATATGGGGACTACATGGGCACAACAATATAATAATGGGGTTGTACTAATAACAATAAGGGGTTACACTAGTAGTATAGGGACCTAACATGCCCCTCTCCTTCAAAAAGTGTTGTCCTCAACGATTGAGTAGTTCTTGATGCTTTTGTATAAAATTCTTGTCCTCCCATGTGGAATCCTCAGCGGGTAAGTTCTTCCACTTGATGAGATACTTTGAAATTGATCGATTTCATAGATGTCGGGTTCTTGTTTCTATGACTGCTCCAGGTTCCAATATGATTTTTCCTTCCTCATCAAGTTCTGGCAATATTGTTTCAACTGGGATCTTCTGCAACTTTTGAATGAGTATCCACACTTCTTCATCCTTCTTCCATTCATCCTTTGCTTCATTTATCTAATCTGGTTGGATAATAGAAATAACACAAAATAATGCTTCCACATCCTGATCCTTTCTTGAGATTGCATCTGCAACAACATTTTGCTTCCCTTTTTTGTAGATGATTTCAAAGTCATAACCCAACATATTTATGACCCATTTTTTCTATTCTTCTAAAGATAATCTTTGTTATAAAAAGTATTTAGGAATATCATGATCCATTTTTACCTTGAAGTGTCTTCCCATTAGGTAAGGTCGCCATTTCTTAAGTACATGCAGTATTGCCAACATTTCCTTCTCATAAATAACTTGCTTGATATGTAGTCGTAAAAATACCCAATCGCATACATCAAAACTTCTTTCACTGCGATGTTGATATGCTTGTTGTTTCATTCAATTCTGCACCGAAGTGGCATTATCCTTTAAAAGTTGGAGAACTTTTTGTTGATGCTCGATGTGATATTTCATTGCTTGAATGTTTTTCTTCTTGATATGTCCTTCTATCTTGAGAGTTTGAGGAGTGGTAATTTCTTCCAATGCATTACAAGATATGGTCAAATTCATTTCTTGATGCTCGATGTGATCTTTCACTTCTTGAACATTTTTCTTCTTGATATGTCCTTCTATCTTGATAGCTTGAGGACTGTTAATTCTAGCTAATGCATTACAAGATATGGTCGGATTCATTTCTTCTTTCTCGATGTGATCTTTCACTTCTTGAACCTTTTTCTTCTTGATATGTCCTTCTATCTTGAGAGTTTGAGGAGTGGTAATTCTTGCCAATGCTTTACAAGATATGGTAGGATTCATTTCTTCTTTCTCTAGGGTTGGTTCCTGGTGTATATCCTCTTCTTTTGACATTTCTTGATCCTTTTCTTCCTCCTCTTCACAATCAATGTAAAATAATTTCTTCTCAGCACACTTATGACCTTTAATGTATTTGTTATCACAATTGTAACAAAGCCCTTTTGCTCTTTTTTCTTTCAATTATTGTGGTGTCAACCTTGTAGGTTCTGGAAAGCTATGAGAAACAAAACTTCCATCTTTAGAGTTATGAGGGGTAGAATTCCTTGTTGCCATATTTTTCTTTCCACTTTTCTTGCCAACCTGAATGAATTCTCCTATGAATCAGGTTCCTAAAGACGAACCTCATGTTGAATGTTATCATTTAAAGTCCCTATGGAGACATCAATCCTCTGCTTCTCTGGAATATCATTTTCCCTTATAGTCAATTTTTGAAAGTCCTCAATGTGCTCTGCCATTGAACACTTTTGTTTGAGATTTATCAATTGGCTAAAGAAGGTGTTTCTCTTTCTATCCTCATAATGTGCTATCATTTCCTCTATGAAAATTGACCACGTAAGAAATGGTTTACGAGAACAAAGCCCTTTATACCATAAAAATTGATCTGGTTCTAAATATGAAGATTCAACATGTACCTTCTGTAACAATTTCACTTCATATAAATCAAAATATTGCTCCATCTGTAGTATCCAATTTACCGGATCCTTTCCATCAAACTTCCCCATATTGCCTTTTTTTATTTTAGGAGCTCGATCTTGAAATGATTGTAACTCTATATGTTCAGATCTCCAAGTTCTGAACTTGTATCCTGAAGTAGTGCTCCGAGTCCTCTTTCTAACCCTGCAAGTCTGATCAGAATTTTATTCTCCAAGAAAGAGTTATGCCCATTCTCTTAAGATGACCCACTTATATAATGTTCTAGTAGAGCGAACTTGTATGACATGCCACATGTCACTGTTTTGACCTTTGGATCTGAAAGATATACACAAAAAGCTACAGTCTGCCCTATTTCTGTAACTTCTTACGAAATTTCAATTTGTTGTTCAGAGAGAAAGTTATGACGATTTTCCCAAGGTCACTTGTTTAGAATGTAATTCGGGAGTCTGCAAAAACCCTAACTTCCTCAGATTATATCTCCGAACATATAGCAAGACAAGATCTGAGATTCAAACCCAAGCTTCACCAATATTTCGGCTCAAATGGGTTTTAATTTCAGAATCTGAACCTTCGTAGAAAAAATATTATGGCAAAAATTCCATGATGACCTGTTTGAGATGAAATTCTAGAGCTTGCAAAAACCCTAACTTCCTTATATCATATCTACGAATATATAGCGAGACAAGATCTAAAATTCGGAACCGAGGTTCAGACCGATTCCTTCTCAAATGGGTTTTTTTTTAGCTTTTGAAACTTCGTAGCGAAAACGTTATAGCGACAATTCCACGATGACCTGTTTGAAGTAGAGAAACCTTAGAATCCAAAGCTCTAATACCAAATGTTATGAAACCAACTCACAAAAAGATAGAAAATATAGATCAACGCCTTAGAAATAAACCTCTTTGAGGAGGAAACCTAATTTACATTACACAAATGAACAATTCTTAGATGATACAAATGACAAGACCTCCTTTCTATATATAGGAGTCTAATGGGTCATAATATAATCAAAGTCGACATAACATAATAATGTAATGGCACAATAATAACAATAGTGGGCTTCTATGGGGCACAATAATAACAATATGGGGACTACATGGGCACAACAATATAATAAGGGGGTTAAACTAATAACAATAAGGGGTTGCACTAGTAGTATATGGACCTAACATTAATTCAAGTACTTATTAGGGCTTCCCTCATTAGTGGTTTGACTTCTTCGTTACTTGACATCTTCATTCATGCTATCCTAGTCAACCAACCACCAAGAGTCATGGCATCATTGTCTAGAACCAGGCATCTCAAGAATATTGACATCTCAGTCAATGCCATATTGACATCAATGACAACCTTGATTAACAACTCTTAATTACTTTCAAGTGATATTATTTTCAAGTCTATTAGAGAAATTATGGGATATAATCTTGTTATTGTCTAACAATATTGAGGCCATGTTTTCTCTTGAATTTTTGTATGTAGCAATGTACATGGAAATTGTTTGAATGGAACTATTCCTTTGGAATTTCTTAACAGCCAATGTGATTGTTCTATATAACATAATGAACTAGTGAATTTATTAAAACCACCTTCAAAGTGATAAACAGTTTTTGTTGTGGCTTTTACATAAATTTGTCCTCCAATAAAAAGAAGGGAGAAATTTCCATAGAGTTGGATATATTGTAAATATAGACACAATGTGTTCTTGTTACTTGAGTGTCTTGATTAAGTTTCCTAGGCTCCCATTAAATTTTCATCTAGAAACATAATTTCTATAAAGGTAGAATATAAGTTTTGATTGATCTCTCATTTGATGTGAATTGTTAGGGACCTCTCTAAAAGTGATATTGTTGGACTTATTCTGAGATTCGTTGGGTATTTGGAACATCTTTTCAAATTGTAAGCTTCACATGTAATATGTTTTTTTCTTTTTATTAAAATAACCAAGTTTCTATGGGTAAATGTTACATTAATTCTTGGTATCTCTACTAGATTGTGAATTCAAGGAACTTGAGCATAAATAAACTAAGTTGTTTTCTCCCAACAAAAAATGGAAATGTGAGAAGCATTGGGGATACGTAAGTCCTCTATACTTGATTTGTGTAGTCTGCAAACATGTGCTATAGTTTTGTTTCTTCCACATCACTAATTATTGTACCATTTCCCCTTTAGAAAAATGGTAACATCCTATGATATCTCTTTAATGTAGAGACCGTTCTACTAACTTATTATCAGGTCTCATTGCTCAAGAACTTGGACAACTACATATTTTGGTCTAAGTGTAACTTCCTTGGAATGACTTATAAAACAAAATTTATTTAATAGGTTCACATTTATTTTGACAAAAACTACGGATTTGGATCATATATGATTTTGAATAACAACATTTTCTCAAGGGAGGTGCCATAACGGTTGATCAATTGTTCCAGCCTTACTGTAAGAATTCGTATAGTCCCTATTCTAATTTCACTTCGTTGTGAAATTACAAAAAAATTATATTTCATATTTCTACTCCTTGTACTATTAATACTTGAAATGATTTCATTTGTTTCACAAAAATCTATCCTACAACAGTTTTTTTGGCAATATTACTATTGTAAAGAACTTTACATGATTTACCCCATAAAGATTTACCCCCATAAAGATGTAGATATAATGTAAACATTTATTTCTTGATTAAATTCAGTATTCTTTCTGGATATTAGTGGATTTGTGAATTTTATCGAACACGATTAATTATTGCACCAATTTGTTAGGAAATCCAAGTGTTGGATTGGAGCACTCTCTAAAAACAAATCTAAATTTTAGATTCTATAAATTAGTTATGTTTTGTGATTAAATTTTTTGTGAAATTATATTTATAAGAGTATTAAGTTAATTTTGAAAATAGAGAGTTGTTGTAGCTATTGTTTGCAACTTGTTGGGTTCATTTTAATTAGTATCTATGATCATTATATGTCTCGGCCATTCAAACCATCTTAAAACATTTAAGATAAGGTCAACAAACAAAATGGGTCATGGTATTATTTCTCTAGATTATATCATAGACTTAAAAATTATATCAATATGAATATGTGTCCCTTGTTTAAAAAATGCTTTGATGTCCTTACCGGGTTCTCCCAGGCTAGTAATATTGCACATAGACATGTCCCTCCACATGTATGATGACATAATGCGAATCTTAATTGGTGTAGTTCTCTTTATCGCGTTTTAAAATTCTTATAACGGTTTATTTGTTTTTCTGTGTTCCTTATTAAATAATATAAATATAAATTTTATAATATTTTATTATATTATTATGCTAAAAAGAAAAGAAGTTGTACTTCAAATAAGTTTAGTATGTGATATATTTATTTTGTTTCTATTTCTTACTTGGTAGGTAAAATGACTCTTTTCTATAACAATCTTTATGTTATAAAGTTAAAAATATTTGTTTTGTATGTTGAACAAAAAAAAACTTACTTGTAGGGACCTGTTGAAGCCCCGAAAATCGGGTCGACAACAAGGGGGATACCCACCTGGTCCGGACCTTGGTTGGCAGCTCCTTATCCGTTTGGTATAGCGGGTCCGACTGGGGATAATGGGACCAGTTTCCCAATCTAAGGGTGTGTGTGTGCAGAGTTGGATTATGCTGATCTAAGAGTTCTGATCTAAGCTACTTTAATCTAATTTTATGCTATTGTAATCTAATAAAAACAGCACATCTAATCTATGCTAACCCGGGGTGTATTTCTTCTATTATGCGATCTAAAGAGATTTCAAACAATAACTAGTAATAAAGATCATTCAGCTATCATAAGAATAGAAATCAATTAAGATGAACCACTTTGCATAAAAAGTTAGGCAAAACAGTTGTGAACAGCATATCGCATAATAAGTTATTCATATATCAAACATAAATAAATGACTCCACCATACAAAAGTGCCAAATGGTAACTCACACATTCATGCAATAACATATAAACAACTAAAAATTGTATATCACTTCAAGAATATAAGCAGAAATGGCCAAGAGATAAAAGTACCATTTATGATTGGTCCTACCCATAAGCTTCAAGTAATAATGATTTATCTTTCCTTGTTCTGATATCTACTAAGAGTACAGAAGTGCAACATCAGTAGCAGACATCAAATGCAAAAATTAATAAACCTTGATCCATTCATTCATCAAAACCTCCTTTGAGGGTGCAGAAGTGCATGTTCTGAGGACAAGTTTTTGACAAATTTCCAGACCCTTCTCCAAATGCATGAGAAGGGTTTAAATACTGCTAACTAAATAACTTAATTACATAAATTTCGGATACGGTTTAAAATGACCGCCCTTTATCTAAGTAAACTTATTTCTAAAAATTGAATCTAATTTCTAACTATTTATGCATTTTCTCCTTAGTGCTGTGAGTATGCAACATTTGCCTGGGAAGAGTCGGCTGGTCGTCTTCTGCTTTTGTTTGAGCTACGAAAATAGAAATGACAAGTGCTGGCACCTCTTTTTAGTAAACTGGAAGATATTTTTGAGAATCATCTTCTGGTTGAGCGAATTTACAGCGTGTATGCTTGGTTACAACCCAGATTCATCTTAGCTGCCTCTGCTTTTACTATTTAGGTTTCCGGACTCGTGGATGACTAAGCAAGTTAGGGACTTTGCTTTCTGAACAATTTTCTTAGCGATGCGCGATTAGCGCTAGGTGCTAATCGCGCATCAAAAACTACCTCCGTTCTTTGATCCGGGCCTTTCTGGTGCATTTTCCGCCTTTAGCGCTTTTTCCTCTTCTGGGCATGAGCTTCAGAATTTTGTAAACATGCTGCTTTTGTGAGTTTCTTGACCTTGACTGTCGAATCACCTATTGATATCAGTATCTGTTCAGTAACACTCTGAAATCTGCGTTTCTGTTGTATGCGGCATCCGTGTATGAGAGCATCTCTTCTCTGTTCTCCGAGCATTGGCGCTTTCCCCTTTTTCCTTAGATGTTTCCTGCAGTTCACGCAAAGGAAAAAGTAATGATAATAAATTTTGACATGAAAGCTTCAAGTTCTACGAATGTGTAAAATCATGACACCCACAGTGAACTGACTCTTCGAAAAACACAAAACTGTCCTTCATGAATACCTTGACGTACATTCATTAATTTTCTTTAAGCTGTGCACTCAATTTTTTGGTTTAGGGATAGCTTTTCTTGGGTGTTGAGCCGAGGAAAATTTGCGATGGGTGATTTCTGTGACTCGCAGATCGCATAGATCGCAGATCGCAGATTGCATATCACAGTTATCGCATAGATCGCAGTATTGTGGCATCGCAGATCGCATATCGTAGTTATCTCATAGATCGCAGTATTGCGGCATTGCAGATAGCGGCATCGCAGCAATTCGTCGAGTTATTCGTGTGCTGCTTATGTGATGTTGCGATATGCGATATCGCATATCGGCCATCGGAGATTTTCTTAAGATTAGTCATTTATGGGCGCTTCTCAATGTATGTGATGTGATGAATTTCGCGCCGCTTCTTCGCAGTTGTTTTAATGTGCTCATAAAGGAATGCTTGACTCTTCTTCGTGCAATGCATTTTTTAGGAGTATAATACAAAAATTTTATAAAATCTTTTTGGATTTTTTATTACTAAGGGTCCCAACTTCTTTAGCGTTATTGCTAATACTAAAAAGAAGTAGGGGGTTTGTTGGTGGCCACAACATGACCTTATACAACAAAAGAGCATCTTGAACTCACATTGAATGTTAGAATTTTTTTGCAATGCCAATCTATCTGTGGGCTACTTTGTATTAGGTAAGGGTCATGGCGTTATTCCTGAAAAGCAACCTATAGTGTTTACAGCAACCACCTCGTGGTCTAGGGGGTTGTATGTAAGAAAGTGGTTCATTCTTGCATTTTTAGTTGGAGGTAATGATGGTAAGGTAAGGCTGGGTATGGAAAAACAAGGGCCCTTGACAAAGATTATGAAAACTTACTTTCAAAAATAGAAAAGTAAAAATCTTATAAAAATGACATGAATGAAGAAGAGTAAAAATTGCCCTTATCCCATGGGCTATGAAGTAACCAATATGAGGCTGGTAGAGACAATTTATTCCATCCTTAATTCGATTGCAGATTCTCGGAATATTCTGAGATCCGATGGACATGGGCGCGGTCAATTTTTTGACCACGCCCATGTTCGTCGGATCCTGGAATATTCCAGGAATCTACAATCGACTTAAGCTCACCAGAAAATTTACTATGACCACATCCCTATGATATATAATACCAGAGCATGGGAATCCTTCTCAATAACATTTGCAAAGAGCATACCAAATTTGAAGACCATTCTTTTTGGAGTTTCTATTTAGAAAGCCATTATTTTATTCTGAAGACCATTCTTTTTGGAGTTTCTATTTAGAAATCCATTATTTTCTTCCCTTTAACAAGGTACTCAAGCAAGGTACTCAATTGGGAATCCTTTTCAATTACAGTTGAGAAGCACATAGCAAATTTGAAGACCATTTTTTGGGAATTTCAAAGAGAAGGTAGATGTCCATGCGTTGAAGCAAAGTCACCTGTTATCCTAGCTAGTAAGGTTAGTAAGCAGTATGAGTAAGATGAGCAAGCAAGTAAGAAAACTTGCCAATGATAATCGATTGATGGGAATTTGGTGCAATGTGAAATAGATTCAATGCTTGATAGATTCAATTACTCGTGCATGCTCTATGGAAAACAACTGTTGTCTACCAAATGCAGAGACTAGGTGTGACTGTAGGTACGATTTGTATGCTTTAGTTAAACATCCACTCATGCCCAAAATCAATACGCTTCCCATCTCATTCACTGATGGGGAAGATTCTATGGGATATTTTGAATGTGGGTCCAAATGTTGTGTCTAGACTCATTCCAAAATCTCTCATCTCCTAAGGCATTTCGAAGAGGAGTGAATGAGGAATACAAATTCCACCTTGTTGTCAACTTATTTTATCCCAATGGATAGATGGAAACTGGGCCACACTCATTCCATCTTGTCTGAAAACAACTTGGATACACCCTAAAACCTCTTGCCAATTCTATCTTGGGAGAATTAGGCTAAAAATTTCACGGGCGCAATGGGGGAGAGGAGCTTTCAGCATCTCATCAACTTTGCATAAGATCCTCAAGCAAATGACAAATATATGTAACAATAGATAGAGGCCACCTTGTTATTGATCTGATCAATCCCTTATCATTTCTGAGTATAGGAAGTCAGCGTAGCATAGGAATCATTTTTAGCTTGTATCTCAAATATTATTTTAAAACCCCGTTTATATTGAAACTTAAATTTGGACATTGAGATTATCTATCTTTAATTAGTTGACACACTGAATTAGTTTTTACATTTAGGTTAGGATCAGAAAACGTTAGAAAGAATAACAGGATATATATTGGTTAACTTATTAGCGTAAGGGACATGAATCCAATACATCTGTTGATCAGTGGTGATCCTAACAATAAATGATGAGAAGAAAACAATCCAAAGGAACTAACGAAGCGTGTCGATAGTGCTCACTCAATGAAGTGAGAAGGCATCTCTGTATGCCTACAGCCACGCCATGGCAAACAAAAGAGATCCTCCAAGGAGGGCACCACCCATGCGGTATGAATGGGGCATTGTGCTCGCCCCATTTGTCGATGACGATGGTGTTTTCACTGCAGTCGAGATAGTTGTGAATGATGGGGAAGACGTTCCAATAGTTGGCGTTGTGGGAGCGGTTGATGATGGAGAAGGCGATCCATCAGTTGGTGCGGTTGGAGCGGCCGATTATGGGGATGGTGATTGGATAGCTGGTGTAGTGGGAGGGGCCAATGATGATGGAGAACGGGCGAGCAAGGGGGATGGCGTTGTTCCGTTCTTCTTTGAAGTCGAGGCGCACTACTACATGTAGGGGGGTTTTAAGACAATATTTGAGTCAATTGTCTTAACTTAAGACAAAAAGAAACTTGTGTATTGTCTTAAATATTGTCTCTAAGTGGGTGTGGCAAAATATAATGTCTCAAAAATTTGTCTCTATAAAGACAATATAGAACACATGTTATTATTGTCTCTATAAAGACAAGAATTATTGTCTATTAAGAGACAATTTCATTTGTCTCTCTAGAGATAATGTCATTTGTCTCTCTAGAGACAACTTCATTTGTATCTCTTTAGAGACAATTACATTTTTGTATATTTAGAGACAATAGCGGAGATTAAAAACATATTGTCTCTATAGAGACTATATGTCCATAATTCAAACTATTGTCTCTCTAGAGACAATATAAAAAATTATTTAAAAAAAATAAATAAAATCATTTTGAATGTGACTATATGTCCATAATTCAAACTATTGTCTCTCTAGAGACAATATAAAAAATTATTTAAAAATAAATAAATAAAATCATTTTGAATGTTCTTTCAAAGTAGTTTCACATTCAAAGTTCACAAATAGTACTCGTGTATGAGAGAAACCACCATAGAAATTCTTGTCTGATAGAAACTAGCACATATGGGTTATTAATATTACCTTTGTTTAGCAAGAGGGGATTCAATTCATTACTAAATTTATGCCCAAGTTTTACTACTTCAAATGGGAGTCAGAAGTTTGGATTTAAGATGCTACCTTAGCTTTGATAAGCGTTCCATCTCCCAGTTTTACTATAGTTAAAGAAGAATCTGTAGACTGTTGAATGGAAACGACTTTAGATTTAGACAATGCGAATCTTTATGAAGAAATCAATCGAGAGCCCAATTAATGAAATGGCGATACCTTTATGTGTTCGACAGACAACACACCCACAAGAATACCCAAGCAGGCTTGATAGCCACAGTTATCAACTATGTAAACCAATTTCAGAGTTAAAATAAATCCTCAGACATAGCTAGAATTTTCAAAGAAAGTTTTAACAAGCCATAATATATTACAAGCAACAATCATCGCAAGTAGCATTTCCCCCAATAGTACACAACGAAAGGCACTTGAGCATTCTTGAAATATTTGAAGAGTACAAAAAGTTCTTGTGCAAAATGTGCAAGAGTATATAATGGAAAAAACTATCTTAGCATATAAAAATAGCTCTGTAATGAGTTGAACTAAGATAGCTTAGCCAACTACCCAAATCACATATAGAGTGATGTAATAATGCTATTCTAAGCCCCGAATACAAATTAGAATTAAATGTCGGAACTCAAGAGAAAACTCCAATGATACAAAACTAATTGAATCCACTAATCCTTAAATATGCAAAAGCATCTTAACAAAGCTATTCAAAAGCATCATCATCGGCATCTGGAAGGGGTTGGGCCGTAGCTGCTACAAGTTCTACCTCGTACCTGACAACATAAAAGATTTTAAGCAAAAGTTTCAATATTTTAGAAATGGAACAAATTATTTCAATAAAAGTTAACAAAAAATAATAAGAAAATAGCATTCTACTTACTGCTGTTGGGTTGCAAGGTCTATCTGAACCTCAGGAGGAGCAAGAGAAGGTGACTCCACAAAATGAAGGTTTGGATCCCTATAAAAATAACCCATTATAGAATCAATGCAAATTTTTTAATATAAAATTCATATTATGGAGCATCAGAAAATAGATTAAAGGCTCACCCTGAGAGCTTCCATGCCAAGTACAGGAATGGCTTCTCAAAGTTGTAGTTACTTTTTGCAGATATCTCATAGTACTGAAGATTCTTATTTCTATGAAAAGTAACTTGCTTAGCTTTCACTTGCCTATTCTTCACATCAACCTTGTCTCCACAAAGAACAATAGGAATGTTCTGACACACCATGAAATTCATAAAGATATTTAGCTAATCGGTTCAGGCAGTTGTGCCACCACACAATTAAGGAACCTTCATTTCTACTTAGAGATCTAACCCCTCTACAAAAGAGATACCTGCAAAGATCTCTGTGCCATGTTGGGACATTCTTGTAAGTCAATCATGCAGTACCATCAAACATGATAACTTCACATTGCCCATGAATACTGCAACAAACAAAATCCAAATCAGTGAATAAGAAGGAAACAAATAAATAGAAGTGGAAAAACACAGAACACTCACCAATTCAGTCAGGAAAATGCCAACAGAAACAGGAAAAGCAAACCAGTATTGATCAAAATAACCAATAACAGAGTTTGTCTATAAATTCAAAATTAAACTAAATTAAAATTCAAATAAATATAAGTGGAAAAATACAGAACCCTCACCAATTCAACGAGGAAAATGCCAACAAAAGCAGGAAAAGAAAACCAGTATTGATCAAAACAACCAATAACACAGTCTGTCTATAAATTCAAAATTAAATTAAATTAAAATTCAAAATAAAGAGACATAAACGAGTAAAACAGAGTGCTGATAAAAAGGAACCAAAAAAGGGCTCATAGTTTCTCCATTGTCATTGATATTGAGGTTAAAATGTGTTGCTACAGAGCCCACACTACATACATATCAACACGGGAAAATAGAATTGATAAGTCAAAAGTTCTCTTGGGATCGATCCAAGTTTAAATCCATGTAGGGCCTTTTTAAACAAAAAGTTGGAAAGGCACCCCAAAAGCTCAAATGTACAGTGCTCCAATCAATAGGTGTCTACTACACCTGCAGAGGATGACAAAAAACACTACTTTCGTAAAGTCCCAAGAGACCTAATTTCAAGTGAAAATCAAAATCAGTTTGGCAAAATACAGAAACGGGAAAATAATAAAACTAATTATTGACGTACCTTAACCACATTTTGTCATTAAACCTTACTTGACTGAGCTATAAAGTTGGATCAACATTTCATCCTTGGCTTTCTCAACTTGACAAAGCACCACAGCCTGCAAATCATCAAATCATCAATTCAAGTATCATGGACTGAATAAACACTGAGATTCTGTATGGTTGTATTATGTGCTCATCCACATGGATGTCTTACTTTGGGAACATTTGCAGCAAGAGGCCAGAGGTCCCAATCTTGTGAAGAGCAATCTACGTATGCCTAATTGATGTAGTGTCTGTGCCAATTGACATATAAAAGATTTGTGAGTGTATATTTCCACGGCCACTGGTCATGCTGATATAAAAGTTTTTGGATATATATTGTGCGCCAGTTTATTGATTTTCTAATGGTGTCACCACCCTTTATCACAGACTCAAGTAAAACATGCTGATATAAAAAAAAAAATTGGATATATATTGTGTGCCAATTTATTGATTTTCTAATGGTGTCACAACCCTTTATCATTTATCACAGACTCAAGTAAAACATGCTGATATAAAAGTTTTTGGATATATATTGTGTGCCAGTTTATTGATTTACAAATGGTGTCACCACCCTTTATCACAGACTCAAGTAAAACATACTGATATAAAAGTTTTTGAATATATATTGTGTACTAGTTTATTGATTTTCTAATGGTCTCACCACCCTTTATTAGAGACTCAAGTAAAATATGAGCCCCTTCATCACAGACTCAAGTAAAACATACTGATATGAAAGTTTTTGAATATATATTGTGTACCAGTTTATTGATTTTCTAATGGTCTCACCACCCTTTATTAGAGACTCAAGTAAAATATGAGCCCCTTCATCACAGACTCAAGTAAAGCATGAGCCCCTTTACTTGAGTGCATGATGAGTGATGAGACCACTACTCGAAACCTAGAACATCAAGAACATTAGTAAACTTGGGCACAACATATATCCAAAAAATAGTCTCAAATTTAAGCTTCAGGAAAACTCACCGTGAGTTGTTGGCGCAATGTTGAAATAAGATAGTCTATGAAATCATCGGGAGCATATTGCCAGGAATCAGCCTCCACAGGGAGCAAATAATTGTTGATGTAGTCGTTGCTTCCGATGGACATTAAATAGATGGATTCACTAAAGAATTTCTCCGCTTTGGCATGCCCGATTTTATTGGAAATGGACATCTTGGTCCCTTGAAACAACTCTATTTGGCTCCACAAACAGAGTCGTTGAATCTACATGAGCATACAGTCAATAGGTGAGAAAATGAAATTAACCAAAAAAAAAAAAAAAACCAGAGGAGCGAGTAATGTTGAGTAGTTATTACAAAAAGATATCCTGTTTCGTTTAGAATGCCTCCGCCACCCGAAGCATAGTTGACACCTTGTATCAACACGGTGTTGTCATCAGTGGATGGATCCAGGATCGGCGCCGGGATTGGCAAACCTGTTTTCTCAGCTGCAATATTAGCAACACCCAATCAAATCAATACCTCCAAAATGCCCAATATACAAATAAATATTCACAAGGTGAAACAAGTTGAATTGTGGAAGCTGGGGGATGTAAGAAATACCAACTATATCACAAATGGTTCGGCCATTGGTGTATCTGCCGGTAGGCATTCCGTTACCATAATCAATGCCATACCATGGATAATTGGACTTGGCTAGACTCCGTGGCAGGTGATTGTTGTTTCCAGCATCTGACAAAGAGTCCCCGAATATAAAGGATACAGGCTTTATCTCTCTTTCTGCTTCACCTGTGACAGCGTTTAACGCCACCACCATCGTGATTGCCATGAAACATGTACTCACTGCCTCAATCACAAGCCTCTCCATTGCTCCCCTCATATACTCAAAATGCTCTGTTGCAATTGTTGTTGTGTTCGAATTACACGTCGCGATCCTCTGGTATTTATAATAAAAGGTGGTGATTTTAGTATTGTTGTCCGATACATAGAGTCAAGTATGAATATGACAAGAAATAGACGAAAAGTGGAGGAGGAAGTATTAGAATGAATAATCGTTAAGGTGTACTATTCAGAACAACTTCCACATAACCACAGACTTGCATGCAGAGGGTGGTGGAGTAGTCTTCATGAACTGCTGATATTTTTTACATCGCGGGAAATCATCCCCGCCACCTTCCTTATTCCGTGTCATATGGATAGGAGGTATAATTGTGTTTGCCACCTCAGATTGCCAATCTTTACGTAATGATCCACTACCAAAGGCTTTCTCTACCTCTATAACAGCTCGCACCAAGGCTGACGACGCAGACACATCAGATGGGATTTCCATATGTACTACAGAGAGGTACAAAGAAAGTATTAGAGACAGCTCATCCTAAAAAAGAATGACACACGTAGCTCAGAAAGTTAGGAGGATAATAAAAGCTACAGGAAATATAGAGGGATCAGATATACGGATAGATATGGAAATGGTAGTGAGAAAATCCTATCAGATTCGGTTAAGTGGAAATTTTTGAAAGTTGAATATTTTCAGGGAAGTACGTACAACCTTACGCACTGATGAGATATATATATGTGCGAGGGTATAAAAACCGATAGAGCTAATTAAAAATTTAAAATTAGCTGATGAAAGAGATCACGTCATAGCCAAAATGACGGTTAAGAAAGTCATCCGGAACATGCCAACCCATGTGTCACGAGTACCAAAACATGAAAACTCGAGTCCATACCATTCCAGAGAATTCCAGAGCAAGGAGTCGGAAAACCGAAACCTTACCGGAAATTAACCCCAGAAAAACCAGGAGACCTGCAAACCTAAGGACCCATCTAGAACCCTGAACCTAAGAGCTGTCCAAGTGAAACGAAAATGGAAAAGCCTTAGACTGTAGCAGGAAATATGCTGAAAAAAAAAAAAAAAAATACCATAGTATCATGGAAATCAGGAACAATCAGGACAATAGCATATACAGCTATAGCATATACACCAGGAATTCCCTATTCTACAGCGAGCATCAGTGCATGGCCAGGAAATAATGAAATGGTTTGTAAATATTGTGCATGGGAATTTCGAAACAAAGACTTCCTTAAATATCAGGTAAGAACTCTGCAATAGTAATTCTAACCGAGCAAAAAGCATTTCAGCTTTACCATATCAATTGCAAGGAGTAAGGAACCACTCAGACTGAAACTAAAAAACCACAGAGAGGATATGGAAAAAACTGAAATATAGTAGCACAACTCATCAGATACAGGAAGGAGAACTGATACCATACCTCTGTGCTCCGCGCGAGGCCTTCATTGCAAAAAAGAGAAGCCTGAACCATCAATACCGCCTGCAAATCCAAACCCAACGAAGAATGCTCCTCTTCAACAGGAAATCTCAGAACCGAAATAAGACTGATACTCACTTAAACGAGGAAACAAGGTTATCAAATACCCATCCAAAGCAGAATTAAGATGACTAGAACCATACTTTCTCCTAATATACTCCAAAGAGTAAGACAGAAAGAAAAGGTTCAGTCCATGCTAAACATGGACGAGAAAAGAAACCCGCTCAAGATGATGAGAAGAGGATTAAAATCGGCAGGCATCTATAATCATGGAGACTCAAATCTATGGTCATGGATGCAAGTAAGGAAAAAGGTGAAAGTTCAATGAATGAAATGAAAATGCGATAAAGTCCTGCAATTGTCAGGCCATAACTAGTATGCGAGGCACCAAAAAAGATCTAACCAATTTAGAATCATACCACGCACCAGGAAAAACAGAAAGGGAAAGGCCATACACCAGACTAAAGATGGCCACGTGTAGCTACAAGGATAAAAACTGAGATCCACTCGTCTAGACAAGAAACATCAATGGTAGACTAACTAGACCAAAATGATGTTATGAATCATGAAGACATCTTACCTGAAAAACAAAATACACATGTAGGGTAGCTGGATATAGGGAATGCCACACGCAGAGACATGGGTTGTAGTCATAAATCAAATGCAGAGAGATATTCCGCTTTCAAAGCCACACGCCGAGAGATGGTTCAAGGCATAAGGCCTTGCATAGAGCAGCAGAGTTCTCATGTTGTGCTTCAACTTCCATTTTCACTCAAACAACTTTATCCATTGCTGCGAGCCACTGAAATCCTACAATTGAAGTCATAGAATTAGACAATGCGAATCTTTATTACAATATCTCCCACTTCCAAAACTCGCTCTGGTTAGTATTGGAGCTTTGTGAAAATTTCTTTAAATAGTCACAAATTAGCGCTCGGAAATAGAAAACTAGGTTTCCTTAGAGAAATCTTGGAATAGGGCTCAATATTAATTTAAAAATATCCTTGGACTACCAATGAAATTACCTCAAAAAATAGTGAAGATTCCTTGATTATGCCAGTGAGTTCAGCCACAATAGAATATGAAATTATTCCATAGAGGTGATTCAAATTAGGCCTCAAAATAGGTATAAAAAACTCCACAAAAAACCTCAAGTATACTCCTCAGAAAATCCAAAATAGCCTTAGATCAATCTTAATAGCTCACAATGAAATTCATCCTCATCCATAGGTGAATGCGACTATTCCTCACCTACTAGAATAGAGATAGTTCTAGGATTGGATAAAATTTCAATGCACTCCAAGGAGATTTCAAGCTCAAATATAAAGTGGAGAAAGCTTCTAGAGGGGTGAACATCATCCTAACACATGGCGCCGACATAGAAAAAATGAAACTTGAATTTTTAAATTTTGGAGCCAAAAAAATCATCCTTAAAAGCTGACATGGGATTCAAAGTATTTAATCAATAATCCCTTTACGAAGTCTTTCTTTGTAAGTTAAAATTAACTAGGATGATCCTTAATAATCCCAATATTAATGTTAATCAACCATTTCAGAATAAGTTCCATTAATTCACCACAACATCAAGTTGCCTTCATCAACTCATTTTGGGGATATTTACCATACTTTTGAGGCACTAAATTTGATCAAGCATATCTCTTCAAACATGAGGAGTTGTGTGGCATTTCACCTACCATTGGAATTGACACAATGAGGAGAATCAAATGAAGATGGTCTTGGACCCAAAAACATTGATTCTTGCATCCAAATTCCTAAATGCAGAGTATCATGGCTACACTACAACGGTTTGCTTTCTTCTCTTCCTTTTAGGGTTTCGTGACCATTTGGTATTCCTATCAATGCAATCCATAAACGGATATTAAGAGTGTTTCAAAGATTGAGGTTGGGATAAATGACAACAATATTCAACAATTGATTGCGTCAATTATTTGATTAAGCCATCTACATATGCTATAGTTCTAACTATATCCATCCATTTATGTTTAGACTGAGATAAGACAATAATATAATTGCGATCTTTATTTTCTCAAACATTTATATAACTTTTTTTTGTAGGCTAGAAGTGATGGGGGATTTTAACTGTTGGCCTAACGCAAGGGGTGCCTTAACAGTGGACCCATTAACCATCAATCCAAAGCTGAGTGAGAAAAACATTTCTATAACTTACTGTTGATAGATATTATTAATTTGTTGATTTTGTGTATAACCATATTTATTCTTAAATGTGCCTATAGATAAATTTTAAGGAAACCCATTAGATACCTTTAAAGCTAATCAACCATTTGAGAATAAGTTCCATTAATTCACCACAACATCAAGTTGCCTTCATCAACTCATTTTGGGGATATTTACCATACTTTTGAGGCATTAAATTTGATCAAGCATATCTCGTCAAACATGAGGAGTTATGTGGCATCCCACCTACCATTGGAATCGACACAATGAGGAGAATCAAATGAAGATGGTCTTGGACCCAAAAAAATTGATTCTTGCATCCAAATCTATCTCGATGGATAAAGCTCGTTTTCCCGGTTTTTATCTTTTGGCCCTAGGATAGAGATACATTTTGATTGAATTAATAGAGATCTTTTTCAACCCTCTTTGGTAGGGGAAATCTAAGCCCTAATTCTCACAAGTCAAAGCCCTATGTCAGACACTATTCTAAGGCCTAGAGAAGCCTTTGCTAAGGATCTTTCACAAGAAATTAGGTGGCTATGTTTTGAGTCTCATTCAACCCTCTGTGGAATTTAATATAAAACTACTTCATTCCTTATAAATTTGTTCAGTGGCATCTTAATGAGTGTAGGAATGTGGTTTCATTTCAGACCTCCTAAGGTAGCTTGAGCCTATGTTTCAAATATTTTTGGGAGGGTCTTGTACTTCACTAAATATTCCTCTTCTCACTAAAGTGGGGCATCCATGTGTTCTCTTATGTTGGATTGGATATTGGAGTGATGTCACTTGAAAGGGTTGTTCAAAGTTCTTTCTGAGGTTGGATCGAGGCCTAATCAGAGGTGGGTCTAATGATCATTTATTATAAAGGTCTTCCAAAGGGTTTCCTTAAAAGTTATCTATAGACTTTGTCAGTTGATGGAATTTTAACGAGTTGTCATTTAAAACTCCACAAATCTCTGGTTAGTATTGGAGCTTTTCACCTTATTACAATATGGCTCTCTAGAATTAGAATATGGGTCGATATTGAAGTCAAAATCCTCCCTTAACCCTTTAGCCAAAAAGATGTCTCCTCAAGTATCTCCAATAATATCATATGAAGAGTCATAATATTTAACTTGGAATTATGGCCCACCATGATCATCTAATAATTAATTGAAATAGCAGTAGACCGCAATTTAGGGATTGGGTGGATCATATGGTGGGACTATGCTAGTGGGAACCCTAAATAAATGACTTGAAACCCCCTGGATTTTCTACCTTGATGGCATTCATCTCCCAAATTTCTTGTTGGATACACAAGCCCTGAAAACACGACAAGGAAGATGAGAGGAAGTTGACAAGGACATTAGGTTGTCATAGAACATCATAAAGTGCATCCACATGGATGAACATGGAATGGGAATTAAGGTCATAAAGTCATAAAGGTCACAAAGGTGCATCAAAATATTTTTGGAGTGTCCCAAAGGTAAATATACAATTCTTGTCTCGTATAAAATAAAATATACATTTATTGTGGTGATAGTATCCACAAGATTCTTAGAACTAGTGGTATAGTGTTTGGCAATGAATGAATAAGCAAGAAAAGGGGGAAAGTATCTAACACCTGTACACCCAAGGCTAGTCTACAATTGATGTTACATTGCCTTAGAATCTCCACCATATTTGGGTAACTCGAATTCTCCATGCACTAGATATTTTGGGTTGATTGATCAATTAACTGGATGATCATTGAGTTTGACGAAAGTCCCATTGCACAATTGGCCTTCCACTAGTATGGGCTCTGAAATGTTCCATGATAAGTGCTTATTCTTGGGGCTTGGTTTTCAAGGAAAAGTCCAACGTACACTCTAGACTAACTATGATCATCAATAACCACTTGGTGAATGCTAGTAGTCAACCAATAAACCAACCACACAAGAATTGGAAACCGAATAGGTCAAAATGAAAATTAAGTATGTTAACGCAAGAGTTCAATAAGAACTTGAATTTAGTTACTCATGCCTACTAGGGAGATATTTCCATTAAAGGAAATCATAACACAAGAAACAACACAACAAAGTATAAGTGATCTGAATGATGATGTTACCAAATATGTAAGTGAAGGACTTGGAAATTTATAGTGATCATGGGAATGATAGATCTCGAACAGAGCATGATGATGTTGTTGGGGAGGGATATATCATTGTGGAGGGATGGATTTAGTTTCTAAAAGGGTCTCAACTCAATCTACCCAGTTGGATGGATTGTTTATCTCAGATACATTGAGATTGGTTAAATTCAGCTTATCGGGTTCATGAGGGTAGGAGAGGGAGGCGAAATAGAGATGGGAAGCTTAACAGTCATCCAGAAGGAAAATATATGCCTGCATTTAAAGGTAAAGGGAATGCTAGGGGGGTAATTTGATTCAAACAAAGGGTGAATTATGCTTCCTTGAATGGACATCATGAGACTGTGTTTAAGATTCACCATTCTGAAGCTGCGAGAAGACTAGAGTGTAAGCACAAGAGAGAAGCTAAACATATTGTGGGTTGTGAAGAGGGACAAGAAGTCCCTTTCTGGTTCTTCCTCTTTTATATTGGAGACACAAGATTTAAGAGTGTTTATAAGGTAGCAGTAAAGATGAGATGGACTATCAAGCATATGCTGGCAGGGGTGTTGTTGGACTGTCACGGTGGAAGAAATGATCTAATGGATAAAATGAATGTCTACTGAAAAAGAAAATTTGAACGTTGAGGTGCAACTTGGGAGGGGTAACTGATGGTTCCCTATGCTAGGTCAAGTGCTTGCAATGGATTAAAGATCAACTTCTGCTGCAAAGTCTCACGAGGAATATGATTATGCAATAACTGCACCTGAAAAATTGGAAGTCAAAGTCTAGGACTCATTATAAAGAAGTGGTTCAAACAATAACCACTAAGTTTTGAATGGAATCTAAAATATGACTTTCTCAAAATTGAATGAAGTTGGAACCACTCTGAAACAACTCGAAAAAATTAATGTTAATATTGAAATTCAAGTAAATGCTGACATTATCCTTATCTTTCCTTTTCAAAAAGGAAAGATAAGGAGAATGTCAACTTTTACTTTAACTTTAAAAAATAAATATTACCATTAATTACTAGGGTTAGGTTCTGTAGGGCCCTCGAGTTAATAATTTTTTTTTTCCTTTTCAGTATTTTTTATTAAAAAATTATTATTTGGTGGTCATTAGCTATGTTGCACTACATTCTTCAAAATGTTCAGTTTATTAGAGAACTAGTGAATTTGGTGTTTTAAGGTCAGTTCAATACAAGACCAACCTTATCCAATCTGAACCACAAAACTAGACTAGTACAACTCTAAAACCATTGGGACCAACCAATTCCACTAGTTCTAGGCTAGTTCCAATAAGATTTTTCCCTTCTCATCTTCCTATGAAGTCGTTTTGTTGGATCCTTTCAGGAATGGTGATTTAGAAAGTGCCATAAACTGTCGAATTGTTGTGAGCACCTAAGATCATAAGTAGTTAAGCCTTGGCAAACAGAAATTTACAAGGACCTAGTACAGACATCCCAAAAGATATTTAGTGAGGATGTGCATGCAAGGAACTATTACAGACCTCCCAAGATACTTAGTGAGGACGTGCATGACCAAAAAGCATAAAAAAAAATATCCACCCTCAAAAACCATGCCCAAAACATTGAAGTGTGGTGCAAAACAAATTGCTGGTAGGCTATTAATGCTACCAACAATCATTCGCTCTCTAATTTCACAAGAAGCTCCTAATCAAGCTACCTCCTCCACTATGGTTATAGCAAGTTCTTACAACTGTGTGAGCTACAAGAAATTAAAACTACCTTCGAATCTCCACCAATTTTAGGGGACTTGACTTCTCTTCATGCCCCAACTATTTTGGGTTGATTGATCAGTTAACTAGATGATCACCAAGTTTTAATAAAATCCCACTGCTTAAATGACCTTCCATTAGTTCCTCCAAAAGTTAGAACTAGTTTAACTGACAACAACATGAGATAATTGACCTTTATTGCCACAAGTTAGCAATCGCATATGCAGAATTGAACTTAACTCCTCCAACTCGAATTTATTGAGTAAACTAGGTGACACAAGCCATGTCACACATGTTAACATCATCCAAGTTGTCTGTTGATGTGGAAATTTGAATTTTTTCAACTTAATCAAGGATAAATCAAATTGAGAATTTCTTGCTGCATTTTTCAACACATAGTTCATTGGAATGTATTACTTTCACTATGAACTTGGCATAGTTCACATGTTAAGTTCATAAGGTTTTGGGCTGATGTGGTTTTATGTGTTGTGTATATAAATAATAGGTGTCCAACTCTTGCTATTAGAAACAAGACTCCCTATGAAATGTGGTATGGCCACATTCCTTCGGTGAGGCATCTCAGGGTTTTTGGTTCCTCATATTATGCCTTCATACCTAAGGAATAGATCAAAAAACTCAGTGCAAGGAATCACAAATGTATCTTCTTTGGGTACTCATACCTCCAAAGCATACCATCTCTATGATGAAGTGAATAAGAAGTTTATAATATCTAGAGATGTGATCTTTCTTGAGTCTTCCAAGATTGACAATGTTGTTGAGTGGTAGCTTAATTGTTTGGATATATTCGAACATGCAAAGTATTTTCAAGAGTTTGATAGTGAGATTCCACATCTCCTTCTCTTAGCTCTTTAGTTTCTATGAAGAACCTTGAAGAAATCAGGTTGAAGGAAATTCCTTCACCTGCTTTGTCAAGAAAGAGCTAAGAGACTATTGGAAGTAGGTAGCCAAATCTGACAACTGGTGAGGGTGCATGCAAGATACAAAGCAAGGATTAATGCAAAGGAGTAGTGCAGAGGAGTGTACTAACTACATACATATCATCAAACATATTTCATCTGTCTTTGAAGATATTTCTTCCATCCCACTGACTACCAGTTTGGACGCCTAATGATCTTTGCTTCTGTGCTCTTGAGAGAATTACTTCTAAGTTCTCTAGCTGTCGCTCGGGAATTTTGTCATATTCCTTTTTCTTACAAGCCTGTTCAAGTCCCAGTATATCTAGATCTCCGATGTCGAAGCTCTTCGGTTCCTCTTCCATGTGCTGTATCATTTCATGCTCTTCCTCTGTATCATCTATAATCATGAGCTGCATCTGAGTGCTATCTACCTCCATACCTTGAGCAGTCCTTTTCTGCATGTTACTGGGAGAGGGCGTTTTGGTGTCCGCGGGTTGCTTAGAAGTGAAGGCTTTCTTTGAGCTTGATGGAGCAGAATGGGTGGGAGTCTTAGGAATAGCTTCAGGTTGTTTCTGATTATCTAAAATATGAACCTCCGGCTAGAGCAGGATTTCAAAGCTGTTGCTTGTTGAAGGCAAGGAGGTGCTGGTGACAGGTTTTTTGACTGAGGTAGAGGGCTTTTTATGGGTCTTTTTGCGATTGGGAACTTTTGTGAACCCATCCGAGTCGGATTTTTCCATTAAAGGGGTGATCATGGATTTCATATTGGAGGGACAGTCTCGGAATAAATGGCCCAGGGCATGGCATTTTTGACAGCGGAATGGTACATGCTCGTAATATATTGTTTGTAACCATTCATAATCATCATGGTAGAGGCTTACCACGTCTGGGAGAGCTTTGCTGAGGTGCATGTATACACAGATCCGTGCATAGGAGGTGTATCGCTTCAGCTTTGTCTCCTCTACCACTTTGATGAATTCGCCTAAACCATTCCCAATGTCTCGCAAAGAGTCTTCGTCCCAATACTCTAGAGGGAGAGAATAAAGGCGCAACCACACCGGGGCCCAACTCAGATCTTCTTTGCCCGGGTTAAAGTGCTCGATCCATCCTCTTAGGTATAGCCCTACTGCATTGAAGAAATATGGTCCTCCATCCAATACCCTGTTTCGGTCCTCCAGACAATTGAAAATGGTAGCAAAGAAGCCCTTAGGCCCTAACTGCA
The DNA here is from genome assembly GCA_031772625.1 of Pinus tabuliformis. NCBI lineage: Eukaryota > Viridiplantae > Streptophyta > Pinopsida > Pinales > Pinaceae > Pinus > Pinus tabuliformis. Next base: position 1,874,300,153 of record CM062816.1, read on the forward strand.
ATGTTATGTGCCCTTTTGGCTTCCATTTGGCTGCGATCCAGTCGTGCAAAGCTTTCTCCGTTGGCTAAAAGCCTATGAACTTTCCTATCAAAGCATGATCCCTCATAAATTGGATCTGAGTGTTGATGCGTTGACTTGGGAGCTCGATTTTGGGTCTATCAACTGCTACCGGCTTGCAGGTGTTTGACGTCACTCGTGGTTCTCCATTTGTGTTGTTATTCATTGGAGTATTTTCATTCTCTATTGCTGTATCTTCTAAATGGTCCATCCTGACATTTTCAGTCTGTCGCAAGCCGTTTTTCATATTAGCGGGGGGAGGCATCATGTCCTCCCCCTGAGGGGGTTCCATTGCGCGATAGCTGTTCCTTATTGTGCTGTAGCTGCCTTATGGCTGAAGGTTAATGGCAGAACGACGTAGTCTCTAAAGGTCTGCCAGTTGCAAGGCAGCATCAAACCCTAAGCACTTCGCTCTCCATTTTCTTTTTTTTGACATAAACAGTTAGTTTTTATTTAAAATTTTGCAAATCAGCTGCCGAGGACTTTAACACTGAAACCCTGTATTTCCTTGTTATAGTCGGTAGGGAAAGAAGATTTTTCTTTTGAATAGTCTGCTGAATGAGTTACACTGTGAATGCAGATAGAGGCTTGAAAAAGAACTTGATTTGGTTTCATAATGGTGCCTTGAAATTCCGTTGCTTTTGCTTTCCGTGACGTAGCTCTACTTCCTAGCTTGCAGAGAGGAGATCCAACGTGCCGGAGTGTGTGATCATCCCAAGAATCACTGCATTTTCTTTTTGAAATGTCTGGCGGAGTGTTATATAGTGTTCAAGAATTCCAAGAGAAGTAAATTGGCCTTGAAGAGGCCCTCGTGAACTCCCCAGAACCTACCCAGATGCAGCAGTGAGTTCCAACGATGAACAGAGATAAAAAAATGCCACAGTTGCATTCCAAATTTTCCCTTGTGGATGAGTCCGCATTTCCTAACAGTAGCCAGCTCAAAATGGTTTGGTCCCGAAGTCTGGAGAATCTGAATCAGTGAAATTCTCAAAGGAACAGAGGCCCAGACAACTCTAGAATTAAGGAATGTTGCAGTCCAATTCAACATCATTTACTAACAGAGATCTCCTGCTCGTAAGAGAGCCTAGGTTGGCTGCCAAGTCTACCTGTGAGTTTAAATTCCTCAGAACATGATAGAAGGAGATTTTGTAGCACTTAGGCAACAGTAGTCTAATTTTTTTTAGGATCGGGGCTAACTGCACCTGAGAAGGGATCTTTTGAGAGTTCATAGCCTGTATAATTAGTCTGGAGTCTCCAAAGACTGAGATGGAGAGGAGATTCCTCTTGATACCCAGATTTAGACCCTACCACAGAGCAAGAGCCTCTGATCTGTTGTTTGTTTCATGCCCCAGACCCTAAGTAAAGTGCAGCTCAGTTGAGCCACCTAGGCTTAAGATAACTCCCCTGCCACCCGCCTTTCCTGGGTTACCTTTAGAGGCCCCATCGAAGAATAGGCAGTGATCATCCAAAGAAGATCTCCATTTGATGAATTCCTGTTCTTCAAGACGAATTTCCTAATGAGAAGGGGCTTTAGCAGGAGGAATGGATCTATTCTGATGATTTGGAACAAGCTCTTTTAACCATTGATCTTCCTCGTTGTCCAGAATCATGCCATTTCTTATGGTGGGTTTGGTTTCTAAGGCCTCCCCCAACAGAGCTTTGATCTTAGTGATAATTCTGACCGGGTTACAACTCTCCTCCCTAAATATTCTGTTGTTCCTCTCCAACCACAGTTTCCAGCATGTGAATTTGGGGATCCACATCCAGCCAGTCTTGAGAAGGCTTTTTTTGGAGAGACAGAACGGGGATAACTTGGCCCAGTTTCTTAGCAGGTCCTGAATATTTCTTGGAAGCTCTATTTTGTCAGGTCCTAACATCAGGACACCCTTCCAAACTTCTTGAGAAAAGGGGCAAAATAAGAACAGGTGGTTAGCCGTTTCTTCATCCAATGCACAAAGAGGGCACCTGGAGGGACCTTCCATTCCACGCTTCCTCAGGTTATCTCTAGTGAGGATAATTTTATGCGCCAGAGTCCAGCAAAAGAAGTCAATTTTGGGGAGAACAGGAAAAGACCAAATAAATTTCTGTTGAGTTGTCTCTGGGGGGATGCTAGGGACAGCCATCATACTTTTGTAACCTTCTGCTGCTGAGTAAGAGCCTGAAAGAGAACCCTACCCTCTTTTGTCCTTAGAAGAGCCCTTTAAGGGAGATTTTCCTTGGAGCAAATCCAACAATAAATTCTCTTCACCATCCAGCCAATGAGGGACCTCCCCCAAATTCCAACCATCCCATAGACTTTCTGCATCATTTGTCCAGTTGGAGATGTCCCAAAGGGTTTCCAGATTGCTAGCCTGAAGCCAAGCTCTGATATTTTCCAGTTCTTCCATCTGATTCAAGGGTTGATCTCCAAGAATCGAATCTTCCCAAATTTTTATTTTTTTCCCATTACCTGGGATCCAATAAAGCTTATGACTGAAAATTTCATAGCTGTGAAACAGAGTTTGAAAACTGGTGATCCTTTGGAAATTCTAGGAGGCTGGTCCAAGCACCTCAAACGTTGCCCATGAAAATATTTTTCCCACAGAACTCTCTTGCTCCAACTAGGATTCCCAGAAACAATGTTCCAAAGGAGCTTGGAGCCCAGAGCAAGATTTTGGGCTGCCAGTTGCCGCATTTGGAGACCTCCTTCCAAGAATGGCTTCTTAATAGTGTCCCAATTAACTAAATGGAGACTTCTTTCATTATTTTTCCCTCCCTCCCACAGAAATCTTCTCAGGAGACCATCCACTTTACTAATAAAGGCTTTAGGGGCTAGTAGAATGGAATTTTGATAAACTGGGAGACTTATGAGAACAGATTTCATAAGGATTACCTTCCGAGCATTATTCGACCATGAGGCTCCCCAATCTTGTATTCTGAGTTTTAGCTTGTCTAGCAGGGGCATCCAGTGAGCTACCTTAGGATTTGATTTGAAGATTGGGATCCCAAGATACTTAAATGACTCCCAGGTCAGGGTTCTTTCCATTTCTAATATCCTTGCTATGTCTGCCAAATCTTTGATCGAGCAATTCCAACCATAGATTGTGCCTTTTAGAGAGTTAATCTTGCTGCCCAAAACCTCCCTATAAATATCCAGCTCCTTCTTGAAGGTTCTAGCAGAATTTATGCTAACTCCTCCAAGCAATAATGTATCATCAGCAAACTGGACATGATTTATGTCTTTAACATTGTGAGCCATTCTCAGGCCTGGCAGAGTTCGGATCTGTTGACAGTAGTCTAGTTGGAAGCTGAGCATTGAAGCTTGAATGGCGTAAAGAAGCGAGGACAAAGGGAAACCTTGTCTTAGCCCCCTCGAGGCCTGGAAAAATTCTGTTGAACGACCATTAACCAGAGGCACTATCCAAGGGGAGGCAATGCAGGCTTTCACCCAAGTTATGAGAACTTTTGAGAAGCCAAATTTCTCCATCACAGAAAACAGGAAATCATGTCTCACCCTGTCAAAGGCATTTGTCAAATCTAGCTTAATCACCATGCCTTTCTCTTTTCGATGACAACTTGAATGAATTGCTTCTTGCACCAGCACAATATTGTCAAGAATCTTTCTCCCTTTTATGAATCCTCCTTGGTTTTCAGGGATGATGACCGGCAGAATTTTCTTAATACGGTTGGCTATTATTTTTGTAATCAGCTTATAACTTGTATTACACAAAGAGATGGGCCTGAATCTGTTGAAATCGGTGGCGCCTTTGTCTTTCGGAATCAAGGCAAGGAAGGTCGAGTTGGTACTGCCTCCAATCTTGGTGCAGGTCTGAGATTTATGGATCATTCTCAGAAGGTATTTTTTAATTGTAGGCCAGCAAGTCAGGTAGAACCTTGCAGTGAACCCATTAGGGCCCAGGGATTTATCCGGATCCATGCAATCCAAAGCTTCCTTAATCTCATTCATACTGATCGGAGTAGTCAGCATAATATTGTCAGAATCTTGAACACAATTAGGAATAAGATCAATCGGATAGGCTTGAGAATCGATAGGAGGGTCTTCCGGGGCAGAGTAAATATCTTTGAAGAAGGAGTGGGCTGCTCGCTTTATGCCTTCAGAATCTTTAACTACAGTGTTTTGATGGTGAATTTCATTTATTGTTTTGAAGTGCTTGCTTGCTTTAGCTTGCTTATGGAAGTAGCTTGTATATTTGTCTCCAGCCTGTAACCAAAGATTTCTGGACTTCTATCTCCAAAACTCTTTTTCATCCCTACTTGCTCTATGGATATCTTTTTGCAACTCTACTTCTTTTTGAAGAAGGATTTGAGTTACATCGGAATTCTCCATTGTTAATTGATGGCCTGCTAAACTGTCATGCATCTCCTTTCTTTTGGCGGTGGGCGTTTTCAACCTTTTAGCACACTCCTTGAGTTCCCTTTTAAGTCTCCTCATTTTTTCTTCCCACACAAAGAAAGGGGATCCTTGAACTTGTTGGTTCTAGGCCTCGGAGACCACCTCCTGGAATCCTTCTTGATGAATCCATAGAGAATTGAATCTAAAGGGAATGGAGCCAAGATTTCCATCTAAGGAGAGCTCAAGCAGAATGGGTTTATGGTCAGAGGTGTAGTTCGGCAGAATTTTAGAGGTGGCCATTAGACCACAAGTCAAGAAGGAGGATTGGACTAGAAATATGTCCAGACGAGCAGCAATGTGGCTGGGGCCTATCCTTTTGTTTGACTAGGTGAATTTCCCAGATGTGGGCTTGATATCCTCCAATTCCCAATCTAAAATGAGGTCTTCAACCCATTCTCTAGCTGGGTCCCTGACCAGCAAACCCCCCTTTTTCTCTTCTGTAGCTAGCGTAACATTCAGATCACCTGCAATAATAATATTTTCTGGGTTGTGCAAGAAAAGATAGGACTGGAGCGAGTCCCAACAAATTTTTTTCTCAGATGGTAAGACCGAAGCATAAAGATTGAACATATTTACTTAGTGGCCAGATTCTTTATGGAGGAGCTTATTGAGTAGCTAATGGGGGAAACATTCTTCGTGAATCAGATCATATTTGGAGCTGTCCCAAAAGGAGGCAATCCCTCCAGAGGCGCCTCTGGCGCTGACTGCTCTCCCTTGGCCTTTATGCCAGAATGCTTTGCTTGCTTGGAGGAGTAGAAGGTCCTCTAGTTTTGTCTCCTGGATGAGAAGGATTTCAGGCGAGTACATCCTTACAATGTCTTTCAGAGCTTCTTCTTTCAACCTGTTGCCTAACCCTTTGCAATTCCAGGAGATGTATTTCATTATTCACTGGCTTGGAAGGTTGTGGCTCCTTTTGGAGCCTAACCATGCTTGCGCCTAGATCTGGTATTCATCATTCCTTTGAGAGTTTTCTGAGAGCCTTGGAGAACATCCAGATAAGTTTGTTCTTCTCTCTGTTTCTTCTTGGACTTTCGATCCCTGGCCGACTTGATAGGAGTGACTTGCGCACTGTCTGAATTTGAGACACCATCTTCTGAATCTCCTTCAGAATCGGAGCCCAGACTGATGCGCTCCTTGTTTTCTTCTTTTTCCCCTTGTTCATCCTCTGATGGAGGAAGAGTTGACTTTGCCTCTACTTCTTTCACTTTCTTCGACAGGTGTTTTGGTTCCTCTTGGGTTCCAATGTCATCTGTCTTTACCCCAGAGGAAGAACCCTTTTTTGGAACTTCTTTGGCTTTTGGATTAGGCTGGGGCTTCACTAATGGCCCTGAATTTTTCTTCTTAGTTTGTTTTGGGACTGCCTTGCCCTTTTTTATTTCTTTCCATCCTTCTTCGTCCACTTTGTCCCCAGTTGGAGCTTTTGGGCGATTTCGTTGGAAGTGTCCATGTTCGTGACAGGTTCTGCATTTGAAAGGCAGTTGCTCGTAATCCAATTTTTGATAGTGATGCCATTCTTCGACTGTAAGTTTTACCGCTTCAGGCAGTCCAGCTTCTATATCGACTTCCACACAAATTCTTGCACAGGTATATTGGCGCTTGTTATCTGCTTTGTCAATGAAATGGCCTAGGCCATTTCCAACCTTCTACAAGGTGTGATAGCTCCAGCAATGGATCGGAAGATTGGGAAGACAGACCCAGATTGGGACCTCTTTAGGGGTATCGATGGAGGGATCGAAGTCGGGGGTCCACTTATTAAGATACAAACTCTAATTTCCCATAAAATACCGACCGTTTCTGAAAACCAAATCTCGATCTTTTTTGGAGGTAAACTGGAAAATGAAATACCCTCTTCCGACAGCATAGCAGATTACATTGTTTTCCAGCTGGGGCCTCCAGTTGCGTTGGATCCAGTCATCTGTTGTTTTTGTAGAGGACCAGCGTCCCATAAATTGTCCTACCAACCCTCTGTCAACCAGGGCTAGGGCGATTTTTATCAGTTGGTCTTCTGGCAGGGCGATCTCAGGAATTTCCTCCAGTTTTTTGATGAATTTCGGGACTTCTGGAATCAAAAGTTTCTTCCCTTTCTGCGAGAGCAATCTTCTAAATGCTTCTTCTGAAGAGATTGGTGGGGTGGGAGAAGGCTCCCCACCCCAGGTGCACTCATGGCGGCCGCTACGCTCCTCTGCGATTGCAAAACCTAGACGCAGACGTTGTGCCAGCAGCAGCACTAGCCGGTGGAGGGAGGCAGAGCCTGATTCCGGGGATGCTGGGAAGGATTGAGAGCCCAGCAGCAGGGGCTGCTAGGCAGGGGGCCCGCAAAGGGCCGCAGGGGCCGAGGTATCGTTTCCACTGGTGTGTTGCTGAGGGATTAGTAGTGAGGCACGAATCGTACGCCTTCTTGTTCACCACTAGCACAGTGTGTGTGCCCTGCGTGTATTTGAACACTGCATGATTATATTGAATCATCACTCATCAATATCTTCAGTTGCAACAGCATCATCAAATATTTACATTGGGTATTGCTGTTATAATTTGGTTTTTACATACTGAGTTTGTCGCCCACGACAAATGTTTTGTGAGAAGCCCAGGTATTATAGTTGACGCCCAGATTCCACTGTGCGCTGTCACCGACGGTGTAGTCAGTAGCCAAACAATTAAATGGCAAAACCATCATCGCAACTGCCACTACGATTGCAAGCCACAGTCTATGCTGCTCCATAGCTTCCGCTAAAATTACTGCCAATACGAACAAACAAATTAAAAAGCCATACATGATAATTTCTAAGAAGATACATCAGAAGGTCACTTCGTTCTACCATCAAAAGTAACAGGTTATACAACAATACAGATGGGCATAGTTAAACAAGAGAGCATGGCAATATCATTGAAGAAAGATCAAAGACCATACGATATACTGCAAAGAATTATCGAAGCGATTTTGATGCTGAAGCCGCTGCTGGCCGTTCCCAGATAGCTCTTTCGATGAACTGAGCTAAGTATTTTTGCTGCAACTTATTGAAGGGAAAGATTGGATATATAAGAGCCAGATCAAAAAGATTGGATATATAGAACTCTTCGACGCGTTTGGTAGCCGGCTTAAAGTCTTCCAAAGGCCAGCATATCAATGGTCAAAAGTTGGCATTTTAATATAATGGATATCGCACAGGCTACCCACAAAAATCTCTGGAACATACCCATGAGGTTCCCTAGCTCATGATTCCCACCAGGAAAGCTCCAATTTTCTTACCACCGAATCAAGTTTAAGGGCGAAAGGAGTCCACCAAAAACACGTGTAAGCACTTTGGTTTGAATACGTCTTCCTGTGGTCATTCATTTACCGGAATAGTTTATGAAGGTTCCTTTATATGTTTCGTCAGAACAGTTTAGTGTGCTATCTATGTTATAATATTACAAGGAAAATGTCAACGAGTGGCAACCACCCATGTGTTCTCAAGAAATGGTAATTTCTCTCTTTTGCAAAATGGCTACCCGAGTAGCTGAGGGCCTAGTCAGAACATTTCCCCTTCAAATCTTCCAGGTTACACGTTCAGATTATAGAACACGTGTTCATTTTGACTTCTTCCCATTTAACTCTTAACTTGTGTAAATGTTATTCTATATTTTGTCAATGGCTAGATGGGGTTTTGATTTGATTAGGTGGAAAGTATGGTTTGTTATTTTTCTTTTCATTTGGACTTTATTTTTTAAAGGTAAAGTGATATGTTGATCCGGGGTATATTGTTGGTTTTCTTCACCATTTTTTTCTATTTTTCAATTGGAAATTATTTTTTCAAAAAAAAATGTAACTCATTGTGGTTTTTCTTAAAAAAAAAAAAAAATATGTTCACTCATGGAATGTATATGGTTTAATTTTTTAATTAAAATATATAATTAATTTTTGTCATTAAAATTTAATGGTTTTAAAATTAGTATAACTACATTAAAAATATTAATGTGGTTGATATAGCCAAAGGCTTCATACATATAAACAAAAAATTATTGCAACACAAAAATTTGTTTACTAATCCACACATTTTCATGATGAACCATGTATAAAAGGTTATGTGTCAACTTTAACTTAAAAAATAAGGAATTATAAATTAATGTTATAAATAATAATGAGGAACTTGTCATGGAGGAACTTATTAGAATTGGAATAATCTCAAATCCCTAAGAATTTGGTGGATGGGGAGGCACATGGCACAAATCTAATTTTTTAAATTTATTAAAAGTAATGGACTATTTTGTTAAATAAAATTTGCTTATATATAAATGAATGTTATAAATAGTAATGAAGAACTTATCTTGGAGGAACTTATTAGAATTGGAATAATCTCAAATCCATAGGAAATTTGTGGGCAGGAGCCACGTGGCACCAATCTAATTTTATAAAATTTATTAAAAGTCAATGCAACCTAACAAACTCTTTAATACATTAAGACTAAGCATATGTTGAATATATTCCCTTGAGAATCAATCTAGGCCTCAATTAAAAAACTAGAAAAAAAATTAAACAAATCCTCATCCACCTTAAATTGAAAAACAATAAACATAACCCACGGGGCTTTGGATTGATGGTGAATGGCATCCTTGCGATAGGTCACTGGTTCAAATCCCCTGTGGGTGCTTACCTACCGAAAAAGGAAAAAACAATAAACATATATTAAAACATATTACTTTGACTTTTACTAATATTTCAATGAACAATTTAAAGCTTATTGTGTGTAAAAAATATTATATATAATTGAAACAAATCACTTTCACTTTTATCAATATTTCAATGAACAATTAAAGGCTTAATATGTTTAAATTGAGACCATTTTGCTAGGGGGCCACATTTCGGTTAGCGATTTGCTTGAACACATGTATCTTAGTTTTTCTCATTTTTCATTTATATTAAGTTTGATATCGGAAGTTTTTGCTAAAGGAGAGGCCTAATAGTAATGCCTTTCACCGTTCATTTACTTTATTTGTTGAGAAAATGACAATAATTAATACAGTATCACAGTTACTAAATGTATGGTACACTTTACTATTAATGGTATAATCAAAATACTAAAGGCGTTTTCACTAATGTTCAAATATTCTTACAAGATCTACGAGAAATGATTGAGTTTCTATAGCTTGAATCTTAGTTCGAGCAAGATGAACTACAACAGAAGAGTCATCATTTTGAACTTGTTCTTGTTTAAAACAATTTTATTTTTGAACTAATTCTTGTCCATTCTTGAGTACTGACACATCTTGAAGTGCAGATACCATTGTCTTCTCATCTTGTATCTAACAGGGGGGAATTGATGGTCAACTGATAGCTTTGAAGATATAACAAGCGAGCTTGAGCCACAACTTGAACCAGAGCCTAAAGCTAGACTTAGCTAGTGCCAGAGTCTTAGTTGTGGCCAGAGACAAATTCATGTTATATGAGCATGAATTGGTTGGTAGCCAGCCTTAAAGAACCACTACAAGAATACTTCATTTTATGCAACATCAATTTGTGGTCATCTTCAAACCATCATCAAGGAGCACTTCCACTTTGTAGAAGACTTCAGCTTCTAGTTAAATTCAAAATTAATCTAGGAACTACTTTGGATCAAGTTACGAAGTTGGTGGTAAACCTTAATCCACCACTAGTAAAGACTTTAGGTTTTGCTACTTCATTTGGTTTGTGGTTTTTCTTAAGCCACCATTTCAGAGAGCACATATAGCCATTGATTGTCATGCACTTTTCTATTTCATCTCTCTTATTAGGTCATGGGATTACTAGGCCCAAATAAAGCTTGGATGCCTCAGAATTTCTTCACCAATACCTTGAGAAATTTTCTAGTCTCCACCCCTAGGCTTTGTCGTAATCCCGCAAAAACCAGTTAAGCAATTCCTAGGCCCTTGGGAATTTTCCCGAGACCACCTCACCTAGTTCCAAAACCATCCCATAATCCAGATCTCAACCAAATGAAGAACCCCATCACACCATTTCTATATAGAAATGGAAAGGCAAGGATGAAACCACTATCACCTGGAAAAACCCATGCCAATGATAACAAGACAACTAAATACACACATGCATGTACCATGCATTCAAAAATCAGCTAGGAAATTACACATGCAACCTATTACCTGCAAGTATTCCTGCTGAATTTGCTTGATCCAACTTTTTCTTACCTGATCCTTGGTTTCCTTTACTTTCTTTTCCTTCCTTTGCCTTCCTTTCTTCAATGCTAGAGTTCTCCAATAATTCTCTAAGTGTGCAATACTATGAGAGAATAGAGGGAGCTCCAAGCTAAAACTGATAAAAGGTTAACCAGCCAAAAGCTATGAACTCATCATCAGAAGGATTTTTTTCTTTGAGGCCTCTATTTTCACTTCTATTTCCTTCTCATGCAAATATGTGACCTTTCATCTCCATTTTCTCCTATTTTCATTTATTTTCATAAATAAAATTCCAGTTAATGCCTCTTTGCCTTTGCCAATTTCCCTTAGACGTAATAAACCAAATGAACACCCACTAGGATGTTTTTCCCAGCATTCAGCTTGGAATATGTGTTCCATGACCTTCTTCTTATTGTTCCTTTATTAGCTTTATTACATGAAATTTTAACCTGGGGCTATTACAAACCCCTCCTCCTTAGGGGAACACTGTCCTTAGTGTTCTATGACACCTATGAGAAACAAACTCGTTGAAAACCAAAACATACTTCCCATGGAGCTTTATATCTTACCTCAATGCAATATTTATAATGAACAAGCTGTTGAAAAGTAAAACCAACATGACAAACATAACAAAATGACAACCATACTGCTTATTGGAGATTTATAACACAACTCATTTCAGTATTTACAACAACAAACAAAATATATACATATACCAAAACACATTTTCCTTAACTGGCAAACAATGAAGGATACATTACCCTGCATCTCATCAACCATCTCCCATGTAAATTCTTCAGGCCCAAAGTTCTTCCATTGCACTTTAACTTGTTGGATTTATTTGTTCTGAAGCACAGGTTGTTTCCTTTTCAATATGCACTAAGGTTATGGTTGGAATTCTCCTTTTGGCTCCACCTATAATACAAACAAATCATCACATGATCAACATCTTTCACATATATCTCAAGAAATGAAACATTGAAAATAGCATGGACTTTCACTGTCAGAGGGAGTGCAAGTTTGTAGGTCACTAGTCCAATCCACTCAAGGATCATGAAAGGCATGCAATATTGAGGTGTCACATAATTATTATTGTGCTCCTTCAATTTCCTTGACTCATAGCATGCTACCTGTCCCTCCTGCATCAAGACCCCACCAAGTGCTCTCTTGAAAGAATCTATAAACACCACACACTCCTTATTTGTAATCTACAATCTTTAGGATCGGAGGATATGTAAGAAACTTCTTCAACTACTCAAAATTAACTGCACATTCCTCTATCAATTCAAATTTCATTCCTTTCCTCTACAATAATGTTAAGTTTAGGTATGTTCTAGGCTAGAGCAATTTATTTAAATTTTCACAGTTAGCAATCACATCAGCATTAAGATAAACTGCAGATAGAAAATAAATATAAATCGCAGAAGACAAGCAAAGACAAGAGGACACAATATGTGGTGCTAGCCAGGGACAAACCCCACAATGTGTGGGGAAACAGTTGATCAATTCTTCTTTTATGTGCTTGAAAGTTCAGCAGAGAAAGAGAGAGAGAGATAATACATTTACAATAGAAGTCAACACATTGACTTATCTAGATCTAGCATAGATCATTTTGTATACCGATGAGATTAGTTGAAGACATTCTGCTTCAACTAATTCTCCAAGGTGACGTCTTCACCTATCGTAGTGCTGCATTTGGTCCACTTGCTGCACCACTGCATGCTGTACTAATCATGATTATCATCTAGCTTCATGCTGCCCATGCTGCCCATGATCTTATCATGCTTCATGCTACCCATGTTGCCCATGTGTAATATCAAACTTCTTGCTGCCCATGCACAATGTATCATTGTGCAGCACCGAGTTCCTCCGAGACTATGAGATCACATTTATGTATGATCAATTACAGTCATGATCCAGACTATGATCATAATCACTCTTCCTTGAAGTATGATGAGACTGCCTCATGTTGTGATGATATAGTCTCCTTCTTTATGTATGTCGAGAATCTTTGTTATGATGGAAACTTCTTCCATGGCTCTGCAATACATCTTGTTGAGGCTGCTACAGGTATGTCATAGTGAAGGCAGTAGTAGATCACACACTGACTTATCTTTTATATCCATCTGAGGGCATCATTTTTATTATAGGTATGCCGAGAGGAGGCTGACCTAGATTTTTTTGCTCCTTATATTCGAGGACACAACATAACCCTAGATTTATCCCATATAGAAATGTGGATTCATTTCCTTTGACTGCAGCTTCATTGTCCTTACTGCGGCTTCATTTCTATGACTGCAGCTTCATCGTTACCCTTATTGCGGCTTCATTAACATGACTGCGGCTTTGACAACCTTGACTGCGGCTCCAATGCTACTTCATTCCCTTAACGGTATGATTATTATAGTGGACAGAGTTTCGACATTTATCTTGTAACTACTCTTCAAAACATCAGAAGTATCCGAGTTCGTATGACTGTCTCCGTGACTGCACATAGGTTTTTACTGCGGCTTCATTAACTTTGTATAAAGGTTTCCATGGACAGCGTATAATGTTATCATGCTGCGCGTATATATTGCCTTTATGAACTGTGTGGATAAGGTCCTTCATTCCAGCGTATAATCTGCGTGGATAAGGTTACCATACTATGCATATATATAGCCTTCATTACAGCGTATGGACTGCGTGGATAAGGTCCTTCATTCCAGCGTATAGATTGCCTGCTCAGTGTATAGGAACTGCGTGGATGTCTTCAATGTCTGCGGGATTATGACTTCTGTTGATGCGTACATATATGTCTCCACTGCGCTGCCAGAATGACTGCGTATATGTATGTCCACGTATCTCTTAAACTACGCTGCCAGATTTAGGGCCTGCGTGATATGGTTATTGACTGCGGCTAGGTCTTTGATGAGCAACGTATTTTATTCCTTCACGACTGCATATAGATCCTTAAACCACGCTGCCAGATCCTGCGTTGTTATGACAACGTTCTCCATTAGGGCATCATCTTAGGGCATCCTTCATTAGTGTCTCTCCTTCTCCAAAAACCCAAGACGTGGAGAGGAGAGCACATGAAGAATGTGCATGCCCAAATGACCTCAAGTCCTCTTCAATTTATACTAAAATGTATATGATGAATAGACATGACATTTGGGCTTCTAGAGCCTACATAAGAGCTGGTTGGCTTGATAATAATTACATAAACAAAATAAATTCATATCTCCATAAATACTTATCGGAATCGGATGATCTTTGGATCAATCCTACACCTCTCGACGAGAGGGTTCCAATAAAAATATCAACTACCATAAATAAGCCAACCCACATGGATTTTGGCCCTAGTTTCCATTTTAACACTCCCTCTCAACTAGGGAGAACTCCATCCATTGATCCATAAGTCTGACTGTACTATCTCTGCCATCAGTGGCCTGCACTGCTCTGCCCAGCTCTTCTCAGCTCTGCTTGCTCTGCTCTGCTTAGCTCTGCTGTCTCAACTGGCTCTGCTCTACTTTGCTCAGCTCTACTGGCTCTGTTCAGCTCTGCTGGCTCTGCTTTGCTCTGCTCAGCTCTGTTGTTTCAACTGGCTCTCCTCAGCTCAGCTCAGCTCTACTCTGCTGAACTATGAAGAAGAAGAATTGATTGAGAATGTCTCATACCATTCTCCATTGACCCGAAGTCAGTCTCAGAGTGCGTACCACTGGTCCCAAACCAATCTCAACTGATCCAAAGTCAGTGTCATAGAGGGTACCACTCCTACCATTGGTCCCAAACCAGTATCCTAGTCTCAGAGAGTGTACCACTGGTCCCGGATCAGTCTCAGACGACCCGAAGTCAGCGTCATAGTGGGTACCACTCCAACCACTGGTCCTAGACTAGTATCACAGTCTCAGAGAGTGTACCACTAGTCCTAGACCAGTCTCAGCCGACCCGAAGTCAGCGTCATAGTATCTACCACTCTCACTGGTCCCAGACCAGTACTACACTAACACGAAGTCAGTCTCAAAGCATGTACCACTGGTCCTAGACTAGTCTCAACCAACCCAAAGTCAGCGTCATAGTATGGTACAATTCCTACCATTGGTCCCAGACTAGTATCGCAGTCTCAGAGAGTGTACCACTGGTCCCAGACCAGTCTCAGCTGACACGAAGTCAGCGTCATAGTATGTACCACTCTCACTGGTCCCAGACCAGTACTGCACTGACAGAAGTCAGTCTTAGAGTATGTACCACTAGTCCCAGATCAGTCTCAACCAACCCGAAGTCAGCGTCATAGTATGGTACAACTCCTACCACTGGTCCTAGACCAGTATCATTGATCCCAGATCAATGGAGGTCATCCTAGCATAGGGAGTACGGTAGATACAACGATGCGTCCATCGGTACTACTATGGTCCCTAACTTCATTTCCCTGCTCATTGATCAGATGAGAGGTACTTCCCATGAGTCCCAGACTGCATGGGTAGGATGCCTCAATAGGAGAACTTAATCAATCTTGTCCTCAGAGGAGAACACATCAATCCTGCTATAATCGCCATGGAGAACACATTAATCCAGGCCTCACAGGAGAACACATCAATCCTTCTACAATTTCCATGGAGAACACATCAATCTAGGCCTCACAGTAGAACACATCAATCTTGCTAAAATCTCCATGGAGAGCACATCAATCTAGGCCTCACAGGAGAACACATCAATCCTGCTACAATCGCAATGGAAAACACATCAATCCAGGCCTCACAGGAGAACTACTCATCCTGCTACACAGGAGAGCGAATCATCCTATTCCACAAGAGAGAAAATCATCTTGTCTCACAAGAGAGCGAATCATCTTGTCCCAGTGCGCACCACCAGGGGAGGGTGAGTCACCTTATGGTCGTATGTTGCTCCAGTAAGAACTACAAGCCCCTAGAGCTCCCAGAGCTTAATGTGTGCAATATGCAGGACCCTTGTACCAGGGTCTCTTGGGAAAATCATAGATTTGATCTTTCCCCTAGGGCTTTAGTGACCTGTACATCATCTCAGTGCGATGGAGCCTCCTTACTCATCGACTTACCATAAACTAGATAAGGTAGTATCTGATGTCTATCTACTAGAGCAATCATCGAATATGGGATTCCTCAATAATCAAATCCAACCTCTGGTTGTTACAGAGAATCTCAGTGGTATTCATCATGTGTACAAACAGCTCACCGAAGAACTTCCCCAGCCAGGCAGCTTCATACGAGATCATACTCGTGGATATGTATCCGATCTCAGCGGTGCTTATAACAACCAACTTCTGCTTCTTGCTTAGAAGCAAAATCCAAAGAGGAACAACACTAAGGAGTGCTCCAGTGATCCTCCACATTGCCTGCCCAATTAACATTTGAGCAATCATGCAGTTTCATATTTTTGGCAGTGTATCTCAATCCATGAGAGATTGTGCCCTGAAGATAGCTCAGAAGATTCTTGGCACTAATCCAGTGAGGCTCAGCCAAATATGAGCTCACCATGCTATCTGCAAAACATATGTCTGGAATCCAAATCCCTCTTACTTCTGCAAATGAGAGGGTCTGCACCTGTCAGAAATAGTTCATCCACATAAGGTGCCGGTATGAGAGGTCTATCATCCACAGCCTTCTGATAATGGTTTGGATTGGTTTCACTCCTAATGAATCTCAGCTTCATCAAACAGCTATCAATCCTCTCATACTATGCCCGGGGTGTTTTGCTTCAAGCCATAGAGGGCTTTCTTCCATCTGTATACAAGAGATTGTCATTCATGAATCTCAAATTCCACTGATTGTTCAAAACCTATGGTCCTGCTACATAAGGGGAATAGTCCCCTTGTAATATTTTCCTTCGGTACATCTCAGACATGTACCTTCATGCTCTTTTTGAATTCAGGCATCCCGGTCACCATCTGACTCACAGACCTCTAGTGCTAATTCAATGGACATGGTCCTCAGTGGACTTGATACAACCCTGAACTCTAAAACATCTTTGGAAAATATATTTTTAAACACATACCTTTCCATCGATGAGTGCCACCCTAAAACCTTTGATCCATTTTTGAGATGGACACTAGGTTCTTCTTGCGATTAGGTACATAAAAGAGATTATGGGGTTCCTTGCTTTCTTTGAAGAGTCGACCATTTCCTTGATGTCCTGCATTACTTATCATTCCTCTGATCATTGAAGATGTCCCTGGAATGATTATTATTTACATCAAGAGATGTGTCCTTGTCCTTCAGACATTGCTTTGCATGATGGCTGAACTTATTGCAACCAAGGCATTTGACTTTCCTTCCATCCTTAGATTCGAACTTCCCAATGAAGTGATCTTTAAGTAGGTCATCAGAAACTTCCACTGTGCCATTCTGATAATATTCTTTGCTTCGACTTCACCCTTGGTGAATTTGAACCCATTGATCCTTCTGTCTTGTCCCAACTGTCTTTGGTGATTGCTATTTCACTCTTGCTTGGGCATTGTCTTCACCTCAGCATTGATTCCATGTTAAGTTTAGGTATGTTCTATGCTAGAGCAATTTATTTAAATTTTCAAAGTTAGCAATCACATCAGCATTAAGATAAACTGTAGATAGAACATAAGTATAAATCGTAGAAGACAAGAAAAGACAAGAGGACACAAGATGTGGCGCTAGCTAGGGACAAACCCCACAACGTGTGGGGAAACCCTTGATCAATTCTTCTTTTATGTGCTTCAAAGTTCAACAGAGAAAGAGAGAGAGAGATAGTACATTTACAACAGAAGTCAACACATTGACTTATCTAGATCTAGCATAGATCATTTCGTACACCGATGAGATCAGTTGCAAACATTCTACTTCAGCTGATTCTCCAAGGTGATGGCTTCACCTATCATAGTGCTGCATTTGGTCCACTTGCTGCACCACTGCATGCTGCACTAATCATGATTATCATCTAGCTTCATACTGCCCATGATCTTATCATGCTTCATGCTGCCCATGCTGCCCATGCTACCCATGCGTAATATCAAACTTTTTGCTGCCCGTGCACAATGTATCATTGTGCAGCACTGAGTTCCTTCGAGACTATGAGATCACATTTATGTATGATCAATTACAGTCATGATCTAGACTATGATCATAATCAATCTTCCTTGAAGTATGATGATACTACCTCATGTTGTGATGATATAGTCTCCTTCATTATGTATGTCGAGAATCTTTGTTATGATGGAAACTTCTTCCATGGCTTTGCAATACATTTTGTTGAGGCTACTACATGTATGTCATAGTGAAGGCAGTAGTAGATCACACACTCACTTATCTTTTCTATCCATCCGAGGGCATCATTCTTATTACAGGTATTCCGAGAGGAGGCTGACCTAGATTTTGTTGCTCCTTATATTCGAGGACACAACATAACCCTAGATTTATCCCATATAGAAATGTGGATTCATTTCCTTTGACTACGGCTTCATTGTCCTTACTGCGGCTTCATTTCTATGACTGCAACTTCATCGTTACCCTTACTGCGGCTTTGACAACCTTGACTATGGCTTCACTACTGCTTCATTCCCTTAATAGTATGATTATTATAGTGGACAGAGTTCCGACATTTATCTTGTAACTACTCTTCAAAATATCAGAAGTATCTGAGTTCGTATGACTGTCTCCGTGACTGCACATAGGTTTTTACTACGGCTTCATTGACCATGTACAACATATAATGTTATCATGTTGTGCGTATATATTGCCTTTATGAACTGCGTGGATAAGGTCCTTCATTCCAGCGTATAATCTGCGTGGATAAGGTTACCATACTGTGCGTATATATATAGCCTTCATTACAGCGTATGGACTGCGTGGATAAGGTCCTTCATTCCAACGTATAGATTCCCTGCTCAGCGTATAGGAATTGCGTGGATGTCTTCAATGTTTGCGGGATTATGACTTCGGTTGATGCGTACATATGCTGCCAAAATGACTGCGTATATGTATGTCCAATTATCTCTTAAACTACGCTGCCAGATTTAGGGCCTACGTGATATGGTTATTGACTATGGCTAGATCTTTGATGAGCAACGTATTTTATTCCTTCACAACTGCATATAGATCCTTAAACCACACTGCTAGATCATGTGTTGTTATGACAATGTTCTCCATTAGGGCATCATCTTAGGGCATCCTTCATTAGTGTCTCTCCTTCTCCAAAAACCCAAGATGTGGAGAGGAGAGGACATGAAGAATGTGCATGCACAAATGACCTCAAGTCCTCTTCAATTTATACTAAAACGTATATGATGAATAGACATGACGTTTGGGCTTCTAGAGCCTACATAAGAGCTGGTCAGCTTTGATAATAATTACATAAACAAAATAAATTCATATCTCCATAAATACTTATCGGAATTAGATGATCTTTGGATCAATCCTACACCTCTCGACAAGAGGGTTCCAATAAAAATATCAGCTGCCATAAATAAGCTAACCCACATGGAGTTTGGTCGTAGTTTCCAATTTAACACTCCCTCTCAACTAAGGAGAACTCCATCCGTTGATCCATAAGTCCGACTGTACTATCTCTGCCATCAGTGCCCTGCATTTCTCTGCCCAGCTCTGCTCAGCTCTGCTTGCTCTTCTCTGCTTAACTTTGCTGTCTCAACTGGCTCTGCTCTGCGTTGCTCAGCTCTGCTGGCTCTGTTTAGCTCTGCTAGCTCTGCTTAGCTTTGCTGTTTCAGCTGGCTCTGCTCAGCTCAGCTCAGCTCTGCTGGATCTACTTAGCTCTACTCTGCTAAACTATGAAGAAGAAGAATTGATCAAGAATATCTCATCGCATTCTCCATTGACCCAAAGTTAGTCTCAGAGTGCATACCACTGGTCCCAGACCAGTCTCAACCGACCCAAAGTCAGTGTCATAGTGGGTACCACTCTTACCACTAGTCCCAGACCAGTATCGCAGTCTCAGAGAGTGTACCACTGGTCCCATACCAGTCTCAGCTGACCCGAAGTCAGCGTCATAGTGGGTACCACTTCTACCACTGGTCCCAAACCAGTATCGCAGTCTTAGAGAGTGTACCACTGGTCCCAAACCAGTCTCAGCCGACCCGAAGTCAGCGTCATAGTATGTACCACTCTCACTGGTCCTAGACCAGTACTACACTAACATGAAGTCAGTGTCAGAGCATGTACCACTAGTCCTAGACCAGTCTTAACTGACCCGAAGTTAGCGTCATAGTATGGTACAACTCCTACCACTGGTCCCAGACTAGTATCGCAGTCTCAGAGAGTGTACCACTAGTCCCAGACCAGTCTCAGCCGACCCGAAGTCAGGGTCATAGTATGTAACACTCTCACTGGTCTCAGATCAGTACTGCACTGACAAAAGTCAGTCTCAAAGTATGTACCACTGGTCCCAGACCAGTCTCAATCGACCCAAAGTCAGCATCGTAGTATGGTACAACTCCTACCACTGGTCCCAGACCAACATCATTGATCCCAGATCAATGGAGGTCATCCTAGCATAGGGAGTACGGTAGATACAGTGAGGCATCCATCAGTACCACTGTGGTCCCTAACTTCATTTCCCTGCTCATTGATCAGATGAGAGGTACTTCCCATCAGTCCCAGACTACATGGGCAGGATGCCTCGACAGGAGAACTTAATCAATCCCGTCCTCACAGGAGAACACATCAATCCTGTTACAATCACCATGGAGAACACGTCAATCCAGGCCTCACAGGAGAACACATCAATCCAGACCTCAAAGGAGAACACATCAATCCTACTACAATCGCCATGGAGAACACATCAATCCAGGCCTCATAGGAGAACTAATCATCTTGCTACACAGGAGAGAGAATCATCCTGTTCCACAAGAGAGCGAATCATCTTATCTCACAAGAGAGCGAATCATCTTGTCCTAGTGCACACCACCAGAAGAGGGTGAGTCACCGTGTGGTCGTACGTTGCTCCAGTAAGAACTACAAGCCCCCAGAGCTGCCAGAGCTTAATGTATGCAATATTCAGGACCCTTATACAAGGGTCTCTTGGGAAAATCATAGATTTGATCTTTCCCCTAGGACTTTAGTGACCTGTGCATCATCTCAGTGCGATGGAGCCTCCTTACTCATCGACTTACCATAAACTAGATAAGGTAGTATCTGATGTCTATCTGCTGGAGCAATCGTTGAATATGGGATTCCTCAATAATCGAATCCCACCTCTGGTTGTTACAGAGAATCTCAATGGTATTCATCATGTGTACAAACAGCTCACTGAAGAACTTCCCCAACCAGGCAGCTTCATATGAGATCATACTCGTAGATATGTATCTGATCTCGGCGGTGCTTATAACAGCCGACTTCTGCTTCCTGCTTAGAAGCAGAATCCAAAGAGGAACAGCACTAAGGAGTGCTCCAGTGATCCTCCACATTGCCTGCCCAATCAACATTCGAGCAATCATGCAGTTTCATATTTCCGGCAGTGTATCTCCATCCATGAGAGATTGTGCCTCGAAGATATCTCCGAATATTCTTGGCACTAATCCAGTGAGGCTCAACCAAATATGAGCTCACCATGCTAACTACAAAACATATGTCCGGAATCCAACTCCCTCTTACTTCTGCAAATGAGAGGGTCTACACCTGTCAGAAATAGTTCGTCTGCATAAGGTGTCGGTATAAGAGGAATATCATCCACAGCCTTCAGATAATGGTGTGGATTGGTTTCACTCCTAGTGAATCTCAGACTCATCAAACAGTTATCAATCCTCTCATACTATGCCCGGGGTGTTTTGCTTCAAGCCATAGAGGGCTTTCTTCTATCTGTATACATGAGATTGTCATTCATGAATCTCAAATTCCACTGATTGTTCCAAACCTGTGGTCCTACTACATAAGGGGAATAGTCCACTTGTAAGATTTTCCTTCTGTACATCTCAGACATGTACCTTCATGCTCTTTTTGAATTCAGGCATCCCAGTCACCATCTGACTCACAGACCTCCAATGCTGAGTCAATGGACATGGTCCTCGGTGGACTTGATACAACGCTAAACTCTAAAACATCTTTGAAAAATCTATTTTTAAACACGTACCTTTCCATCGATGAGTGCCACCCTGAAACCTTTGATCCATTTATGAGATGGACACCAGGTTCTTCTTGCGACCAGGTACATAAAAGAGATTCTGGGGTTCCTTGCTTTCTTTGAAGAGTCGACCATTTCATTGATGTACTGCATTACTTATCATTCCTCTAATCATTGAAGATGTCCCTGGAATGATTATTATCTACATCAAGAGATGTGTCCCTATCCTTCAGACACTCCTTTGCATGATGGCTGAACTTATTGCAACTAAGGCATTTGACTTTCCTTCCACCCTTAGATCCGAACTTCCCAATGAAGTGATCTTTAAGTAGGTCATCAGAAACTTCTGCTGCGCCATTCTGATAATATTCTCTACTTCGACTTCAACCTTGGTGAATTTGAACCCATTGATCCTTCTGTCTTGTCCCAACTGTCTTTGGTGATTGCTCTTTCACTCTTGCTTAGGCATTGTCTTCACCTCAGCTCTAATTCCATGTTAAGTTTAGGTATGTTCTATGCTAGAGCAATTTATTTAAATTTTCAAAGTTAGCAATCACATCAGCATTAAGATAAAATGCAGGTAGAACATAAATATAAATCGCAGAAGACAAGCAAAGACAAGAGGACACAAGATGTGGCGCTAGCCAGGGACAAACCCCACAATGTGTGGGGAAACCCTTGATCAATTATTCTTTTATGTGCTTCAAAGTTCAGCAGAGAAAGAGAGAGAGAGAGATAGTACATTTACAACAGAAGTCAACACATTGACTTATCTAGATCTAGCATAGATCATTTCGTATACTGATGAGATCAGTTGAAGACATTCTGCTTCAACTAATTCTCCAAGGTGACGGCTTCACCTATCATAGTGCTACATTTGGTCCACTTGCTGCACCACTGCATGTTGCACTAATCATGATTATCATCTATCTTCATACTACCCATGCTGCCCATGATCTTATCATGCTTCATGCTGCCCATGCATAATATCAAACTTCTTGCTGCCCGTGCACAATGTATCATTGTGCAGCACTGAGTTCCTCCGAGACTATGAGATCACATTTATGTATGATCAATTACAGTCATGATCCAGACTATGATCATAATCACTCTTCCTTGAAGTATGATGAGACTGCCTCATGTTGTGATGATATAGTCTCCTTCTTTATGTATGTCGAGAATCTTTGTTATGATGGAAACTTCTTCCATGGCTCTGCAATACATCTTGTTGAGGCTGCTACAGGTATGTCATAGTGAAGGCAGTAGTAGATCACACACTGACTTATCTTTTCTATCCATCCGAGGGCATAATTTTTATTACAAGTATGCCAAGAGGAGGTTGACCTAGATTTTGCTGCTCCTTATATTTGAGGATACAACAGAACCCTAGATTTATCCCATATAGAAATGTCGATTTATTTCCTTTGAGTGCGGCTTCATTTTCCTTACTACGGCTTCATTTCTATGACTGCAGCTTCATCGTTACCCTTATTGCAGCTTCATTAACATGATTGTGGCTTTGACAACCTTGACTATGGCTCCAATGCTACTTCATTCCCTTAACAGTATGATTATTATAGTGGACAGAGTTCCGACATTTATCTTGTAACTACTCTTCAAAATATCAGAAGTATCTGAGTTTGTATGACTGTCTTCATGACTGCACATAGGTTTTTACTACGGCTTCATTTACTATGTACAACATATAATGTTATCATGCTATGTGTATATATTGCCTTTATGAACTGCGTGGATAAGGTCCTTCATTCCAGTGTATATTCTGCGTGGATAAGGTTACCATAATATGCATATATATATAGCCTTCATTACAGCGTATGGACTATGTGGATAAGGTCCTTCATTCCAGCGTATAGAGTCCCTGCTCAGCATATAGGAACTGGGTGGATGTCTTCAATGTCTGCGGGATTATGACTTCTGTTGATGCGTACATATGCTGCCAAAATGACTGCGTATATGTATGATCTCTTAAACTACACTACCAGATTTAGGACCTACGAGATATGGTTATTGACTGCGGCTAGGTCTTTGATGAGCAACGTATTTTATTCCTTCACAACTGCATATAGATCCTTAAACTACACTGCCAAATCTTGCATTGTTATGATAACGTTCTCCATTAGGGCATCCTTCATTAGTGTCTCTCCTTCTCCAAAAACCCAAGACGTGGAGAGGAGAGCAAATGAAGAATGTGCATGCACAAATGACCTCAAGTCCTCTTCAATTTATACTAAAATGTATATGATGAATAGACGTGACGTTTGGTTTTCTAGAGCCTACATAAGAGCTGGTCAGCTTTGATAATAATTACATAAACAAAATAAATTCATATCTCCATAAATACTTATCAGAATCGGATGATCTTTGGATCAATCCTACACCTCTCGATGAGAGGGTTCCAATAAAAATATAAGCTACCATAAATATGCTGACCCACATGGAGTTTGGCCCTAGTTGCCAATTTAACAAATGATGTACTAGGATAGGTAATCCATGAGAAGTACCTGGTGAACCTCCTGTAATAACTTGCTAAGCCCATGAATAATCTGACCTCATCCACAATCTTATGATCTTCCCATTCCATGATAGTTTTGATATTTTCCTAGTCCATTGTTATGCCTTCCTTGAAAATAGCATGTCCAAAGTAATGTACCTCTGTCTGAAAGAAACTACATTTACTAAGATTAGCATACAACTGAGGCTTTCTTAGCAATATTAATATTGGTGCTAAGTGTTCCGCATGATCTTCCTCATTCTCATAATATATCAATATATCATGAATGAATACAATCACAACATGTCCATATAAGGACACAACACACTATTCATCAAACAAATGAAAGTAGTTGGAGAATTAGTCAAACCGAAAGGTACTACAACAAACTCATAATTCCAAAAAAGCAGCCTTGTCGGTGTCCTCTTCTTCTACGTGTACCTGATGATATCCTAATCTCAGATCAATCTTAGAGAATATCGTTTCTCCCTTCTACTGATCAAACAAGTCATCAATCCTTGACAATCGATATCCGTTCTTGATGGTCACGCTATTCAGCTACATGTAATCAATGCATAAAGTGAGTGTACTGTCCTTCTTCATCACGAACAATACTAGTGTGCCCCAAGGCGACACACTTAGCCTAATGTATCCCTTGTCAAGCATTTCCTTCAACCATAACTTCAATTCTGCTAACTATGGAGTGCTCATCCTATAAGGTTCCTTCGATGTTAGTGCTACTCTTGGTACCAACTCAATAGAAAATTCCACTTCCCTGTGAGGTGACAACTATGAAATTTATGTTGGAAATACATCCTTAAGCTACTACAAAACCAGATACCTCTTCAAGGCTTTGGAATCCTAAACATCCTTACCTTTTTCACTGGAAACATGCACTACAAACAATACACACCCTTTCCTATGACTACGTTTTTCCTGCATAGTTGTAAGGATTCTAGTTGATTTCAACTTCTTCTTCCCGTACAACATTATCTCTTCTCCATTGTCATCCAAGCACTCAATAAAATTTTCATAACAATCCACCTTAGTCCTGTGAAGGTACAATACATAACCAAAAGCATACCATACGATCCTAAACAAGGTACATTCAGATGTGTTGGTGTAGGCATACCATTCAGCTCAAATGCACAAGCCCTTACCCAATGATGAACTCTTTTCTTAGTACCTGTAACCAACTGCACCAACCAAGACTTTGCATGCACTTATTTTCTAAAACCACACTTATCCACCAAGTTAGGGTTAACATAACTGTAATTAGATTGAGGGTCAATCAAAATAGAAACAACTTGATCACAGAGCTTACCTTCCATTTTAGTGATGGGTTCCTGGTGACTTTCCCACCTATTATCAATGTTGCATATATCTAAGGAATACTATGTCCAACATCCCAAACTGTATGCACCTCCTAAACATTGTAGATTTGAGGTCTACCACCCCGATATGATGAATGATCCTTCTTGAGATGCTCCTTGCCACATATCCAACACTCCAACTATCTCCTACCATCACCTCTATTTTTCTACTCTCCAAGCTGAGATCCATGTCCCTTCTCAACTGCATTAAACTTCTTGTAAGGAGAAACATTATCTTTCTCACCTGCATCCAAAGGTCTTTCTCTCTTCATTGGCCATTTACCTTTAGTCGTGTCATTCCCTTTCCAACCCTGCTTAGATTCAGTATTACGCTTCAATTTCTCATAATAGTGTTTCAACTTTCCAATGACTTCTTCTAGTGACAAAGGCTCATCATACTCAATGTTATCCTTAAATGTTAATGGTAATCCACTGATAAATCTTTGAAATTTGGTTTTCTCATCTTTAAGATATGACACATACCTTAATAACTCCAGGAACTTAGTCATGTACTCCTCATCTGTCACTGTTCTCATGTTTATCTCATAGAACACCTTAGCTTTTTTGTCATAATACCTCTCTGACAAGTAATTCTTTCTAAAGAGTCTCTTGAATTCATTCCGACTTAACTCATTTGTTCTAATGTCTCTAATCTGCTTCACATATTCCCACTAGATGTTTTTTCCCTTTGAGGTTGAAAATAATTGTCCTGGCCTTCATGTTCTTTTTATAGTCATGCAGCTCATCATCCCAAGTAACCATGCCTCTACATCTTCTGGTTTCTTTAGATATCCATCAAATGTAGGTGGATTGGCTTTCTTGAACTCATTCGATAAATATCCCCTGTCACTCCTCCTATAAGGATGATAGTGATGATTACCATGATACATGTCGGAACTAGAACTAGAATAGAAATCATGTCCACTTCCTCTCCTATTAGGTGTATTCAAGAACCTGCCATATCTGATTGGGATGAACCATGGTAAAATCTATGTCTCAGTGTTCATTTGCTTATTATCTGCACTTAATTCAGTACTGCACAGTTTATGAATGTTTATGTTATTCTTAAGTAATGAATGTAATTATGTGAAGTAATGTATAAGTGTGAATTTTTTTATTAATACAAAGTTGTGTATATGATTTAAAGCATAAAGAAAATACACGGGTGCAACGTGGAATATCCCTCAGGCTGCAGAAGCCTAGTTCTACAACCTCCCATAATCACTTTGGCTGAGACTGTGACCTACTTGCAGGTTGTTGCCGAGAGGGCCAGTGGTTGAGGGTTTTGTTGGTGTGTAGTACACCTTGAACCTGGGTCCAGCCCACCTAAGCCAAAAAATTCCCTCATGGTATATGGACAAGAAGAAATCATACCTATGGAGTAGATTGGGTCAAGTTTAAGAATTCCAACATTCACAGACATGGCAGAATTTGATATAATGGAAGAAAGGATGGCACAATTACTTGCTCTGCAAGAAGAGAGCTTTATAGTAGGTTTTCATCAGAAAGTGAGAAAATAAGAGAGTAATATCGACATGACAAGCACATCAAGCAGAAGACATTTCAAGAAGGAGATCTTGTACTTTTATATGATAGCAAATTCGCGAAGTTCCCAGGAAAATTTAAAACACATTGGTTAGGATTGTATATCATCAAGCACATCTCTGATGGTGGTGCAATTCAGCTCATGAAGTTAAATGGTCAATTGATTCTAGGACGAGTGAATGGTAGTAGATTGAAGGTATACAGGGATGATTTTGTCCCTAGAGCTTCACACTAAAGGACAAAAGGAGAAGAGTCTTAGTGCCACCTGTAGTTGAAAGTTGGCACTGGACTATAAACTATTATGCAAGAGGGAACTTCGCCAAAGGAATATTACTACGTGATATTCAAGAGTATGTCAAAGTCTGAAAGAATTGCAATGAAGGAAGGATTGTTGTGCCACAAGGGAAGGTTCATTGAATTTCACTAGAAATATCACTGTTGGAAGGAAAAGTTTGTTGTTAAAAGAAAATTTCCATTAAAAGGCGAGGGAGAAACACATTTATGAAGCATAGTTGGCCATATCTAGCACCATATCTGCATTGAATGAGCAATATCTAATCTAATCATGAGCTTTGAAATTCAAATTCGCTATAAAAGTCATGTCTCGCTCCACATTTTACACTTTTCCATCTGGAGAATTCAGTTTGATAAATTGCAACCAAGTGTGAGAAAAGTGTGTTGCTATATGTCTGAGAGAAGTTTCGAAGAGATTGTTAGAGAATTTACAGAGAAAGGGCTCGCAGGCATCATGGAAGCCCAGACTGGTAAATCCACATTCACTATGTGTGGTTGATCTTGATCATCACGCTGTTAGCATGGAAGGAGCTGGAGGATTCAAAGTTTCCTCCAGTCGAAGCAAATGTATGCGAAGCCACATGGTATGCCTCACTTTGGCATACCAAGGAGCCATTGCACACACAAGAGAAGAAGCCCATTCCTTTTTGTAAAGTCATTAAAATATTGTAAAGTTGTTGGTTTTGGGCCATAGCCCCTTGTATTTTAGAAACCATGGTATCGAGTCCATGGTAATATAACGATGTAAATCCCTCATGCAATAGTATATATAGGAATGAATAATAAAGAAGAAGGCATCAATGACAATGTATTGGATCTGATCTATGTTTATATGATATGTTTGTGGTCTGTACTTTAGAGTAAGGCTGAGGCTCCACAACTGTGTGCACAGAGACTTGGGTCTACAACTAAGTGCGCATACCGTCTGCAACTTAGTGCGCAAACACCCTGCAACTATTTGCATAGGGAAGAATTGTTTGTTGTATAGAATTCCATATTATAAACAACAGTTATTGTGGACGTAGTCCCACATTGGGATGAACCATAGTTTAATTTGTGTCTCAGTGTTCATTTTCTTATTATCTATATTTAATTCAATACTACACAGTTTATGAATGTTTATGTTATGCTTAAGTAATGAATGTAATTATGTGAAGTAATGTATAAATGTGAAGTTGTTTATTAATGTGAAGTTGTGTATAAGAGTTAAAGCATAAAGAAAATACACAAGTGCAACGCGCAATACCCCATAGGATACAGAAACCTAGTTCTGAAACCTTCCATAATCACTTCAAATGAGATTGTGGCTTGCTTACAGGTCATTGCCGAGAGGACCAATGGTTGAGGGTTTTGTTGGTGCACAGTACACCTTGAACCTGGGTCCAACCCACCTATGCCAACAAGAGGCTATCTCGTCTGCAAGCTCAGTTCATATTAGCACAATACATGTATATACATAATCATATTAATATACCCACATCATGCATGATAAGAAAAAATTCGTACCATGACCTCATGCACAACAACCATAACCATGAAAATGCATGCATAACAACCATATAGATAACTAACATGCATGAATAAAAACCATATAGACAACTGACATGCATGCACGACAAACACATTCCTCCCATTCAGTCCAAGTATTTGAACCATGCTCTGATATCAATTTGTAACCCCCCTTCCCACCCAATTTCATTGGCCTACTAGGGTAAACATGAGATAGAGAGCTACTATGACATGACCCAACCTTGTAGATCCTACTAAGGAAGTGGGGTTTACTACTGACGACAAATTGACCTTTCACAACACCCTACAGGGTGTACAAGACACCTAGGGTTTGAGAAACCATCACAGGTGGCCAAACCCAGAGTTGGACCCCTCCTTCTCTACCCTGGGCCCTCAACTGCAACCACAACCAGGACTTCATGCAGTTCGAAGCCTCCAATCACATGCATAAGCCTACATCCATGCTGTTGCAACCCAAAATTTTCAGTTAGGAGGATGCAATCCTGTATTCTAAGGCTAAATTCCAAGTCATCCTCTAGGCCACTACCTAAAACTTCTTGTAACTTCTTAGATGCATAAATGTCATGACGCGAAAGCTGAATATTTAAACTTGAGTCAAAGACTTAACCTTACTAGGTCTAACCATGACAGTCATTTCGTCAAACATATTAAGAACATGAAATATACAGGTCATGAATCCATATCTGAACATAGGGGTATGATACTTATTTGAGAATCATCAAGGTCATATTCCCTTTCATAATAGTTGCAATAACACTTATTATATAATGCATTCATTAACCATTCATCAACAAATCAAACATATCAAGAGCCATAACTAGAACTTATTATGAAACCATGCTTATAACCAACATATAACAAGAATAATAACCATGATAGAACAATTAATCATAAAATACAATAAGAATAGAGCTATTATTAACATATACAAAATCCAACCAAGTTAGGGACTTCCATGTACCACCCAACCATAGATTGAGCTGAACCAAATCATTCTTTCATCCAACCATCCTCGTGCCATATTCCAAGCATGAATGTGGGACTCAAGACAAAATCAACTAGAGCTTCCTAGAGATTGAACTACCTCCACCCTTAAGCTTTACTACAATCCTCCCAAAACCAGTCAAGAGATTCCTAGGCCTAAAAAAATCACATAAACAACTAGAATTTATCACAATCCCACCAAAAATTTTCAAGGGATTACTAGGCCCAAAAAAGCTTTGATGCCTTAGAATTTCTTCACCAATACCTTCAGTATTTTTCCCTTCTCCACCCTCAAGCTTTATCGCAATCTCGCCAGTACTAGTCAAGTAATTCCTATGCTCTTCGAAATTTTCCTAAGATCACCTCACCCATTCCAAAACCATTTGAAAATCCCAAGCTCAACCAAATGAACAACCCCATCACACCATGGCTATCCATAAATTGCAAGGCAAGTCTAAAACCACTATCACACATAGAAAAACCTATGCCAATGAAAACAAGAGAACCAAATACACACATGCGTGTACCATGCATTCAAAAACTAGCTAGGCAATCACACATGCAACCTGTTACCTACAAGTATTACTGTTAAAGCTGCTTGATCCAACTTTTCCTCATTTGTCCCTTTCTTTCCTATCCTTCCTTTGCCTTTATTTCTCCAATGCTAGAGTGCTCCATGAATGCTCTAACTGTTCTATAGTATCAGAGAATAGAGAGAACTCCAAGTTAATACTGACAAAAGGTTAACCAACCAAAAGCTATGAACTAATCCTTAGAAGACTTTTTGTCATTGAGGCCTCTATTTTCTTCAATTTCCTCTATTTTTCCTTTAATTTCCTTCTCATGCAAATGTGTGACCTTTCATCTCCATTTTCTCATATTTTCCTTTATTTTCATAAACAAAATCCCAATTAATGTCTCTTTTCCTTTACCAATGCTTTTGCTAATTTATCTTAGCCACAATAAACCAAATGAACACCCACTAGGATTTTTTTCCCAATATTTTTTTTTTCCCAACATTTAGCTTAGAATACGCGTCCCATGACCTTGGTCTTATCTTGCCTTTATTAAACTTATTACATGAAATTTTAACCTAGGGTTGTTACACTCCTCACACTAAGTGGCCTCTAATGGTGGAAGGAAATAACATTGGTGGTTCAAGAGATCCTATCAAAGTGTTACTCAGGAAAGCCCTTGTTTGATAGAATGATATGGTGAATAAGTTTGGATGGCTACCAATAGTGGTAGAGAAACCTTCAACAAGAAATCATCTAAGAGGTGTGACACCCTTGAAGACACATGTTAACCTTGATATTCCTTTATTTGAATTCTAAATAGATACATATCTTTGTAGACATGGTTAAATATCTTAATTGGTTATTATTTCATTGAAAAAATGACAACAAAAGGATTGTAACACCCTCCTCCCACATTTACCCAAGTTAACCAATCCTCTAGGGTAAACATGTGACAGGAGGATACTATGATTTGATTCAACTCCCCATGTATAGTTAAGGAAGTGGAACTGACACAATAGAACCAATATGACCTTTTGCACATGTCACAGAACCTACAGGAGCCGACCAACCCTTCCAAGTGATCAACCAATAAGACAGTTTGACACTTCACTGCCCTAGAGCCTCAGTCGCTCCCATGACATGGGAATGCATGCAACTAGGGCCCTCTAATCACTCTCAGAGTAAGGGAATGCAAGTGATTGGGGTCTTTTTCAGCTAGTTTAGAGCCAACAACCCCATATTTTGTGTCAATTTTTTAGGGCCAAGTCTCAGGCTATTTCTCAAAACTTCATGGAACTTCCAGAAATAAAAAATAACATCGAAACAATGATACAAATGCAAATACTTGAAGCAGGACTTGACTAGACCCATACTAGCCATGATAGGAATCTTATCAAACATGTCACAAATATGCATTCTACAAGTCTTAACAACAAATATTAGCATAGGGGTCTCGTACTTATCTGAGAATCACTAAGAAACATTGATACCTTATCACACTAGATGAATTATCATATATTAGGTCAGATATTCAGTGTTCATTCATTTACAAATCAAAAAATGATGAGAGCCATACATCATCACTACCCTAAAACATGCTCATAACCAACATATAACTAACAACAATGGAAAGTATATAACATCCATAAAAAACACATATAAACAAGTATATTTACCCCTCAATTACATGAGGAAAGAAGCTCCTACTAACATATGAAAAATGAAACCAAGTCTAGGACTTCCACATACCACTTGACCATACACTAGGCTGAACCAAATCTCTCTTTTAGCCAGTCACCCCCATGCCATATTATAAGCATGAATGTGGGATCTCATGGAACACATCCAACAAAACTAAACCAGGGATTCCAAAGGCCAAACCACCTCAACCCTGAAAGAGTGTTATACCTCACGACCAGTCATCATTAACTATCACCAGATTGGTCTTTACCCAAGTTGTCCAGGGCTTGAGAGCATTCATTCCAACCAAGGCTTCCAGGACTAGTAACTCAACCCATAGTTGCTTCTAGGATTCCATAGAATTTTTCCAACCAAAGCTTCCAAGACTAGTAATTCAACCCACCGAGGGCTCCCAAAGCATTTGTCAAACCAAGGCTTCTAGGACTAATAACTCAACCCAAGCCAAAGGAACATGAGAGCCAACCAGAAAAAGAAAAAAAGAAGGAAAGAAACCCAAAACACCATGGTTATCCACTAAATGGAAAGTCTAAGTAAATCCACTATCAATCTAGGCACTCCTCCATGCCAATGACATATCATCACCAATATACCACATGCATATGTCGTGCATGCCAAAAATAGTAAGGAAATCATACATGCAATTCGGCACCTGCAAGAAAAACCCGTTGTAGTTCTTGATCCTGATGTCCTCTTGCACTTTCCTACTCTTTCTTTCCTTCTTGCTCGAAAACTCAAAGTATGCCACACTCCTCCAATTGCTCTCCAAGAAAAATCTATGTGTCCTAGAGTATGAGAGAGAGAATAAAGAGAGAGCTCCCAAAACTGAACTAACAAAAGTGTGTCAACTCATCCTCGGAAGCCTTTTTATTAATGAGACCTCTATTTCTTCAATTTTCTTTTATTTTCCTTCAATTTCCTCCTCACATGCAACCTGTGACATTTGACCTTCCTTTTCTCCTAATTTCCATTATTTTCATGAATAAAATGTCAATTACTATCTCATGCCTTTCCAAAGCCTTTGCCATTACCTTTTCCAATTTCCATAGCCATTAATTAATCAAAAGTGATTCCCATCACTATGTGTTTTCCTAGTATTCATCTTGTAATACGTGTCCCATGACCATGGTGATTATTTTACCTTTATTAACTTTATTACATGAAATTTTCACCAGGGTTGTTACAAAATCCTCCTCCTTGGGGGAACACCGTCCTCGATGTTCAATGACACCTAAAACGAAAAATAATTATGAAAAGAAAAACATACTTCCCATGGAGATTTATAACTTAGCTCTTTCTACACTTAAAACCAAAAAGAATTATGAAAAGAAAAGCATACTCCATGGAGATTTATAACTTAGCTCTTTCTAGTATTTACAATGATCATCCTGATGAAAAAAACCAACATGAAAACCATAGTGACATGAGACCCATACTACTTATTGGAGCTTTATAACACAGATCATGGCGGTTTTTACATCCATATACATATATACATATACCAAAACATCATACCAAAGCATATACCAAAATAATTCACTCAACGAGTTAATAGAGAAGGATACATAGCCGACATCTGATCTGTCATCTCCCATGTAGCTTCATCGGGCCAAAAGTTCTTCCACTGCACTTTAACTTGTTCAATTGCTTAGTTGCAGAGCATGAACATATTTCTCTGTAAAATGAACCAAGGTTCTGGCTGGAATTCTTCTTCTAGCTCCAGTTGCAATATAGACCATTCAATCACATGATCAACATCTTTAACATACTTCTTAAGCAATGACACATGGAAAGCATCATATACTTTCACTATCAGAGGCAGTGCAAGTCGATAAGCTACTGGTCCAATCCTCTCAAGAATCCTGAAAGGTCCACAAAACCAAGGTGCCAAATTGGAACATGATCCAATCCTCAAGGAACTCTTCTTGGGCTTGATACACAAGTACACCTGTTCCCCAACTTGAACTCCTTGAACAACATGTTTTGATCTGCATAACTCTTATGTCTATCTTGTGTTGCATTTAGATTCTTCTTAATTACTTGCATTTCCTGTTCCAATTCTTCCAACATGTATGATCCAGTCAACACCCTATTCAATCAATCACTCCAATTGATGGGAGTATTACAACTCCGCCCATACAATGCCTAAAACAGACTCATCCTCAAAGATTCATGATACCCATTTTTGTAAGCGAACTCAACCAGTGGAAGATACTCTTCCCACTTTCGGTTCTGATGCATGAAATACATCCTCAACATGTCCTCCAATATCTTGTTGACCCTCTTTGTCTGTCCATCTATGTGTGGATGATACGTTGTGCTAAAGGCCAACTCTGTACCTAAACCTGCAAGTAACTCTTTCAAAAACCTATAAGTGAACTTGGCATCCTTGTCTGATATGATATTCTTTGGTACACTATGCAACCTCACTATATAACGATGAATACCTATGCTACATCATTAGCTGAATATGTAGACTTCACTGGAAGGAAGTGCACTACCTTAGTCAACCTGTCCATAACAACCATGATAGAATCATGTTTTCTAAATGTCCTTGACAAACCTGTAATGAAGTCCATGGAAATGACCTCCCACTTCCACTCGGAAATCAGAATAGGCTGAAGTAATCCACTTGGATGCTTACACTATACTTTTACCCATTGACTATCCAAGCATCTAGCCACAAACTCTGCCACCTCTTTCTTCAAGTTCGTCCAATAGTAGAATTTCTTCACCGCTTTCAATGTCTTATGATATCCCATGTGACCTAAATATGGATTAGCATGAAATTTCCTCAAGATAAGTTTCTTGAGATCACTTTTCTGGCACATATATCCTATTCCTAAATCTAACCAAGCCATTTTTTGTGATACGATAGTCTACCTTCTGTATACTTGTACCTTTTTGTAACCTATGCATAAGTGCCCTCATCCTGTAGACCTCCCTGCAATATCTGATCCTGTAAATATATCCCATCATAACTCATAGCTTCTATGTGATTTCCCTATATTCGCTTGTTAAGAGCATCTGCAACCCTGTTTTGTTTACCTTTAATGTACCTGATCTCGAAGTCAAACTCATTTATCGTGGCCAACAATGTAGATTTCTCGAAATTCAAATTCGGTTGGTCAAATACATACCTCAATCCAATCTGATCACTCATCAAGACAAATCATCTCCCAAGAAGATAGTGCCTCCACATCTTCAAAATATGGATGATCGCTGCTAACTCAAGATCATGTGCTGGATAATTCTACTCGTGCTCATTCAGTTTCCATGACTCATAGCATACTACCTTTCCTTCCTGCATAATGACTCCACCAGACCCAATCTTGCAAGCATCTGTACATACCACAAATTCTTTTTTCGGTTCTGCAGTCTTTAACAATGGAGCATTTTCATCAACTTCTTTAATTGTTCAAAACTAGATGCATATTCCTCTGTCCATTCAAATTTCTTATCTTTCCTTTGCAATGATGTAATAGAACAAGCATTATGGGAGAATTTCTTGATGAACTTCTTGTATGAACTTGCTAACCCCATGAATGATATTACCTCATCCACATTCCTAGGAGCTTTCCATTCCATGATAGCCCTTATCTTCTCTAGATCTATTGTTATGCACTCTTTGGAGACCACGTGACCCAAGTAATGTACTTTTTTCTTAAAGAAACTACTTTATTGTGCATAGGATACAATTGATGCTCTCTCAGCAATCTCAATAGTGCTGCTAAATGTTCGGCATGTTCTTCCTCATTTTTAGAATATACCAATATATCATTAATGAACACAATAAAAAACTTATCTAGATAAGGTTGCAACACACTATTCATTAAGCACATAAAAGTAGTTGGAGCATTAGTCAAACCAAATGGAAGTACAACAAACCCATAATTCCCATACCTAGTCCAGAAATAAGTCTTGTAGATGCCCTCTTCTTTTTTGCGTACATGAGGATATCCTGATCTCGTATCAATATTCGAGGACATTGTTGCTCCCTTTAGCTGATCAAACAAGTCATCAATCCTCGGAAACGAATACCTATTCTTGATGGTCACCTTCTTCAACTTCATGTAATCAATGCATAATTTGAGAGTATCGTCCTTCTTCTTCACATAAAACACTAGTGCAACCCAAGGTGATACACTTGGCCTAATGTATCCCTGTCAAGTATCTCCTTCAATTGCAACTTCAACTCCACACCCTCTGGTGTGCTCATCCTATAAGGTGCCTTTGATGTTGGTGTTGTCCCTTGTATCAACTTGTTAGAAAATTCTACTTCCCTGTGAGGTGAAAATTATGAAATCTCTTCGAGAAACACATCCTGAAAGTGCTATATAACTAGGTACCTTCTCAAGACATCTGCATCCTTAACTTCCTTACCTTTGTCACTGGAAATATGCACTACAAATAACACGCACCCTTTCTTGTGTCTATGATTCACCTACATATGTGTCACCATTCTAACTGATGTTGCCTTCTTCTTACCTTGTAAGAATCTTTGTTTGCCATTGTCATCCAAGCACTCAATGGCTTTGTCATAAAAATCTACCTTGGTCCTATGAAGATATGACTAGTCCATGCCCAACAACATACTATATGATCCCAATGGAAGTACATTCAAATGTAATTATGTAGGCATACCATTCAAATCAAATGCACAAGAGTTTACCCAGGGATGAACTCTCTTCTTTATACATGTAGCCAATTACACTAACCAAGATTATGCATGCACTTCTTTATTCAAACCACACTTATCCACTAGGTCAAGATTAACATAACTATCTTTAGATCCAGGGTAAATCTTTGTCTGACATGTTCCCACCATGAGATCTACTACCATATGCCCCATTATTTTTGTCCTCCTGCTCATGTCTGATCCGAAGTAGTCCTTGTCTCTACAATTATGAAAAACTCTAAATGATTACTACATTAACTTCTACTTGTTTCTCTTGTGCCTACATGATTTTGTCATTTTCTGCTTTATGACTTCTTATTTCTTCCTTCAAACTTCTTAATTTGTTTGCTAAGTCCGAATAATTCCCAACACCATGTTGCTCATTTGATCCATAAGGAGAGTTTTAGGAACTGTAGTCTACCATCGTTCTATTCATATTTGTTGTTTTCTTCGTTCAAGGTATATCATGCTAGCTAAACCAAATTATAAACAAACCAACGTACCTTAGTGTAGTTCAGGGAAGGATATCATGTCTACAAGACCAACAAGATTATATATATATATATATATATATATATATATATATATATATATATATATAGATATATATATATATAGATAGATAAACATAATCCTATCAAAATTTAATCATCATTTCAATCATTATCTAGTCATTAACGCATGACCATACCGACCACATACCATGACCTCATGCAAGACAACTACAACCATATCAGTGTTTGCATAACAATATATAAGAACTGACGTGCATAACCAATGCATAATCGACATACACTCATGATGACTACATACAACAAGAACACCATCAACTTCCACATGGCAACATCACTGCAACTATGAAAAACTCCATGCATATGCATTGAGCACATAGACCACAAGAAAAAGGAAAACATATATGCAATCGAAATGAATGCATGACCAACACATCGCCCATCCAGTCTAAGGGGTTAACCATGCTCTGATACCACTTTGTAACACCCTCCTCTCACATTTACCAGGGTTAACCAGTCTGCTAGGGTAAACATGTGACGAGAGGCTACTATGATCTGACTCAAATCCCCATGTAAAGTTAAGGAAGTGGAACCGACACAAAAAACCCAATCTGACCTTCTACACATGTCACATAACCTACAGGAACCAACCAACCATTCTAGGTGATCAACCCCTGAGAAAACTTGACACTTCACTTCCCTAAAGCCTCAGTCCCTCCCATGACATGGGAATGCATGCGACTGGGGTCCTCCAATCACTTTCATAGTAATGGAATGCAAGTGACTAGCATCTTTTTCATCTAGTTTAGAGCTAGCGACCTCGTATTCTCTACCACCTTTTATGTGCCAGGTCTCAGGCCACTACCCAGAACTTCATGGAACTTCAAGAAATGAAAAATAACATCAAAACAATGATACAAATGAAATTAATTAAACTAGGACTTGACTATACACCTACTAGCCATGACAGGGATTTCGTCAAACATGTCACAAATATGCATTCTATAGGTCATAACAATAGATCTAAGCATAGGGGTCTCGTACTTATATGAGATCACTAAGAAACATTGATACCTTATCACATTAGATGCATTATCATCTACTAGGTAATATATTCATTATTCATTGATTTACAAATCAAAATATGATGAGATCCATACATCATCACTGTCATAAAACATGCTCATAACCAACATATAACCAACAATAATAGCAAGGATATAACAACCATAAAAACCACATATAAACAAGTATATTTACCCCTCAAATAAAAGAGGAAAAAAATACTGATTAACATAGGAAAAATGCAACCGGGTCTAGGACTTCCATGAACCACCCAACCTGCATAGACTTGGCTGAACCAAATCTCCCTTTCAACTAGTCACCCCCGTGCCATATTCCAAGCATGAATGTTGGATTTCATTGAAGACCTCCAACAAAACCAAACTAGATCTTCCAGAAGCTAAATCATCTCAACCCTCAACCAGTGATTCCACCTCACGGTTGGACATCACTAACCATCACCAGATTGGTCTTTGCCCAAGCTGTCTAGGGCTCTAGAGTGTTTGTTCCAACCAGGGATTCTAGGACTAGTAACTCAACCCACAGCTGTTGTCGGGCTTCCAGATCATTTGTACAACTAGGGATTCTAGGACTAGTAACTCAACCCAATTTGTTACAAGGCTTCCAGAGTGTTTGTTTAACCAAGGTTTCCAGGAACTAGTAACTCAACCCACATCCAAAGGAACATGAGAAAAAACTAGAAAAAAAGGAAATAAACCCACAATACCATGGCTATCCAAGAAATGGAAAGGCTAATAAAATCCACCGTCAATCCAGGAATTCCTCCATGCCAATGATAGATCATAACCGAGAAAACACATGCATATGTCATGCATGCCGAAAATAACAAGGAAATCAAACATGAAACTTGGTACCTACAAGAAAAACACATTGTATTTGTTGATCCTGATGTCCTCCTTCAATTTTCTGCTCTTTCTTTCCTTCTTGTTCCAAAACTCTAAGTATGCCACACTCCTCCAAGAGTGGTCCAAGAAAACTCTAATTGTCCAAGAGTATGACAGAGAGAGAATAGAGAGAGAGCTCCCAAAACTGAACTGACAAAATTCAGTCAACCAATCCTCATAAGCCTTTTTATTAATAAGGCCTCTATTTCTTCAATTTTCCATTATTTTCGTTCAATTTCCTCCTCACATGCAACCTTTGACATTTCACCTTCCTTTTCTCCTAATTTCCATTATTTTCGTAAATAAAATGCCAATTAATGCATCATGCCTTTCCAAAGCCTTTTCCATTTCCTTTTCCAATTTCCATAGCCATTAATTAATAAAAATTGATCCCCATCACTATATTTTTTTCCCAATGTTCAACTTGGAATACGTGTCCCATGACCATGGTGATTATTTTTCCTTTATTAACTTTATTACATGAAATTTTCACCAGGGTTGTTACAAGGATCACCTTGATACTACTTAAGTCCATTCCTTGTATCAAGTATTGTTGGAATAATTATTGGGAGAGAAATATTAGAGATGACTTGATAACATTTAGGAAAAAACCTACTTGGATGTCTTTTCTTGTTTCCCTCATGGAGGAAATCTACTCCAATGCAAACTATAATAACCAATAAACAATATGGGAAACATTTTATAAGGAGACAAGACGATGTTAGAGTACAGAAATAAATTCCATGTCGGATGCTTGTTGATGGTGCTAGACCCGCCAACATTCAGGGGATCACCTTGGTATGAAGTCCCAACTAGACCTCACACCGTTTGGTGTGGGAGTCCCATCCCGTATGATGGCCCGGTTTCCATTATCTTAAACATTTGCCTCAACTCTTGCCTGTCAGCATAGGAGAGTGGTTTGCTTTGTCTAGCGAGAAGTGAGGTTCACGTGCCTGGTGATTGTAAGTGTCTCTTATGTCAATGGTTCTTTCACCGTAGAGGGAGAGAGTGGGAATGAGTCCCAAGCTAGTTCGGAGAAATCCCAACTTTTCTGGGAACACACAACACAATAGGATGTGCACAGCTTCTAGTGGAGCAGGCCACACAAATGTAGCAATCACAACATATAAGGGACGATAACATGTATAACACTCAATGGATTAGTCCACGCGAGTACAACGGTTGTTATAGCAAGTTTTATGTGAAAGGTCTATCTGATATCCGCAAGAGTAGTCTACATGGGAAAGATAACTTTAACAACATATACAATACATTTTAATTAACATATGTGTATTACAACAAGTGAATTAGTTCAAGTGTTAAACACAGGTTAAAGAAACATGCATTACAAGTGTTAAAGAATAGTCTTACAACAGCTACAATACATGTGTGAAAATGTGTTGGCCTGTGAGCAAGCTTCTGAATTAGGTGAAAGTTCCAAGACACATCTTTACACCATACATCACTAACCCTACATGCAGGGTGTTGGAGCCACTACTTACTCCTCAAAGAAAAGATTACAGATTCTCAAGACTATGTGGGAGGAGCTGAGGTGAAAAGTCTTTTGCATGTACAAATGAGGGGGTATTTATAACCAAGGGTGAAACTAACCATTCTGGCTATTTGACTACCCTCATGAATGTTTGACGTCCATGACTTTTCGACTTTACATGAATCTTTGTACAATAAGTGGGTCTCTTGGACTTCCACGTTACATTACATTGATTGACAGTATGGCCCATAGTAGAGATGTGGACGACATGACTCGACATGACAGTGTTGGTACATTTGTGTTGCTACTAGTGTGCATGTCGAGTTGCAGTGTTGCTAGGTGATGGATGTCCTCATGGTGTGTCATAGCTTAACCTACACATGGGAAAGTGTGTGAAGTCTTCGATGGTAATTGGCTCGCTTAATGTTGCATTCACACATTTCTCCTTGCTTGTATGTTCATAAGATTGACAGGTTCGTCTATTTGTGAAAGGTGCATGTTCATCCATCCATCCGTTTGTGAAAACATATTGCATGTTTGCTCTTTCGTCCGTCTGTGAACACATCTTTGCATGATCATCCATTCACGAGCACATATATTTGCATGCATCGTTTGTTCGTTCGTTGGTGAACTTGTCCTTCTGCATGTGCTCCCTTTGTTCATCCCATCCGTCATCGCACCATGTTTGTTTGTTTACCTAATTCTGCAGTCACTCATGATAAGATGACATCAAATCCATAAACCTCCTAGTCTACCATGATGCATGATCATTTCAGATGCAGGTGACCAGGAGAGGTGACAAGGTTGCGAGGCGGGATGGAGGCTCTGAGTATTGCTAATGAAAATTGCACATGAGTCATTGGTTGATGAACATGGGAAATCCAGATTGATAGTGACTGTCTGCGGGGTCTGGCTCAACTGGAGGACAAAACTATGCAGTTTTTGAGAGAAACTATTCGGGTTATGGAAAGGTTGGGCAAACAAAATTTGCGCAATTTTCAGAATGAATGGGCATCAGGATTCTTGGCATAAAAAAATGTGCAATTCCTGAAGGGAACTGGTAGCCAGCTACTAGGTCATTGGCAACAAAAATTGTGTAATTCCTGAGGGGAACTGGCATTCAGTTGCCATGAGCTTGGTAGCAAAAATTGCATAATTCTTGGAGGGAACTAGCAATCAGTTGTTGGAGCTTGGTATCAAAAACTCATAATTCTTGGAGGGAACTGTTAGTCGACTGCGAAGAGTTTCTATCGGGAAAAACTGTGTTGATGTTGGGAGGCTAACCTGCTAGTCACCTATGCACATTTCCTGAGTTGGGCAGACTACTGGGTAGTAGAGGACTTGCTCATGAAAACTGCGCAATTTTCTGGGTTAGTAGCCGATCGACTGTCAAGAGGGATAGCTAGAAAAACTAGGCAATTTTCTGGGTGAGCAGCTGATCGACTGTTGGGAGGGCTAGCTGGAAAAACTGTGCAATTTTCTAAGGGAGACAAAGACAGGCACTGGGTGTCTATCCAACCTGTCTGTGCAATTTTCTCAGTCAGTAGAGTGGGCAAGGTCTGCAGCCTCTACACAATTTTTTAGGGGAGTTAGTCTCAGGGTGGCTGCCAGGTCAAACACTCTAGTTGACGAGCATGAAGGTTGATTGGTTTGCTTGCAGACATCACAACTTGAAATGGCTTGCTTGGTGCTTCTGCATTGTTCTAGGTGACAGTTGATCAAGTCGATGGCGGGGTGACGGTCCAACTGTCAGAGGGGAATTCGGTCGTCAAAAAGTCAACAAAGTGATTAAGTGTGTGAACGAGCAAAAGATGCATATGTGATCTTTCAAACACACACTTACATGACTTGACAATGAGAAAACTCAAACCATCCAGACAAACATGCTCAACATGACTGACCGATGGTGTAAGCAACAAGCATGACACTTGTGATTGATCGTTGTTCCACCGTGATGACGCTTGCACAACAGTGAATGTGACTCTGTGTGTGAGTGCGATAGATGCTTTCATAGTGAACACAACAAGTACACAAGAAGCGAAGACTTTGATTATAACCAAAACATGGTCGCAAGCATGACTTTGACATCAACATAAAAAACCTTAGGTGAAATGATCAAGCAAGGTGGGTGCGAAGACACACACGATCTCACGGAGGGAACCTGAGTGTGTGCAGTCATCAAGTGAAACTCTCAATGGAGGCTCTGAAATTGGGTGTAGGCCAAAATTTTGCAGGGTGGTTGTAGCCTCTACAACACTTGGCGACACACTGGTAGAACTACAACTTCTCTGTTTTGGTTTATTGATAGCACAAGGCCTTGGTCTTTTGGGGAGTATTGAATCATTGTGCGGGTTACTCTAGCTTCCCCACTTACCTCATGGACATACATCGTTCACCTTTTGCCAACTCACTCAAACACAATCAAAAGTTCAGCTTGATCACAGTGTTTCAAATTTGGGAAGGGTAGTTTAGCTTGTGAATTGAAGACACTCAGAGTATAAGTTTTCATCTCTGGCGTTGCTCCATTGCCAGCAGACCTAGATAGTACCCCAACAGAGTCACGCAGGAACACGTGCATTGCTCCACTTCCAATGAGCCTGGTCAGTACCCCAGTGGAGTTACATGCTTCACCTCTCTACACAAGAAGCCTTTCTCTTCTTTCGCCTTTGTATTTTTTCAAGAGGAATGTGCATAGGCACTTATTTATTTTGGGGGTGGAAGAGGGATTCCGACTTATTGATAGTAGAACAAGTTGTTACTTCATAGAATCATGTAAGACCTCTAACAT
Organism: Pinus tabuliformis; assembly: GCA_031772625.1. Classification (NCBI taxonomy): domain Eukaryota; kingdom Viridiplantae; phylum Streptophyta; class Pinopsida; order Pinales; family Pinaceae; genus Pinus; species Pinus tabuliformis. The sequence continues at coordinate 1,874,343,699 of CM062816.1, forward strand.
AGGTTTGCTCATTTAGATTTTCCCCTTCTCCATTTCTACTAGTTGGATGAGCTTGAACACACAGAGTAGAACACTGAGTACAAGCATGGGGCTTCCCAATGTGGACACAGGCTCATGGTTGGACCAAAACTTCTCTTGCAGAAGGCTTGTATTTTCCATCAAGACTTCATCGGCCGAAGGTTATAACCAAGCACAAAGAAGACGGACACAAGACTGGTCAAGTGTTGCAGTGTCACAAGTTTCTTCAAATCTCATCCACATACTCTATTCAAAATCCAGATTGTAGTAGTTGGCAACACTTATTTCTGGAAACAAAAGCAGTAAGGTATCAAGCAAAAAAAACAAATGTAAACAAAAATAGTAAGCAGAACAAACCAAATAAGAACAAAGATAGTAAGAAAGGCAAGCAAAATGAAATGCAAAGCAAGAAGAAGAAGAAAATACGTATGCAAATCGAGTAAGCAAACAAACAAGTAATCAAGCAACACACAAAGAAAGAAGCAAACAACTCATAAGAAAACACTACTCCTACTCCTAAGCTAATAGTGCATGGATCATCTCATGTGAAGTGATACTTCCAATGCAACCACTGGTGCATTGGTCGACCCATGCTGCTGAAGGCATGGTTCCCGAACATCACAGTTGCGCAAAATAGAAAGCATGAAAGATATAACGATGAAGATGTACACACTTCAATCTTACAAGCGTCCAAAGAACAAAAATGAGTGAAAGCACATGACATGCACTCTATGGACTTGCCATGGTGTTGTGCTACACTGCGTGCAAATGTTGAGTGTATGCATTCTCTTGACTGTGACATGCAAGCAAACGTGATAAAGGTATACCACTTACGTTATGCAAGTGTGCTTGCCGTGTAAGATTCCTCCAATGCATGAGTGATGGGATCGTGTAGTTCGAGTGGAGGAAGTGAAATCTGAGTGTTGGATTGATCTTGAATGCAAAACAGAGAGTGATGAGGAGCCTTGTGTGTTTCAACAATTTCCTGATCAGAAGCGAAACCAACCTCAGGACAGTGAGGGCCTGACATAACCATCAGCTCGGGCTGAAGTGCCTCGATAGTCTGCAGGGTTTTGACTTTGTCGACAGATAGATCATCATAGACTTGTGGATTAGACAGATTAACAACAATTGAATCAACATCGTGATCGGATGAAGAAGTAGAGAGATCACGACAACCAAGATCAGAAAATCTAGGATGTTCGTCGGCATCCTCATGATTTGATGAATCATGTAGAGGGGTAGATGAGAAGAAAGGATGTTCACCCTCTGTGTTTTTAGAAATTATAGATGACAGATTGGACAGATTTTCAGTGGAAGATGCATCCTCTCCACAATGTAATGATATACTGATATCTAACATGTCCTGTGAATGATTGGAAGTAGAAACATCCAGAAATGAGTTTTCACAGGGGAAATCAATAGTGAAAGAATCACAAGGGGTGTCAGGATAGAGTGGGTGAGGCGCAGATGGAAGGGAGTTGTCATTCACCGTGGGTTCTTCTTTGGATTCCCGCTCACACTCATCACAAATGATGGCACAAGTTGGCTGCATAGTACCAACTCTGTCAACAACTTGATCCTCGTTCAGAGCAGGTGAGGAGTCTGGAACGGAAGATCACAAGATAGTACAATCCAAAGGATCAACATAATGCAGGGACAACACTGAAGTAGCTCATCCCAGTTACAATGCTGAAGTACAACACTTCCAAACATCTCCTCTTGAGATAAATGGTATTCACCATAGCTCAGGAAGAGTATTGCAAAAAAGAGATTATCTTGATATCATTGAAGGACCACATCTAGAAGAAGAAGATTCAAATGAGAAGACCATGGAATCATGGGCTGCACTTGATGAAGAGAAGACATCAAACTCAGAGATCGAGAGAGATATCTCATGGTTACCATCAAATCCTCCATGTATTCAAGAGAACAATCAACAAAAAGAGGAAGATTTGAAGGTCATGGTAGAAGAAGACATGAAGAATGATCCAGATAAACAAGAAAACCAAGGACATCAAAGTTATATTGAGGTTTGGTTCTAGAAAATCAACAAGATGGAGCATCACTCTCTTCTTCAACTATGCTTGATCCTTTCAAAGTCAAATCATTTGGTCTCTGAAATCTAGGTACATTTCAAGCCTACACATCATTTTGTTTGTCATCTTGATGTGCACATGTCTCCATTAGAAGTATTCTTATAGTTGAAAGTGATTTTTCTTTTCAAGTAGGGTAGGGTAGGAAACAAAATTTGAAAAATAAGAGAAAAAAATAAAAATCTCAGGTGAAGACATCCTTTGAGAAGCCTCATATTGGCTAATTGATTGAAAATCTCCATGAGGTGGTAAATGGGTTGGGAAAAAAGAAAAAAAGAGAAAAAGAAAAGATCCTAGGTGAAAACCTCCTTTGAGGCGCCTAGGCAGACCTACTAGTTGAAAACCTCCTTGAGGCAGCTAGTAGGCCTAGAGGGAAAAAATAAAAAATATTTGCTCCATGTATCTCTTTGATGAATGTAGGTTTTCTCCAACATCCACAAGGAACAAAAGAAAGTTTCCACCAAAGAAAGAAAAAATAGGTCAAACCTAGTCAAAAGAAGTCAAATTTTGACTTTCTCCTCTTTTTCTCAAATGCTTCAACAAGGCCAAGGCCATGCCAATCCATAACCCTCATCTATTTCCACCATCCACCCATCATTCTCAAGCTTTTCCCATTCAATTTGCTTGTTATCCTAAAAATCTACAGGAAGGCTATGTTTTACTACAGGAAACAAAATACATAGAGTAGCAATTTATTTTTGCCATAACTTGAAAACCATGCATCCATTTAAAAATTTGTTTCATGGGGAGATGCATATGGATGATGGTAAGATGCCTAAGAAATTTCATCAAATTATAGTGCATAGTTTCCACGAAATCAACTTTCATCACCTTCAGCCATTTTTAGTTTTTGTCGAGATCCGAGAAAGTTTCAGGTCAATCCATTCTACCGTTTGGAGGATATGGAAAAAAGAAGTATGCTATAAGAGGTTGTCCGGAATTACTATAGGATTTTCCTGTAGTACTACAAGAAGTTTTGAAAATCTACAGGAAGGCCGAGAAGAAGCTACAAGAGGAAATATGATGGATAAATGGGTTAGGTATTCTTTAGGAAGGTTGATATAGGTCCCCCAACACCTGCACATCAACATCAACTAAGTAGTAGCATGCATGTATCTTCAACAACCATCAGGTAGGTACAGGTATGCAATATTCTTAACCTCTTCTCTTGAGCATATTATAGTTAGAAATTTGTTGTTAATGCATGAAAGATGAGTTTTTATAAGCTCAGGATGGGTCAGCAGTCTCAGTTGCCTTCAACTAGTTAATTGTAGCTCACTCTTTCACTCATGCAATGTTGAAAAGTCAAATTATGACGAGTGATGATTTCAAGGAATGAGGACAACAGTTAAAAGAAGATATTTTTGCAAATTCCAAGTCACCAGAGCACTCCAAGCCCTCCATCCACTTCATATTCACTATCTATTCACAATTCATCCATCCCATTTCATTCTTGAAAAAAAAAACAGAGCATCCTCTCCATTTTCACAAACCTACATTACTCCCTCTGAGTGCTATCATCATCATCGAATCCCTCTTCATCATTTCTCATCAGTCCCATATAGTTAGAAGACCCTGAAAGAGGAGGAATGACTACTACAGGAAGGCATAATGTTGCTACAAGAAGGAAGAAATGAAAAAATTATGCTAAACCCCAAGATGGCAGAGCGTAAGAGAGACCTAATCAAAACAGAGAACTCCAAGGCCATTACAAAGTCATCTAGGCCACGAGAGAAGAAGAAGGAAACAAAAGGAAATGAGGCATTCACCATCAAAACAGAACTCAAACTGCAATGATGAAAATATGTTTTCCAAGAGGTCTCCAATCTCTTTCTAGCTTTTGTGCAAGGCCTAAAAATGGGAAAAAGGCATGGGAGTCAAGTTGAGGGCCTATCCTAGGCTCATAATATAATTTAGGCTCAAAAAGGGTTTCTTGTAGTTTTAACAGGGTTTCCTGTAGTTTTGACAAGAATTATTGTAGAATGTTCTAGTTTTCATCTAAAGACATTTTGAAGGTTTTAGAGGTTTCCAAATGGTGGAACAAGGTAGAAGAAGGTTGATAAGGATGTGGAATACCTTGCCAAACTAAAAAATATTCAAGAACCATCTTGAATAAGGGGAAGAAGGAAAACTAATGGTCTCAAGAAAGAAGGATTTTTCTTTGCACAAATATGTTTTTGGGTTTGTCCTTGTAGAACTTATAGCCAACATTCTTAATGCATAAGAGAGAGGCTACCAGGGCCATGAATGAGGCACAATGATGCCACTAAGTTACTCAAAGGATGAGCGGCACTTTCAGTAGGGGGGTATGATGGGCCTCTAAATTAGACATAAATTAAGGCCCATGCCTCTAAATTAAACGTAAATTAAGGCCTATGAACATCGTTCATCACATTAAACCTCTATTTTGCATTAGATAATGCATTTTTAACTTTAATATATTCATTAGGGAGGTTTATGAATAATTGCATATTTGTGCCTAACATTATTTATTTTTGTGGAATATTATGAGAATATTGGGCAGATTATGAAGATTTGGAGGACGAGATAATTTAGGGACTTTCTCCCTACTATAGGAGGATCACTATTAAATAATAAATCAACAAGATATTATGGAATTGTGGCACATATTGTGGAACTCCAGTGATTGAGAAAATCTAGGAATGTGTTCCCTACCATTTAATGCAGGTTCCTAGTATTGGGGATGAAATCCACTAATTAAGGGATTTTGATGGGGAAGGCTTCCTCCATTCATGGGGAATGATTCCTAATCATTTTTAGAAGTACCAAGTCGAATTTTCCTCTAGGGATAGATTTTCATTAGCGTTCTGGTGGAGAGAACTCGTATTTTTGCAGCTCTATTGTATTTTCTTGCTGGGATGTAATTGTATTGATGAAAATAATGAAGATTGGTGTCATGTTTAGCTGCTAAATATTGTTATCATTCATAGATTTCTGATTTTCCTTGGGCTTTGCCATCCCAAGATCCTTAGATCCCTTTTGTACCATTTTCTTTCCTTCTTCTCACTTCTTATTCTCATGCATCTCTTGTTTTTATTTCTTTCTATTTTTGCATTTAGTATTAATGATTTCTTGTTGTAGGATTGGGTTAAATGGTTTATGTAAGTTCTTTTGCAGGATCAAAAGCATCATTTAATCCTTGGAAAAGCTTTGGAAGGTCATAGTAATCATTGAGCTACTTGGATTAGCTTTCTTATTCCCAAATCTAGATTTATGGAACTCATTTGTGGCAAAGAACAATAAATTTCTGCTATTTTTTAGAGCATGCTAATGATCCTAAATAGAGTTGGTTCCACTTGAATTAGATCACAAAAGCATTCTAGTTCATAACAAAAAATACCCCACTACATTTTCACTTGATTAGGTTAGGCATTTCATACATTTACTAGCTCACTAGTTCTCGAATTTCTAGATTTTCGACTAGTAATTTTGTGCTATTTTTTTAGCATGGGTTAACAGAGGTATTTTTGAGTGATTCCACTTGGAATGGGGACCTAAGACATCGTAGTCAATAAAAAAAATTGTCCTATCCAATTTGGATTTGATTTGCTTGGTCGTTCAATGAATTATAATGTCGTATAGTAAATCTGTAACATCATGTAATAAATGAGGGGATCCTGTAGGAGAACTAGGAGATCCTGTAGGAGAACTAGTACATCCTGTAGGAAATTCTGTAGCAGCCTGTTTTGAGCCTGAATTGAGAATAATCATCATTGAAGCTGGGATTAGGCCCCTACTTGACCTCCAAGCCATGAAAATCACTGTACCCCTCTTGCTCCACACTTGTCTCCCCTGCCAAAGATCAAGGAAAGATTAGCATTTGCATTTATAAAGCAAAAAGATTTAAAAAATGAGCTATTTTATATTTACACATGCACACAATAGTTATTACTCTCTAGATCATATTTCATGCTTAGTTATTTTAAATCATCACATGTGATAATTAGGGTTAATCTAGGTTTCTTTTACATGTAGCTCACAATCTTTATGCAATTAGAATAGGTTTCTTTCCTTGTACTTTCTTTCTTGCAATAGGTTAAGGTTCCATTTTAAAAATTTTATTTTCTACAATTAGTTTAGGATTTGACGTCAGTACATGCACTCCATTACATCATGACATCAAAGGAAGGACACATTGTATGCTGCATATATAGTGTCGATACCTCTTAAGTTTGTACGAACCCTGGGTTTATAATTAAAGTCAGTAGCCTTGGGAGTTGCAACATTCTTGTTGCAATACCAAGGCTCATCAGTGAGATTAACTCCCAATACTACAAATATTTCTCTCCAAAAATTTGAAGTGAACTTGGCATCTCTATCTAAAATAATCTTCCTGGGAACTCCAAAAAATCTCACAATCTCCTTTATGAAAACTTCATCCACCTCACTAGCTGAATTTGTAGACTTCATAGCTACAAAGTGAGCCACTTTTCTCAAATTATCAATGATTACCATGATTGCATCATTTTGTTTAAAGGTATTTGGTAGCCATGTAAAAAAATCCATTGAAATCATCTCCCACTTCCCTTTTAAAATTGGAATAGGTTGCAATAATACAGTCGAGTGCTTGCACTTAGCCTTCACTTGTTGGCATTATATGCACTTGGAGATGAAATTAGCCACCTCACTTTTCAGATAAATCCAATTGCAGAACTTCTTGATGGATGGTAGAATCTTTTTATAACCCGGGTGGCCGAATTATGGTTTACCATGAAACTCATTCAATACCAACTTCTTTAGATTTCCATCATTTAGCACATAGATTCTATTCCTGAATCTAATCAACCCATCTTTAAAGAAGCAATACTCCTTGTCCCGATCATCTCGGGACTCTTGCTACAATTTCTCCTTCAACTCTTGATACCTTTCATCTTGTTGTCCGAAAATCTTAATCCTTTCTTCAAGATCATTTCTTTAGGAACTTATGGCTGCTATATGGTTTATTTTCACTCTCCTACTAAGTGCATCAACCATTATGTTCTCATTTCCTTTAATGTATCTAATCTCGAAATCAAACTCACTGAGTGTAGCCAACCATCTAGATTTCCTTACATTTACCTTAGGCTGACCAAACACATATTTCAACCCTCCATGATCATTCACTAGAGTAAATTTTCTATCAAGAAGGTAGTGCCTTCACATCTTTAATGCATCAATCATGGCAACAAATTCCAAGTCACGAGTTACATAGTTTTTTCATGCTCATTTAACTTTCATTATTCATTACAACTTTCATCATTCATTACAAACCACTTAGCCTTCCTACATTAATAATCCACCAAGTCCCTCCTTAAAAGTATCTGTGCATACAGCTAAATCCTTTTTAGTAACTCCTATTCTCAACACTGATGCATTGGTTAAAAACTACTTTAGGTGATTGAATCTTGCAGCACAATCAATAGTGCATTCAATTTTTTATTTTTTTTTATTTTTTTTTGCAATGCAGTAATTGGGTGGCCAATCTTAGAGAAATTCTTAATAAGCCTCTTGTAATATCAAGCCAATCCCATGAAGGACCTAACTTCAACCACATTCTTAGGTGTTGGCCATTCCATTATGGCCTTAACCTTTTCTCGATCAACTGCTACTCCCTATTTTGAGACAATATGTCCCAAATAATAAATTCGTGATTGGAAAAAGCCACACTTACCAAGCTTTACTTAAATCTTATGCTCCCTTAAAATTTCCAATACTACATCCCAATTCTCTTCATGTTCCTCATTGGTCTTTGAATAGACCAAAATGTAATCAGCAAAAACCATTACAAACATGTCTAGGTAGTGTTGCAACACACTATTCATCAAACACATGAAAGTTTCAAGGGAATTAGTAAGCCCAAATGGCACTAACAAAATCCCATAATTCTCATACCTTGTTCTGAAGGTTGTTTGACTGATATCCTCATCCTGAATTCATACCTAATGATAGCCTAATTTCAAGTCAATCTTGGAGAACACAACTTATCTCCTCAACTGATCAAATAGATCATAAATTCTTGGCAAGGGGTTCTTATTCTTAATGGTCACTTTGTTCATTTTTCTATAGTTAATACACAACCTAAGTTTACCATCATCTTTCCTTACAAATAACACTAGTGCTCGCCATGGAGACATGCTTGGCTTTATGTAGCCTTTGTCGAGCATCTCCAAGAGCTCTAGCTTCATCTCAACTAATTCTAGAGTGCTCATTCTATATGGAGCCTTGGATGTTGGAGCTACTCTTTACATTAATTTGATAGAAAAATCCACCTCTCTATGGGGAGGTAACCCAAGCATCTCCTCCATATATACATATGAATTTTTCTTTTAAACAAGGTATTTCCCCAAGAGCATCATTGACATCATTTCTAATGATGCAATGAGCTTTAGCACTACTAGTTATTTTCACAGTAAATTAAAGACACCCCTTTCTACATCTTCTCATCGATTACGTAGCCAAAAATAATCTTACAGAAATAGGTTTCAGCTTTCCATGTAATGTTCTATGTGATCCAACTTCACCAAGGCATTCAATTGTCTTCTAACAAAAATCTACCTAGGTTCGATGCAGGTATAGCTAGTCCATGCCCAATAATACACTATATGCTCCCAATAGAAACACATTGAGATTTGCAGCAGTTGTCATCCTATTCAATTTCATTTGGAAAGCCCTCACTCGATGCTCAATTCTTCTTTTCATCCCTGTGTCCAATTGAACTAGCTAAGACTCATTGTGTGCTTCCTTCTTCATTATGAATTTATCAACAATAGTGTGATTGATGTAACTAAAATTTTAACTAGGGTCAATCAAAACTAAACTTTTGGTCAGAAAGAATACCTTCCATTTCTATAATCACTTCCTGCTGATTAGCTTGATAATTATCCATTATTGCATAAATTTTGGGTATGTTTTGTGCCATGTCTTTAGTTTTCTTTTTTTCCTATGCATTGTACAGTGTCGGGCCAACGTGCTTGTACTATGTGAATTCCTTCCTTAAGTGATCCCCTCCAAACTTATAGCACTTGTATGGACCTTTTTCATAACTCTTGGCCTCTTCTTGAATAGAGAGGACTTTGCTAGAAGTGTTGGATCATTGTTGATGTTTTTTATTAACAGGAGTAACACACATTCCCTTGGTTGCTTTCTACCCTTTTCCTTTAAACATGGCATTACCTTTGAATTTCTAGTCTAATTTATACTCAAGTCTACACCTGAATTACTCATAGCAATGCTTTAGTTTTTGAATTGCATCCTGTAATGTCTTGGGCTCATTAAACTCAGTTCTATCCTTAAAGGATTGTGGCAGTCCATTGACATAACTCTGAATCTTTGCTTTTTCCTCCTTAGGATAGAGGACATACCTTAGAAGCTCCAAGAATTTGGTGGTATGCTCTTCATCTATCATTTGGCCAAATATGAGCTCATAGAACTCCTTAGCATTGTTGTTGAAGTATCTCTAGAGTATATACTTGTTCTTGAAATATTCCTCAATTTCCTTATAGGACATCCCTTCTTTTACGTCGTTTACATTTTTCAAATCTTCCCACTAGATACTAGCCTTGCATTTTAGTGTTAGGTCCCTATACTACTAGTGTAACTCCTTATTGTTATTAGTACAACCGCCTTATTATATTGTTGTGCCCATGTAGTCCCCATATTCTTATTATTGTGCCTTTACATTATTATTGTTATGTCGGCTCTCATTATATTATGACCCCTTAGACTCCTATATATAGAAAGGAGGTCTTGTCATTTGTATCATCCAAGAATTGTTCATTTTTGTAATGTAAAGGAGGTTTCCCCCTCGAAGAGGATTATTTCTAAGGTGTTGATATATCTTTTCTATCTTTTGTGAGCTGGTTTCATAACATTTGGTATCAGATCTTTGGATTCTAGGGTTTCGTTGCTCCAAATAGTTCATCGTGAAATTTTCACTATAACTTTTTCTCTATGACATTTCCAAAGCTAAAGCAAAAACCCATTTGACCTGAAATTGTTATGAACCTCAAGACCAAATTTTAGATCTTCTTTCGCTATATGTTTGGAGATATGCTGAGGAAGTTATGGTTTTGGAAAACTCCAGAATTCCCTATCAAACAAATCATCGTGAAATATTCTCTATACTTTTTTTTCTGCGCAGTTGCAGACTCTGAAATTAAAACCCATTTGAGACATTGAGCCACAATTTTGGTGAAGCTCGGACCTGAATTTTAGATCTTGGTTCACTATATTTGTGGAGATACAGTCCACGACATTTAGGGTTTCTGCAGGATCCTGAATTACATCCTAAACAAGTGACCTTGGGAAAATTGTCATAAATTTCTCTCTGAGCATGAAATTGAAATTTCGTAAGAAGTTGCAGAAATAGGATGGACTGTAGTCTTTTTTGTATCGGCTTCAGATCCTAAGGTTGAAACAGTGACACGTGGGACTTCGTACAAGTTGGCTCTACTAAACTAGTCTATAATCAGGTTATCATGGGAGATCTGACATAACTCTTCCTTGCAGAATCCAATCTTGATAAAACTTGTGGGGTTAGAAAGAGGACTCAGAGGGCTATGGCAGGATGAAATTTAAGAACTTGGAGATTTGAAATTATAGAGTTACAATCATTTCAAAATCGATCTCCTAAAATCAAGAAAAGGCGATATGAGGAAGTTTGATGGCAAGTATCTGGTAAATTGGATACTATAGATGGAGCACTATTTTGATCTACATGAGGTGCAACTGTTACAAAAGGTACGTATTACATCTTCATATTTAGAACCGGATCAATTTTTATGGTATAAAGGGCTCTATTCTCATAAACAACTTGCTACGTGGTCAATTTTCACGGAGGAAATGATAGCACATTATGAGGATACAAAGAGCAACACCTTCTTTAGCTAATTGATAAATCTCAAACAAAAGTGTTCAATGGCAGAGCCTATTGAGGGCTTTCAAAAATTGAATATAAGGGAAAATGATATTTTAGAGAAGCAGAGGATTGATGTCTCCATAGGGACTTTAAAGGATAACATTCAACATGAGGCTCGTCTTTGGGAACCTGATTCATTGGAGAAGGAATTTTGGTTGGCAAGAAAAGTGGAAAGAAAAATTATGGAAACAAGGAAGTCTACCGCTCACAACTACAAATACAGAAGTGTTGCTTCTCCTAGCCTTCCACAACCTACAAGGTTGACACCACAACAATTGAAAGAGAAAAGAGAAAAAGGGCTTTGTTACAATTGTGATAACAAATACATTAAAGGTCATAAGTGTGCTGAGAATAAATTATTTTACGTTGATTGTGGAGAGGAGGAAGAAAAGGATCAAGAAACATCAAAAGAAGAGGATATACACCAGAAACCAACCCCATAGAAAGATGAAATGAATCTGACCATATCTTGTAAAGCATTGGCAAGAACTACCACTCCTCAAACTCTCAAGATGGAAGGACATGTCAAGAAGAAAAATGTTGAAGAAGTGAAAGATCACATCTATTGGGCCACTAGTTTGTCATTATTATTATCACTCTTTAATGCCTATTTCACCCATTTCTGCCATTCTTTATCACGTCATTTATCATACTTTATCATATAATTCCATTTTATAATTATTTTTATGCTCTTATGGATAAATATTATTTCTTCTCCTTTATTTTTAATAAATTGATGATTATTATGCATGATTTTAACAATGATGGTTTATTAATAATTTTTTTGTAACATCACTCACCATTTTAGCCTCCAAGATATTTTCCATATTGCAGATTTGATCTCTAGTTCATCATTAAATGTGCCAACTCAGAAATTCACTAGAATAAGAAGTGACGGTTTTGTATTGGACATTTCGGGCAAATGGAGAAGAATATGGAAAATCCAAAATATGGATTTTGTTCAAAACAGACCAAATTAGATTTGTATTGAGTAGTTTTCCCAAATTCAGTTCGTATTAAGAGAAACGGAAGGTTCTCTGAAGATGTTTTTCTCAAATTCGCTGTTGCGGCCGGTTTCCAAATTATCCCAGTTGCAATACCAAATTCGACCTGTTCCTGTTGAATGTTGATGGAAAGATATTATAGATATGATATTGCTGATCAATTTGTTGTGAACAACCCAATTTTGTAATGGGAATCATATTGTAATCATTTCGGTTTTAAATTCTCTTTTCTCTTTGTGTATTCAAATCAAAACAGAGATCAAAGAGAGGGAGAGATTATTATAGGGATTATTAGAGATAGGATAGGATAGGATAGGAGGAAAGGGGACGGATCAATCCTTGTTATTTCAAACTGTAATTTTAATTTCCAGACTTGTATTGTCAAGAGAACGCAATCATATTGTAATGTCACTCAAGTTCAATGATTAATATATAATTTGAGGTTTTTGTTCATTCGCCTTATATGAAGTAGCTCAGCAGCATTCGCTGGCGGCTAAGGGCCCGACCTCTGGTGTATTAAACTGCTTCTCTCTATTATATTTTTCTGATTTTCGCAAGTTTGATTAATTTGTTAGTTTTCCGATCTTATGCGCTTTTTACTATTTTCCTGTATTGAAGGAATATCTTTGCTTTATATGATTTACAACACTGTTGTTTGATTCAGTTTACATTCATTGCAGATTAAGTTACTTAGATAATTATTCAGATTGATTTAATCAACTATAAAGAGTTTGGTTATTGCTATTGAACTCTCAGATTGATATCATTTCCATCTGGATTGCTTCATAGAGATTGAGTATGATTTAGATTGAATTAGCTAGGAAGAGATGAGTTATTGCTACTATGCTCTCAGCTGATGTTATTGTTGATTAAATTGCTTGTGTGAGATTTGATTATGATTTCAGTAGAGGATTAGGTCTTGAAGCTTAGATGTCATATTTCCTTTAATGATTGCAATTTGAGTTTATTAGATGTATCCATTTACTCTTGTATCAAAGGTCTATACTTCCTTTTAAGAACATTACTCTCTGGATTTATAGCTCGCACATATTGTGTACACTCTTGAAACAAAAAGACTTGCCCAGGTTGATGATTAATGTGAGGTAATTAGGAGTTTTAAAAGAAACCTTTTAGCACCCAACATTTTGGCACCGTTGTTGGGGAGAGTGTTGCCATTTCACAGAGAGTGATGTATGTTTGATATTTGTTGTTGGGAAAGAATTGGGTATTAAAAACGGAAGGTAGGAACCTACGTAATGATCAAGTAAAGTGCTTGTTCCTCCTCCCGCTTTTCAGCACAATTGCATAGAAGTTGAAGTAGGTGTTTGATGTTTGTCTGCTGTGAAAGAATTGGGTATTAAAAACAAAAAGTAAGAACCTGCGTAACGAGCAAGTAAAGTGCTTTCTCATCTGCCCGCTTTTCAATAGAATTTTGTAGGAATTGAAGTAGGAAATTTGGAGGTAGTTTTTTTTTTTGAAAAAATCTCATAATTCCACTCAAGTGGTGATGTAAGCACCACCCATTTCACTAACCAATTGACAGGAACATTTGAAGGAGGAGCCTCAAAGAAACACATGAAGAACATCTTCTATTATGGTAAGAAATGGCTCACATTGCAACTTTTGAATTTCCTATCAAAGATCTAGGAGGAGTGACACAAATGCACATAATTCCCCCATCTTCTCTACCAAATTTTCATGGTTTAGCAAATGAAGACCCAGATACATTTTTATTTGAGTTCGAAATACTTTGTAGAGGATATGATTATTGTACTAATGATCAAAGGTTGAAAGTGTTTCCTCTTACTCTAAAAGGAGCAGCTCTCCAATGGTTCATGAGCCTAGGTGGGAACTGCATCCAAACATGGGAGGACATGAAGAACATATTCTTGAAGAAGTACCAGGACTATTGCAAGGACAATGAAGATATTTTCAATATGATACAAGGGGAAGATGAAAGCTTGGAGGACTATGTGGAGCGATTTCGATACAACCTTCAAAAATCAAAGCATAAGTATTTGGAAAAAGAGATCTTAAAAACACTCCTACTCAAAGGAATCAAAGATGAATTTTTAGAACTCTTAAATCTGATAGGAAAAGGTGATGTTTTTCAGTTGTCATATGATGATGTTTGTGAATTGTGCATAAGGTATTCAAGAGGAATCTCCAAGGCTGGTAAAAATTCTAGAGAATTTGGTGGTATGCTCTTCATCTATCATTTGGCCAAATATGAGCTCATAGAACTCCTTAGCATTGTTGTTGAAGTATCTCTAGAGTATATACTTGTTCTTGAAATATTCCTCAATTTCCTTATAGGACATCCCTTCTTTTATGTCGTTTACATTTTTCAGATCTTCCCACTAGATACTAGCCTTGCATTTTAGTGTCAGGTCCCTATACTACTAGTGTAACCCCTTATTGTTATTAGTACAACCGCCTTATTATATTGTTGTGCCCATGTAGTCCCCATATTCTTATTATTGTGCCTTTACATTATTATTGTTATGTCAGCTCTCATTATATTATGACCCCTTAGACTCCTATATATAGAAAGGAGGTCTTGTCATTTGTATCATCCAAGAATTGTTCATTTTTGTAATGTAAAGGAGGTTTCCCCCTCGAAGAGGATTATTTCTAAGGTGTTGATATATCTTTTCTATCTTTTGTGAGCTGGTTTCATAACATTTGGTATCAGATCTTTGGATTCTAGGGTTTCGCTGCTCCAAATAGTTCATCGTGGAATTTTCACTATAACTTTTTCTCTATGACATTTCCAAAGCTAAAACAAAAACCCATTTAACCTGAAATTGTTATGAACCTCAAGACCAAATTTGAGATCTTCTTTCGCTATATGTTTGGAGATATGATCTGAGGAAGTTAGGGTTTTGGAAAACTCCAGAATTCCCTATCAAACAAATCATCGTGAAATATTCTCTATACTTTTTTTTCTGCGCAGTTGCAGACTCTGAAATTAAAACCCATTTGAGACATTGAGCCACAATTTTGGTGAAGCTCGGACCCGAATTTTAGATCTTGGTTCACTATATTTGTGGAGATACAGTCCACGACATTTAGGGTTTCTGCAGGATCCTGAATCACATCCTAAACAAGTGACCTTGGGAAAATTGTCATAAATTTCTCTCTAAGCATGAAATTGAAATTTCGTAAGAAGTTGCAGAAATAGGATGGACTGTAGTCTTTTTTGTATCGGCTTCAGATCCTAAGGTTGAAACAGTGACACGTGGGACTTCGTACAAGTTGGCTCTACTAAACTAGTCTATAATCAGGTTATCATGGGAGATTTGACATAACTCTTCCTTGCAGAATCCAATCTTGATAAAACTTGTGGGGTTAGAAAGAGGACTCAGAGGGCTATGGCAGGATGAAATTTAAGAACTTGGAGATTTAAAATTATAGAGTTACAATCGTTTCAAAATCGATCTCCTAAAATCAAGAAAAGGCGATATGAGGAAGTTTGATGGCAAGTATCTGGTAAATTGGATACTATAGATGGAGCACTATTTTGATCTACATGAGGTGCAATTGTTACAAAAGGTACGTATTACATCTTCATATTTAGAACCGGATCAATTTTTATGGTATAAAGGGCTCTATTCTCATAAACAACTTGCTACGTGGTCAATTTTCATGGAGGAAATGATAGCACATTATGAGGATACAAAGAGCAACACCTTCTTTAGCTAATTGATAAATCTCAAACAAAAGTGTTCAATGGCAGAGCCTATTGAGGGCTTTCAAAAATTGAATATAAGGGAAAATGATATTTTACAGAAGCGAAGGATTGATGTCTCCATAGGGACTTTAAAGGATAACATTCAACATGAGGCTCGTCTTTGGGAACCTGATTCATTGGAGAAGGAATTTTGGTTGGCAAGAAAAGTGGAAAGAAAAATTATAGAAACAAGGAAGTCTACCCCTCACAACTACAAATATAGAAGTGTTGCTTCTTCTAGCCTTCCACAACCTACAAGGTTGACACCACAACAATTGAAAGAGAATAGAGAAAAAGGGCTTTGTTACAATTGTGATAACAAATACATTAAAGGTCATAAGTGTGCTGAGAATAAATTATTTTACGTTGATTGTGGAGAGGAGGAAGAAAAGGATCAAGAAACATCAAAAGAAGAGGATATACACCAGAAACCAACCCCATAGAAAGATGAAATGAATCTGACCATATCTTGTAAAGCATTGTCAAGAACTACCACTCCTCAAACTCTCAAGATGGATGGACATGTCAAGAAGAAAAATGTTGAAGAAGTGAAAGATCACATCTATTGGGCCACTAGTTTGTCATTATTATTATCACTCTTTAATGCCTATTTCACCCATTTCTGCCATTCTTTATCACGTCATTTATCATACTTTATCATATAATTCCATTTTATAATTATTTATGCTCTTATGGATAAATATTATTTCTTCTCCTTTATTTTTAATAAATTGATGATTATTATGCATGATTTTACCAATGATGGTTTATTAATAAATTTTTTGTAACATCACTCACCATTTTAGCCTCCAAGATATTTTCCATATTGCAGATTTGATCTCTAGTTCATCATTAAATGTGCCAACTCAGAAATTCACTAGAATAAGAAGTGACAGTTTTGTATTGGACATTTCAGGCAAATGGAGAAGAATATGGAAAATCCAAAATATGGGTTTTGTTCAAAACAGACCAAGTTAGATTTGTATTGAGCAGTTTTCCCAAATTCAGTTCGTATTAAGAGAAACGGAAGGTTCTCTGAAGATGTTTTTCTCAAATTCGCTGTTGTGGCCGGTTTCCAAATTATCCCAGTTGCAATACCAAATTCGACCTGTTCCTGTTGAATGTTGATGGAAAGATATTTCAGATATGATATTGCTGATAAATTTGTTGTGAACAACCCAATTTTGTAATGGGAATCATATTGTAATCATTTCGGTTTTAACTTCTCTTTTCTCTTTGTGTATTCAAATCAAAACAGAGATCAAAGAGAGGGAGAGATTATTATAGGGATTATTAGAGATAGGATAGGATAGGATTGGAGGAAAGGGGACAGATCAATCCTTGTTATTTCAAACTGTAATTTTAATTTCCAGACTTGTATTGTCAAGAGAACGCAATCATATTGTAATGTCACTCAAGTTCAATGATTAATATATAATTTGAGGTTGTTGTTCATTCGCCTTATATGAAGTAGCTCAGCAGCATTCGCTTGTGGCTAAGGGCCCGACCTCTGGTGTATTAAACTGCTTCTCTGTATTATATTTTTCTGATTTTCGCAAGTTTGATTAATTTGTTAATTTTCCCATCTTATGCACTTTTTACTATTTTCCTGTATTGAAGGAATATCTTTGCTTTATATGATTTACAACATTGTCGTTTGATTCAGTTTACATTCATTGCAGATTAAGTTACTTAGATAATTATTCATATTGATTTAATCAACTATAAAGAGTTTGGTTATTGATATTGAACTCTCAGATTGATATCATTTCCATCTGGATTGCTTCATAGAGATTGAGTATGATTTAGATTGAATTAGCTAGGAAGAGATGAGTTATTGCTACTATGCTCTCGGCTGATGTTATTGTTGATTAAATTGCTTGTGTGAGATTTGATTATGATTTCAGTAGAGGATTAGTCTTAAAGCTTAGATGTCATATTTCCTTTAATGATTGCAATTTGAGTTTATTAGACGTATCCATTTACTGTTGTATAAAAGGTCTATACTTCCTTTTAAGAACATTACTCTCTGGATTTATAGCTCGCACATATTGTGTACACTCTTGAAACAAAAAGACTTGCCCGGGTTGATGATTAATGTGAGGTAATTAGGAGTTTTAAAAGAAACCTTTTAGCACCCAGCATTTTGGCACCATTGCTGGGGAGAGTGTTGCCATTTCACAGAGTGTGATGTATGTTTGATATTTGATGTTGGGAAAGAATTGGGTATTAAAAACGAAAGGTAAGAACCTACGTAATGAGCAAGTAAAGTGCTTGTTCCTCCTCCCGCTTTTCAGCACAATTGCATAGAAGTTGAAGTAGGTGTTTGATGTTTGTTTGCTGTGAAAGAATTGGGTATTAAAAACAAAAAGTAAGAACCTATGTAACGAGCAAGTAAAGTGCTTTCTCATCCACCCGCTTTTCAACAGAATTTTGTAGGAATTGAAGTAGGAAATTTAGAGGTAGATTTTTTTTGAAAAAATCTCATAATTCCACTCAAGTGGTGATGTAAGCACCACCCATTTCACTAACCAATTGACAGGAACATTTGAAGGAGGAGCCTCAAAGAAACACATGAAGAACATCTTCTATTATGGTAAGAAATGGCTCACATTGCAACTTTTGAATTTCCTTTCAAAGATCTAGGAGGAGTGACACAAATGCACATAATTCCCCCATCTTCTCTACCAAATTTTCATGGTTTAGCAAATGAAGACCCAGATACATTTTTATTTGAGTTCGAAATACTTTGTAGAGGATATGATTATTGTACTAATGATCAGAGGTTGAAAGTGTTTCCTCTTACTCTAAAAGGAGCAGCTCTCCAATGGTTCATGAGCCTAGGTGGGAACTGCATCCAAACATGGGAGGACATGAAGAACATATTCTTGAAGAAGTACCAGGACTATTGCAAGGACAATGAAGATATTTTCAATATGATACAAGGCGAAGATGAAAGCTTGGAGGACTATGTGGAGCGATTTCGATACAACCTTCAAAAATCAAAGCATAAGTATTTGGAAAAAGAGATCTTAAAAACACTCCTACTCAAAGGAATCAAAGATGAATTTTTAGAACTCTTAAATCTGATAGGAAAAGGTGATGTTTTTCAGTTGTCATATGATGATGTTTGTGAATTGTGCATAAGGTATTCAAGAGGAATCTCCAAGGCTGGTAAGAATTCTAGAGAATTTTCTTCTTTCTTTTCCAAATTTGCTACAAGAACACGGGACATAAGAGCTGAATTCAATGTTTTATTTGAAAATTTTAATGTTGATTTTATTAACTCTCTAAATTCAAAATTGGATGTTTTGTAGGTTCAAAAAAATCAAGAAATTGAAGAAGTGCTTTTCCCCCATTACCAAAAGGAGCATCCCATAGATAGTTGTTCTTCCTTATCTAGGATGGAAGTAGCATATCAAAGAGATGAGAAAGCTACAACAAGGTCAAAACCATGGGAAGCATGGCCTACAGGTATGGTTCAAAACACCTCCTCTCCATCTTCTTACTTGCATAATCCATTATGGAATACTCATGTGTTAGGGCAGCCATGTCAATCTCAATATAACCCCCACAAATCTTGTCTACAAGTTTGGCATGGTTCATCTTATGATTGCATGACTACTCTCCCTCATCTTGTAGCACAAACACATCCTCCATATTCTCCACCAGCTCTTCCACAACATCTTGCTTGCCTATCAAAATCATCCACTCAACCCAATCAACTACATCATCAAAATGCTCCATTCCGTACACAATTTCCTGCTCAACTCATTCCACACCCTCACCATAATAAACCAGTACAACATGCTTACAGTGTTGAACTGCAAAATTTACCCACCCTTCCCACCCATTCTATCTCACATGCACCATTGGAGAAAACTCATATTGAGATTCAGAATGTTTCAAATCCAAAAATTGTAGAGGTTATGGAAAAAATGAGGTTTCTTCTAGTTTGCATCAACAAGCTGTTTTAAAAGCTCAAGAACTTCATGATATGATGGCTATGGGAAATCAAGAAAGTAAATGATATATTGAATATTGGTTTCACTCCATCATTTGTTTGCAACATCACTCCATACTTCAACAATTTTTGATATCATCTTTTCAAGGGAAGTTGGCTTCTCATGCCTTAATATTTATTAACATGCATTTTTCAAATTTGGTTATGTACATACTTGAAGCATTTTTTCGAAAATGGTTCCACTGGAAGTACTCGTATACGTAATCATATTCATTTTTCAAATCAGAATAGGTTAGTGTAGAAAATAAAATAAATAAGGAACTAAAATAAACACATTTTGTTTTTATGTAAAAATAGTTGATTTTTGTTGCAACACACTGTGGAAATCAACATCGGTGATAAATGTTTTAATTCATTTGTATATGTAGATGAATTATAATGGAAATAAAAGTTTTACAAACACTCATATTCCCTTTTATCACCAATTTGGAAAAATTCTTGAATATCATATTTTTTGGTTTGTGGGCTTGATGAAATTTCTAAAAACACAGTCGGGACAGTCATGTTTTGAAAGACCAAAAGGAAATATTTTTTAAAACATGTTTCTATGGTATATTACCCTATGAATCTAGTTTACAAGGCAATTTGAATCACTCATTTTCGATATTGTATGAGAAATTTATGACCAAAATACTGACTGTATATCGTAAATCAGCACTCTTAAAACTCTGTTTTTCCGGTTATTCATTAGAGTATTTGACCCATCAATTTTTTTTTTTTGAAAAACCTTTTTATATTGGAGATAAATAAATGAATATACTTTCATTTCCAATTTGAATCATTTGAATCCGTCATCAAACGAAAAATCTATGCTTAAAATATCCACTGTTGTTCTAAGTGGGGAAATCGAAAATGACTTTGTTATGCAGGTTGTTCTAAGTAAAATTGACATATCATATCATGGAATTTTCAAAACCTATTTCTATTGGTGATATAACTTTGAATTAGCTCTCATTTGGCTTTTGAATCACTCGAATCAGACAAAAAACAAAGGAGTTTTCATTAAACACTGGTGGTTAGTATGGTTTACCATTACTCTCCCATAGGTGACAAATAAATTTTACTTTGTTATTTTTTTCCATGGATTTGTTTTACAAAGTAACTACTTGCTAGTTTTTTGCATAAATATTGGATTAGGGGAGCCCGATCACCTCTCTTTCTCCATGATTTAATGTTTTATTGCAGGTAGACTATTAGAGTCCAACCCTAACCCCCTTATTTATGTAATAGGATCGAGTCATAGTTATAGTTAAGTAAAGAGTTAATAAAGCCCATATTAATAATTGTAAGTGGTTGACCTGCATTTAAAGAAGGGACCACAGTTAGTTGCAAATGGGCCATGGTATTACATAGATGGTATTAATAAGAACCATGGTATTGCATGTAAGAATCCTATATAAAGGATAGAGACTCCCCTCGAGGAGCTTCGTGTCTTATTTTGTAATTGAACCCAATTCTATTGGAGGTTGCCCCCTCGAAGAGGCAAGTGAACATTGCATTTATTTATGAATAATAAAATATTTGTTGTTATTTCTTATTGTTATGTGTTCTGGGCATTATTTCTTCGCATATTGGGTATTCTGGTATCTTCTCGCAGGTCAAGAGCATAACAAGTCGTATTAGAGCACTTTCCAGGGCCGGTGCGATCTTCATTTTTAGGAAGAAAAAAATTTGGCTAGAGACATGTTTCGGCGTCTTTAAACCTCAGGATCTGTCATTGAGTGCATAAACCTACGAATTTTGGGAGGCATGCATGCAGGAAATACAAGAGGTGGTCACTCTTGTTGGACTCCGTTGTAACCCCTGTGGGTACCCCCTCGAGTAGTAGCGCATTAGACAAAACCACGCAAGGAATGTCTTCCAAGTACCCTCTGGGTATATTGGAAGCCCCCTAGGCTCTCTTGAAACCTTGCCATAGATAAACCGTCAGTCGTCTTGCTGCTACAATACACCGAGAACAGCACTCGGGGAGATTACTCGAGTGTACGATAGGGTAGTCGGGTTATACAGCTAAGGGTACAATCGATCCTCCTGGGTTAGTGCCCTGAAAGATTGGGACGAGTACTACTGTCAAACCCTTATGTATATTGCGATCTGTAGCACCTGACACTCCTTGAGACCATAGTTCCCTTACCTCTCTCTAGAGCACGCATCATCTTTGCCAGATCAGATCTAGTAGGTGGGGTTCTGCAACAATCAGTTCTTCCATTTAGATCTCTTAGATCTACCATTTAGATCTATCAGATCCGCCAATCAGATTTATCAGATCTACCATTCAGATCTAGCCATTGGGTTCTGTAGCAGTCGCCACAATCAGATTTGCCATTCAGATCTAGTAGCAGGGGTTCGATCACTGCCACATTCCTACTCATACTCTACAGTTGAGGGTTTGGTGATAGATCAGACTATTTGTGTGCGCCCCTATACCTAGGTGTGATTCTCACAGAACATTGGGCAGCATTGACTTTTCTGGGATTCGGCTACTACAGTATTCCTAAGCGAGGAGTAAAATTCCTTTCAGAGTTAAAAAAAAAAATCAGGTCAACAAGCTGAGAAAGGTGGTACCATTCACTTGTTAGCGTCAAAAATTTCGGGCGGTCCCAACTTTTAAGTGCATCGGATCAGGACATGGTACAAACTAGAGCTCAAGCTATGGCCAATGAGAAGATTGACACCCTTGAAACAAAGTTGGACGTAGTACTGAGGTCACTCAAGACCTTAGCTGACATACTCACAAAGGGAAAGTCGGAGGAACACTCGGAGGCATATGCTTTCAATTAAAACATTGAGGGTGAGTCTAGCCATTCCCTTCACCTCTTTGGCAACCACCAACAGTCCCAGATGCAACCACCCAAGCTGGACATGTATAAATTTGAAGGCTCTAATCCGGCCACATGGCTAGCATAAATGGAGCAATATTTCACACTGAATCACATCAGAGATGATGCGACTCAGCTTAGTGTGGGTAGCATGTACTTGGACAATGAAAGATGGCAATGGTGGCAATGCATCAACGTTGCTATGGAAGGCCCGTGACTTGGTAGACATTCGTAAAAGCTCTTACAGATCGCTTTGACCATGAATCTAACTTTTTGGGTTGTCTCACTAAGCTCCAACACATAGGAACAGTGAATGAATATATTACAGCCTTTGAAGCCTTAGCCTTCACATAGGAGGTCTACACGATCAGTTCTACTTGGAATGTTTTGTCAGTGGTCTCAAAGAAGCCATACAAGCCCATGTCTGACTGCAACACCCAACCTCATGGCTAGATGCTTGCAAGATAGCTCGTGAAGTAGAACGTGTGTTAGTAGCCCAGTCCAATTGCCCAAATTTCATATCTAAGGGTTGCCCCACCCCGGCTCAAAGCACTACCCAAACACTCAAGGTTCAAAAGGTGTCACCAGTAGAAATGGCAGAAAGAAGAAAGCAAGGATTTTGTTACTACTATGATGAGAAATACTCCCCTGGGCATAAATGCAAGGAGCCCAAATTCTTTCAAATTGATGCTACTAATCATAGTTCATTGGAGGAAGCCCCACCACTTGAGGAACCAGAGGAGGAAGATGAGGACAACCAACCGGACAATGTACCTAAAGAACCAGTTATCTCGCTTCATGCTTTGGCAGGGATTTCTTCTCCCAAACTCTCAAAATCAAAGGTTTTATTAAGCATCACCTTGTAGTAGTCTTGATTGATAGTGGCAGTACGCATGACTTTATCCATCAAAGAGTCGCAAAAGCAGTGCATTGTTTTGTCAGAGCAGTCTCTAACTTCCAAGTCAAAATTGCTGATGGGGGGATAATGAAATGTGAAGGCCGCTGTGAAAATGTCAAACTTCAAATGGGGGATTATCAGTTAAAGACCCACATGTTTGTCATACACATGGGATGGTGTGACATTGTCTTGGGTGCTAAATGGCTCCGCACACTCGGCCCAATCACAATGGATTTCCAGGAGTTATATATGAGCTTTAAGAAGAACAATCACACACATACCCTCCGTGGACTCCAAGTGGGTGATCCCTCTATCATCAGCTCACATAGGATGGAAAAATTGTTAAAAAAGGGCCACCATGGAGTTATATCCCAATTTAATGCCATCCAAGCCTTCAAACCCACTTCTCTTCATATTCATCTTGAGATGCAACAGATCTTAAACAACCATCTGCTAGTCTTTGACAAGCCTCATGAGCTTCCGCCCTCGAGAGGGGAACATGATCATATAATTACTTTGGTCCCAGGGGCCCAACCACCAAATGTGCACCCATATAGATATCCGTTCACCCAAAAGAATGAAATTGAAAAAATCATCAAGGAACTCTTGGAAGCAGGCATCATTCGTCCTAGCATTAGTCCTTATTCATCGCCTGTGGTCATGGTGCTCAAGAAAGATGGGGAATGGCATATGTGTCCAGACTTCAGGGCCCTCAACAAGTTGATGGTCAAAGATAAATTTCCCATCCCGGTTGTCGATGATTTGCTGGATGAACTAAATGGGGCTCAATTCTTTACTAAGCTCGACCTTCGCTCGAGCTATCACCAAATTCACATGAAAGAAGTAGACATTCCAAAGACTGATTTCTGAACTCATGAAGGCCATTATGAGTTCCTAGTCATGCCATTTGGTCTTTGTAATGCCCCATCCACTTTTCAGAGCCTCATGAACCACCTGCTGAAACCATATCTTAGAAAATTTGTCCTTGTTTTCTTTGATGACATCCTCATCTACAGCCACACTTGGGCCACACTGCTTCAGCATGTAGATCTGCTCTTACAACTGCTCCGGAAGCATAAATTATTTGTCAATATGTCTAAGTGCTCTTTTGGCATGGAAGAAGTTGAGTATTTGGGCCACATTGTGGGGCGTGAAGGTGTCAGGGTGGACCCCAAAACGATCCAGGCAATGCAGGATTGGCCTCAACCAAAGACCTTGAAGAGCTTGAGAGGATTTTTGGGTCTCACGGGCTACTATCACAAATTTGTCTGCAATTATGGTCGCATTGCTAGACCCCTCACTCACCTCCTCAAGAAAAATTCATTTCTCTGGAATGATGAAGCGCAACAGGAATTTATAGCTCTCAAACATGCCATGTGTTCCACTCCCGTATTAGCACTACCTGACTTCACCAAATCTTTTGTGATTGAATGTGATGCTTCAGGTATGGGTATTGGGGCAGTCTTAATGCAGGAAGGTCGACCCTTGGCCTTCACTAGCCAACAACTAAGTGGGACAAATCTGGGACAATCTACCTATGAGAAAGAGATGAGGGCCATATTACATGCAGTAGATACCTGGCGACCATACTTATTGGGCTAGCATTTCCAAATCCGTACAGATCATCAAAGCCTTAAATATTTTTTGGATTAACGCCTATCCTCACCACGACAAAATAAATGGCTCGCAAAAAATGTTGGGATATGATTATGAGATAATTTACAAGAAATGGCGCGAAAATGTCGTAGCAGATGTGTTATCATGCCAATTTGAGGAGGAAAGCACCCTGCTCGCAATCTCCCTTCCCATTCCAAAATGGATTGAAGAGGCTCGCAAGGAATGGTTTTCACATCCTTTACTCTCCCAACTCATTAATAAATTGTAGGCGGATCCAAATTCCACAGCGGGCTACTCTTGGCAGAATGAGATTCTTCACTACAAGGACAGAGTTGTGATATCACCAACATCCACCCTCAAAAGTCGCATTTTGGCGGAGTTGCACTCATCTCCCACGGCTGGCCATTCAGGCTTTTAGAAGAATTATGCTCGCACTCGACATTCATTCTTTTGGACAGGCATGAAAAAGGACATTCTTACTTTTGTAGCTGAGTGCAACGTATGTCAGCGCCACAAAGGAGAAACAGTCAAATCCCCAAGTACATTACAGCCATTGCCCATCCCGGCCTCAATCTGGACAGAGGTTTCTATGGACTTCATTACGGGTCTTCCGAAGTCAGGCAACAAGTCAGTCATCATGGTGGTTGTGGACAGACTTTCTAAGTATGCTCATTTTTGTGCCCTACCCCACCCTTTTACACTGACTTTGGTAGCTCAATCTTTCATGGACCAGATCTTCAAATTGCATGGCATGCCTACTTCCATTGTGTCTAATTGTGACCCGATCTTCACTAGTAACTTTTGGCAGGAACTCTTCAGGCTACAAGGTACCCAACTACAACTCAATACTTCCTATCATCCCGAAACTGATGGTCAAACTGAAGCAGTCAACAAATTTCTAGAGACCTACCTTAGGTGTTTCACTTCAAAAAAGAAACATCTATGGGTACAGTGGTTACCTCTAGTCGAATGGTGGTATAACACCAACTATCATGCCACCACCAAAATGACTCCATATGAAGCAGTTTATGGTCAACTCCCTCCTTCACCTACTTCTTATATCAAGGGACGCTCGAAGGTACAAGCAGTGGATCAACTCCTACAGAACCACACAACCATGTTGGCACACCTTAGAGAGAATCTCCATCAAGTTCAAAACTGCATGAAGTAATAGGCAGATCAACATCATTCAGAACACCAATTTCAAGAAGGGGATCAAGTATTTTTGAGGCTGCAACCATATAAGCAAACATCACTCAAAGATAAGGGTTGTCAAAAATTATCTCCAAAATTCTACGGACTGTATCAAGTACTTCAGCGCATTGGAGAAGTCGCCTACAAGCTAGCTTTGCCACCCACTGCAAAAATCCATCCAATCTTCCATGTCTCATGCCTCAAGAAATTGATTGGGAACCATTGCCAAATTCAAACCAGTTTACCTGAATAAGATGAAGAAGGGTCAATCTGGCTCCAACCTGAACAGGTTCTTGACACACGAGAACGACACCTGCGCGGCCGCATGATCAAGGAAGTCCTCGTTAAGTGGAAAGACACCTCTCCAAAAGATGCGACCTGGGAACCAGCCACTATCCTTCAGCAGTTTCCGCAGCTTCAGCCTTGAGGACAAGGCTATTCTTATGGGGGAGGGCATGTTAGGGTCCAACCCTAACCCCCTTATTTATGTAATAGGATCGAGTCATAGTTATAGTTAAGTAAAGAGTCAATAAATCCCATATTAATAATTGTAAGTGGTTGACCCGCATTTAAAGAAGGGACCATAGTTAGTTGCAAATGGGCCATGGTATTAGATAGATGGTATTAATAAGAACCATGGTATTGACCCATGGTATTGCATGTATGAATCCTATATAAAGGATAGAGACTCCCCTCGAGGAGCATCATGTCTTATTTTGTAATTGAGCCCAGCTCTATTGGAGGTTGCCCCCTCAAAGAGGCAAGTGAACATTGCTTTCCTTTCTGAATAATAAAATATTTGCTATTATTTCTAATTGTTATGTGTTCTGGGTATTATTTCTTCGCATATTTGGTATTTTGGTATCTTCTCGCAGGCCAAGAGCATAACATAGACACTCATTTTTTTGTGGGTCTTAGGAGAATAAAGAAGGTCAAATTATGGACGAGTGATTCTTGAAAGAAATTTTAATGAAACAAGACCATTTCATCCAATTCATTACCTAACAGATTCATACAGAAGAAATGAAGAATTGATTTCCATTCGAAGATTCATGTCACTGCTGCCAATACATTTTTCCAAGAGATCATTTTTTTTCCATTGACAGATTGATATTCCCTTAAGAAATAATATCATAGTTGTTGTAACTTAATTTATTTATTTACATATTGTTTTTAAAATAAAGTGTTGTTTCTTTTCTGATTTGTCTTATGTTTTTGTGTTTCAGGTGTTGCTTACTTCAAATTGTAGTTTCCGCTCCATTGGCAATTGAACGATGAGGACCCCACCATGCAAATTCTCACTGCAGAAGGTCACTCTTTGACAACACTAGTCCCATAAAGAATTTATTTTTGAAACTTGTATATACAATTGTTTTTCTTTTTTCCTATTCGATTGTATTTTCTTAGAGTAGTAGAGATGATTGTTTATTGTTTTGTTTTTTTCTATTTTTCTTTGTTGTTCCCTATAGGGAACAGCTGTTGTTCCCTATAGGGAACAGCTGTTGTTCCCTATAAGGAACAACACTATTTTTCGTGTATTTTTTGTTGTTCCCTATAGGGAATAGCTATTGTTCCCTATAAGGAAAAACACTTTCTTTGCGTGTATTTTTTGTTGTTCCCTATAGGGAACAGCTGCAGTTCCCTATAAGGAACAACACTTTTTTTGCGTGTATTTTTTGTTGTTCCCTATAAGGAACATCACTTTTTTTGTGTGTATTTTTTTGCTGTTCCCTATAGGGAACAACACTTTTTCATGTACATTTTTTTATTGTTCCTTACAGGGAACAACTACTATTTCCTATAGGGAACAACACTTTTTCGTGTGCATTTTTTGTTGTTCCCTATAGGGAACAACACTTTTTCGTGTGCATTTTTTTGTTGTTCCCTATAGGGAACAATTGTTGTTCCCTACAAGGAACAGCTATTGTTCCCTATAGGGAACATCACTTTTTCATGTGAAATTTTTTTTGCTGTTCCTTATATGGAACAACACTTTTTCGCGCGAATTTTTTTGTTGTTCCCTATAGAGAACAATACTTTTTTGTGTGCATTTTTTTGTTGTTCCCTATAGTGAACAATACTTTTTCACGTGCATTTTTTTGTTGTTCCCTATAGGAAATAACACTTTTTCACGTGCATTTTTTGTTGTTCCCTACAGGGAACAACATTTTTCGTATGCATTTTTTGTTGTTCCCTATAGGGAACAACACTTTTTGGCGTGCATTTTCTTTGTTGTTCCCTACAAGGAACAACACTTTTTCGAGTGTTTTTGCTGTTCCCTAAAAGGAACAACACTTTTTCGAGTGTTTTTGTTGTTCCTTCAAGGGAACAACACTTTGGGAGTATTTTCGAGAACAACCCTTCCTTCCTCTTGTGGGATTATTCCTAGTTCATCTCAACCACATTTTACTGATTCCCTTTCATGGCATGAAGTACACTACTTTTATGAGGACAAAAATTATGGATTCTATTGAAGCAAGTTAATATCATTCACGTTATAATCTTTAACAGGACAATTTCTTGATGATAAATTCTTTTCAAAAGGGACACAATTATTTATATACTACTTTACTGCATTATTTTCTGTTGTACATGATACTGATTGATCATCTTAATACCATGCTGGTTCCACCCTTCCTGGTTATAATCTTCTCTGTCTATAATAAATGAGATTATGGGTATATTTTTTTTATTGACATGTTCAACTTCTTCCACCATCCCTACTCTTAAGGAGTACTGAGCCTCCCTCTATTTATCATAAAAATGTGTAATAATAGCAAAATTTTGCCTACAGATAGAGGATAGGGGGTCTCATTAAGAGCCAGCCTACCATGTTCATAAGGATGTAGCGAAGTGACATTCCCACTATGGCCACCACACCAGGGTTATGATCCATTGGATAGCCAAAATATCCTTGGAATAGGAGGTCTCATCACGAGCCGACTTGATCACTTTTGCTACATCCCAGTGAATGGCAGTGTGGTTATCTGGTTAGCATGCCAACACATTGATCTCTTCTGTAGAACAACACTGAAACTCTCCATTTATAAATTGAGGATCCTGGTTCATACGGGTTAAAAAGAAACCCTGCCAAGGCTATGGACGCCTGCTAGCAGCAGAGGCTCTGCTTATGGTATTGAAGTTATATATTATCGTCAATTATTACTATAATACCCTTTTCTTATTCTCTCTTTTTATCAGAGAAGTTATTTCCTTAATTTTTCCCTGTTTTGAACCTTTACGCATGAGAAATTATTTTCTAATCAATCGCATCATTTTCAACTAGAATACCGTCAGCAAAGCATCTTTTTGGCATATTGCTGTCCTTTTTCTTTTTCGCATAACTTATCATCAATCCAAAGCGTCCTATCTCTTATTCATAACTATGTTTACACACTCTGCTCTCATTATAACCATACCTCTCACCATCCTATCATTGATATGTGTACTCTGCTTCATTTACTGTTGTATTGTTCATTCCCTTGCCTTGCCATTAGCACAACACCTTTCATATGATTTATGGTCATGGAATCCCTTTTCCAATTGGAGGGGGGAATGTATGCATTATGGGATAGCATGCGATATAATTATTGATAACTTGATGATTTGACAAAATATTAATATTGCATCTATATAAAAGTTTTTCTGATTGAAATTTTTGCATGCATCTTATCTGTTGCTATTCAAAACTAACACAGTGGATTCAAGAAAATTGCATGCTGAATAGTGAATTGTTTACAGGAGAACAACAAGTATGGGCGGAATTCTATTCGCAGCACGACCACACTATTGCAACTAACAGAAGAGGCTCGAGAAACTCGCGAACGCGAACAATTGTTCAGACATGATGTGCTTGCCTGGATTCCACCTTTTGCATCACTTTCAGTATCCACTCAGCCTACATCAGCTTCAACAAATGTCAGTCCATACATGTCATTCCACATTTTTCTTTTTGGAGGTAAAACTTGAGGTAAAATAGCATAATTTTCTGATTTATAATGAATTTAGGAGATCCATTGAGCATTATTTACCATCATTCATTCCACATCTTTACCACTTCCCATTTTTCGAAGACATAGATTCTTTCAGTTTGGGGGAGTGTTCCTTTCATTTATTATGCCATTAATATTCTTTATCATCCATTGATCTTATTATTCATTCTCAACACCTCCCTTATTCCATGTTGTTTTACACCAAGCATAGATTTCAATAGATGGTAACAACCACCTCAATTTGTTTTTAGAATTGCATGAGGACATGCTAATTCTCCAGTTTGGGGGAGGAATTGCTACACATGATGGATGTTTTCTACTTTATTTCTCATTTAAGGCATACAATTTCATTTTTATACAGTGCAGAAATTGATTTGTGTATATCTTTAAAAATATGAACTGAATTCTTGTGATTTTTGGATAACAAAGAGGTATCATTAAAATACACAAACCCAGAAAATTTCAAGTTAAATTAGTTTGTCAAATTTTAGAAATCATGCACTGTCACCTACAACCATTTTGCTTATATCTCATGATCCCTGCATCAAAACAATCTGATTTTTGGATCATAGAAGCATTAATATAGTAGAAATCTACTTGCAAAATTTCAGCAAAATCTGGTTTGTAGTTTTTGAGAAAATGGTTAATGGAGTTTGTTGTTACCTATATCATATTTTGCTGCAACTTCATATACATATAGTTGAACGTCAATGTAAAAATTGTTACGCTTTCATCAACATTGCTAAAATTGAATATTCATTATTTGAGGAAGAATTCATTTGTTCCATCCATTTCATGAGTTGGGATGAACAATTTTTGTATTATTGCTTGGTTAATACAGAGTCTTTGGGTTGCATGAGGACATGCAATATATTTAGTTTGGGGGTATGTTGGGCCGCTAGTTTGTCATTATTATTATCACTCTTTAACGCCTATTTCACCCATTTCTACCATTATTTATCACGTCATTTATCATACTTTATCATATAATTCCATTTTATAATTATTTATGCTCTTATGGATAAATATTATTTCTTCTCATTTATTTTTAATAAATTGATGATTATTATGCATGATTTTACCAATGATGGTTTATTAATAAATTTTTTGTAACATCACTCACCATTTTAGCCTCCAAGATATTTTCCATATTGCAGATTTGATCTCCAGCTCATCATTAAATGTGCCAACTCAGAAATTCACTGGAATAAGAAGTGACAATTTTGTATTGGACGTTTCGGGCAAATGGAGAAGAATCTGGAAAATCCGAAACATGGGTTTTGTTTAGAACGGACCAAATTAGTTTTGTAGTGAACAGTTTTCCCAAATTTGGTCTGTATTAAGAGAAATGGAAGGTTCTCTGAAGACATTTTTCTCAGATTCGCTGTTGCAGCCGGTTTCCAAATTATCCCAGTTGCAATACCAAATTCGACCTGTTCCTGTTGAATGCTGATGGAAAGATATTTCAGATATGATCTTGCTGATCAATTTGTTGTGAAAAATCCAATTTTGTAATGGGAATCATATTGTAATCATCTCAGTTTTAACTTCTCTTTTCTCTCTGTGTATTTAAATAAGAATAGAGATCAAAGATAGGGAGAGATTATTATAGGGATTATTAGAGATAGGATAGGATAGGATAGGATAGGAGGAAAGGGGATGGATCAATCCTTGTTATTTCAAACTGTAATTTTAATTTACAGACTTGTGTTGTCAAGAGAACGCGATCATATTGTAATGTCACTCAAGTTCAATGATTAATATATAATTTGAGGTTGTTGTTCATTCGCCTTATCTGAAGTAGCTCAGCAGCATTCGCTGGTGGCTAAGGGCTCGACCTTTGGTGGATTAAACTGCTTCTCTGTATTATATCTTTCTGATTTCCACAAGTTTGATTAATTTGTTAATTTTCCCATCTTATGTGCTTTTTACTGTTTTCCTATATTGAAGGAATATCTTTGCTTTATATGATTTACAACACTGTCATTTGATTCAGTTTACATTCATTGCATATTAAGTTACTTAGATAATTATTTGGATTGATTTAATCAACTGTAAAGAGTTTGGTTATTGCTATTGAACTCTCAGATTGATATCATTTCCATCTGGATTGCTTCGTAGAGATTGAGTATGATTTAGATTGAATCAGCTAGGAAGAGATGAGTTATTGCTACTATGCTCTCGACTGATGTTATTGTTGATTAAATTGCTTGTGTGAGATTTGATTACGATTTCAGTAGAGGATTAGGTCTTGAAGCTTAGATGTCATATTTCCTTTAATGATTGCAATTTGAGTTTATTAGATGTATCCATTTACTCTTGTATCAAAGGTCTATACTTCCTTTTAAGAACATTACTCTCTAGATTTATAACTCGCACATATTGTGTACACTCTTGAAACAAAAAGACTTGTCCGGGTTGATAATTAATGTGAGGTAATTAGGAGTTTTAAAAGACACCTTTTAGCACCCAACAACATCGAGCATCAAGAAATGAATCTAACCATATCTTGTATTGCATTAGCAGAAACTACCATTCCTCAAACTATCAATATAGAAGGACATATCAATAATAATAATGTTCAAAAAGTGAAAGATCACATCGAGCATCAAGAAATGAATCCGACCATATCTTGTAATACACTGGAAGAAATTACCACTCCTCAAAATCTGAAGATAGGACATATCAAGAAGAAAAATATTCAAGAAGTGAAAGATCACATTGAGCATCAACAACAAGTTCTCCAACTTTTAAACGATAATGCCACTTTGGTGCAGAATCAAATGAAACAACATGTAGATCAACATCGCAGTGAAAGAAGTCTTGATGTAGGCAATTGGGTATTTTTATGGCTACAACTCAAGCAAGCTATTTATGAGAAGGAAATGTTGGCAATACTACATGCACTTAAGAAATGGCAACCTTACCTAATGGGAAGACACTTCAAGGTAAAAATGGATCATGATAGTCTTAAATACTTTTAGAGCAAAGGTTGTCTTTAGAAGAACAGAAAAAATGGGTCACAAATATGTTGGCTTATGACTTTGAAATCATCTACAAAAAAGGGAAGCAAAATGTTGTTGCAGATGCACTCTCAAGAAAGGATGAGGATATGGAAGCATTGTTTTGTGCTATTTCTATTATCCAACCAGATTGGATAAACAAAGAAAGGGATGAATGGAAGAAGGATGAAGAAGTGTGGCCACTCATTCAAAATTTGTAGAAGATCCTAGTTCAAACAATATTTCCAGAACTTGACGAGGAAGGAAAAATCATATTGGAACCTGGAGCAGTTACAGAAACAAGAACCCGACAACTATGAAACAGATCAATTTCAAAGTATCTCATAAGGTGGAAGAACTTAGCTGCTGAAGATTCCAGATGGGAGGACAATAATTTTGTGCATAACCTGTTGGCATTATGATGCATGTGTTGTACTTGATGGCAACCCACTCATAGAAGAACATCTCACATAGTTATAACTAGATGAATCTTCAGAAGAGATATCATATGTGATTGAATGCATGAGATGCAGGACAAGCTCAAAGGAATCAGATGATAGTTCTAAGTGTGACAAGTTAGCTTTGCCATCAAGTCCAAAGGGGGGGATTGTTGGCATTATGAGACAAGTGTTGTCCTTGATGGCAAATCACACAGATGACAGATCATAGTGCAGCAGGTTAGCAGCAAGGTTGATGATCAGACTACAAGAATGAAGAGAAAATATATATACATAGGTTCATCATGACCAAGCCACGTATACATGCGGGTTAGACGTTTCAAAGGTGCGTATGCGTATACACGCACTTTCATGCAAGGAAAAGCGCGTATATGTTGGAGAACTTGCCTTTGGTCCGTGGTAGTTAGTCCTTGGTATTTGAACCTATGGTTTTGGACCATTGTACCTCGTTAGAAGTGTTGATCCCAAGTATTGGGTCCGTGGTATTGGTTTATTATGGTTTTGGACCGTGGTATTGTGGAAGGCCTAAGACTATAAAAGGAGAAGAAGATCATTAGGCATGCGTATCGAAAAAGTCTTGAATATCTGAAGAAGTATGAGATCCAGTATGCAGGTTATGGGTTGATGATGCATTGCTTGATCTGAGCTAAGGAGGGATCTCACCGGATGATGGAGATCAAGATCTAAGGATAGATCGGGATCAAATGGTTTGAAATGAACTATCTTTATATGATTGATTATGTTTATTCTAGATCTATATACTGATGCACGTAATGATCTGAACTGGGTATAACTTAAGATTTGAAATCGTTGCAAGCCATGATTGAATATTTTTAGATCTGTACGCGGGTTGGCTTTGGTATAAGCGCGTATGTACGCAGGTTTGGTTCATTGTAGTAGCATATACCATTTGAGCTATGATGTCTGAAGTTACAGGTGGTTCTGGTTGTTGATGAGTTCTGATGACAGTTTAAAGGTGTCAGTATTCTGCATATCTTGCTTGGTTGATTGTGTGTGGCTTCAATATTGATGGATGAGAACTAATATTGGATCAGGATCTTAATGACTCATATTTATGTGATCTGATGGACTAGATCTGGGTGCTAACACATATATTATCCTTGTATATGTAATGATCTGGTTATGTCTGAAGTCAGGAAGTGCAGCGAAGTTATGAATAAATAATTAATGACATATACGCTGGTTCGCTTTGGTGAAGTTGCGTATACACGCTGGTTCGGCACTTCCAAGTAGCGTATGCACTTTGATGCATGATTTTGATGGTACAGTTGGTTCTGATTGATATTGCAGAGTTTTGTGTCTGCTCTGTGTTCTAGTGACTGTGTTGATGACAGGGTTTCAGTGTTTCAGTGATTCAGAGACTGATGATGCTAGTATTGATTGTTTTGTGTTTCAATGATATTTATGGGTCCAGTATGAAAAGTTGATGAAGCGTGGCCTTCAAATTATAGTGTTGTGCTTCAGGAGTATCCAGTCTGAAAATGTATGAAATGTGGTACCTGGAGGAGAGAAGATTGTAGGCCGGCGCCTACGTACTAGTATCTTAGCTAGTACAAGAGCTAAGGGGGTTGTAGCTCCCATCCAGGAAAGTCTGGAAAACGAGAGAGGGTTGTAGCCCTCTGCAGGTTGCAGCCTGCGTACTGGTAAAGGACTGCACCAGTACAAAATATTGTAAAATGAAGTTTCTTATTGAAAGAAGATAGAGACGACTTGCAGCAGGTGGTTTTCACCCACATTGGGTTTCCACCTTATATCATGGTGTTCATGTGTGCTTCTTGTGTGTGATGATCTATTCTGTTTTACTGCACTTGCTTACTATTCATATGGTTAATGAAGTTCTGATGCACTAACTAAAGATCAACATTTAATGGATTAACTGAATCATAAGTATTCTGGATATACACTAGTTGCATTAGACAAAGCTGCGTATATACGTGGGTACCATGAACTGAAGTAGCATATATGTATCTAAGTATGGAAATGAAAATTTTTTATTGATTTGATAATACTGATTCACCCCCCCCAGTATTATTTCCAACAATTGGTATCAGAGCAGGTCCTTTGGTAGAAGCTTGATCGCTTGAAGGAGATCCGTGGAACTATGGGAAAGAAGCCTAAGAAGAAAGCACCTAAGAAGAAGAAGACATCTCAGAAGAACTATGACAGTGGGAGAATCGATTGGGGATTAGGTGTAAGAAGCTCTTCAGATTCAGAATCATTTCAAAATGAAGATGAACTATCAGGTATGAATTTGCTATCCTCTGATGTTCCAGCTATCTATCCATTTGGAAAAGATGAAAGTGATAGCGAAACAACTGAATTTTCTCTTATCTATGAACAAGAAAGATATCAAATAGAGGCAGAATTTAAAAGGCTTTCAGATAAAATCAAAGATCAATAAGATCTATTGAACAAAAGGGAATGTGACTTCAAAGAAGAAGCTACCAAACTAAAGGCCCAACTAGAGGAAGGAAACAAGGTAAGGAAGTTATTCAAGGACAAATATCAAAAGTTGCAGGATGAAGTAACATCACTAAGAGATGAAGTCAATGAAATAAGCACAACCATCAAGAAACTCAGAGATAGATCCAGTTACTATGAAAGTCTTGAAGCCACGATCCGCTCGCTAAAGGAAGATATTGAAGAATCAAAGAAGTAGAATAAAGATCTACTCCAAGCTATTGAAAAACAGGTAAACGAAGTTATCAGCGTAAAATCTCAGCTGGAATGTGCCTTTAGAATTCGTCAAATGCAGCAGAATCTGAATGAAGAACAAGAAAAGGAGATTCTCAAACTAAGGCATCAGTTGGAAGAAGGAAGGAAAGCTGAAGAAGAAATGAAGAAGCAATGTCTAGAAAAGGAAGGACAACTTCAAGTTGAGGTAAATATCTTGAAAGGTAAATTAGAAGAAAAGGATAAATTGTTATGATTTCAAGATAGTACTAAAGCCTTGGATGATATTCTTAGTAGTCAAAGGTCTCCTGCTATCAAGACTGGTCTTGGTTTTCATGAATCTGTTGAAGTTGAATCTAGTTCACAAGGTGAGGCAAGGAACTCTAAAGAGAAATCTAAAATGATCAACAAGGAGATAAGAGAGATGAGAGGTCAAC
The DNA here is from genome assembly GCA_031772625.1 of Pinus tabuliformis. Classification (NCBI taxonomy): domain Eukaryota; kingdom Viridiplantae; phylum Streptophyta; class Pinopsida; order Pinales; family Pinaceae; genus Pinus; species Pinus tabuliformis. The sequence continues at coordinate 1,874,380,602 of CM062816.1, forward strand.
CCCATCAACAATCAAGGAAAGAGATTCTTCAAAGAAAATCTATTACTCCTAACTATGGAAGTAATAGTCAGCCATTTACTCAGATGAATAATATTGAATGTTATGAATGTCATAATCTTGGACATGTTGCAGCTAGATGTAGAAGAAGAATGATTCAAGATCATCACATTCCAGGTACCTTAACGGATACTGCTTTGCTTGCAATATGTTTGGTCACAAAGTTGTTGATTTCTACAGGAGGAATATGAAACATGTAAGATGCTATGCATGTAACAAGCTTGGACATATAACAAAGGAATGCAGGAACAAAGTACGGACATCACACCAAAAGGAGAAAACATCATCACACTTGAAGATATGGAAGAAGAAGGAAGTTCAGTCAGAAAGATGTGGCACAACACAATGTACTCAGACACAGCACAGCACAGACATAACAGACTCTGAGGGACTTGAAAGTATAAAACTTCAGTGTCCTGAATCTCATACGCAAGTTTCATAAAGGGAAGTCGCGTATATATGCGAGTTAGACACTGAAAAGTCGCGTATATGTCAGTCTGAGGAAAAGCAGTGGGGACAAGCTCAGAAAAAGGATCTAAAACTCTGGATGAGATTATCAATGTGCAGCGTTCTCTACTAATCAAGACAGGTCTGGGATATAATGGAGAAGCATCTCAAGCATCCACCTCCAAAAGTTATCTTGATGCAGCAAGGAGGAGCGAGCAAAGGCCTAATAGAAATCATCAGGTAAATCAGGGACAGTTTACCTCAAGAACGAACAAAGACTATCAAGAAAATCGGGGGCAAACTACCTTAAGGACAAACAGAAGCTACAACCAGCCACAGGTAAAATCTTCCCAATTTGCCTCAAGAATGGATGTTGGTAGAAACTACAATCGGTTGGATGATAGATTTGATAATCGCAGAAGTTTTTTCAATGGGCAATGTTTCTCTTGCCATAACTTTGGTCACAAAGCAGCTCAATGTGTTGCCTATAAGACAATCATGACTAGAGAAGCTCAAAAACAAAGAAGTATGTCTGGAATCACGAAGAGGACCTATAACAATTTTTCTGCCCTTGAAAGTGAAATTGAATGTTCTATTTGTAATAACTTCGGTCATGAAGAGTCTGAATGCAGGAGCAGGTTTCAGAAGACAACTCAGAAGGAACAAACCCCGAATGCCAGAACATGGAGAATGAAGGAACCACAACTAGAAAGATGTGGGATAGCTTTTTATGCAGAAGGACAGGAAAATCTATGGTACATCGACAGTGGATGTTCGAAGCATATGACAGGTGACAAATAAAAACTTGAATCATATAGTGTTTTAGAAAAGGGAAAGAAAGTCTCTTTTGGAAATGATACCCCTGCAGTCATAAAAGGAAAAGGCACTACTCATTTGAAAGAAAGGGTCAAAGCTGGAAACGTTTTGTATGTTGATGGCTTGAAGCATAATCTCCTGAGTGTCAGTCAGATGTGTGATCAAGGAACCGAGGTAATATTTCGATCAAATGGATGTAGTGTTCGTGATCTTGATACAGGAAAAACAGTGATTAAAGGCAGAAGAACTCCAAATAACTTATACATATTTGAAGAAGGACAACAACAATGCTGTTTGAGCAAGGATGATGAACATTGGTTATGGCACCGAAGGTTGGGGCATCTAAGATTTTCACAAATAAGGAAAGCATGAAAATATCAAGCAGTTCGTGGTCTCCCAGATATCAAAATTCCAGATAACACCATATGCAAATCATGTCAGTTTGGTAAGCAAACCAGAACCAACTTCCCTGAGAAGGAAGGCTCAGCCAGCAGGCCTCTTGAACTAGTCCATACAGATGTATGTGGTCCATTTAGGACAAGGTCACCTCGAGGAGAAGAATACTTTATATTATTCATTGACGACTTCTCCAGGATGGTTTGGTTAGGACTTATGAAACACAAGGACGAAGCATTCGAAAAATTCAAATCTTTCAAAGTCTTGGCTGAAAATGAATCAGATCACAAAATTAAGTGTCTCAAGTCTGACAGAGGTGGGGAGTTTACCTCAAATGAATTTTTCGATTTCTGTGAAGAACATGGAATAAGAAGGGAATTCTCTACAGCTAGGACTCCTCAGCAAAATGGAGTGGTGGAAAGGATGAACAGAACGGTTCAACAAATGGCTCGTGCTATGCTTGATGAGTCTGGAACTCCTGCAACCTTCTGGGGTGAAGCTGCATTTGCTGCGGTTGTTATTCTCAACAAAACAAATCTTCGAGTGAACAGCACTCAAACTCCTCATGAGCTCTGGTATGGTGAGACTCCTTCGGTAAAGCATTTCAAAACTTTTGGAAGCAAATGCTATATTAAGAATAATGATGAACAACTTGGAAAACTTGAACCTAGAGCAGATGAAGGCATTCTCCTTGGGTACTCTCCCCACAGCAAAGCATACAAGTGTTACAATAAAAGACTTGGAAGAATTGTTGACAGCATTGATGTAGTGGTTGATGAAAAAGGATACATTCCTAGGCAAGTAAATTATGAAAATATCGAAGAGGATGAAGACTACTCTCCAAATCAGACTGATGATGAAGAAGAACCTCAAGAGGCACCAGAGGAACAGATAAGGATAGAAGAGAAGACTCCATCCAGGTATGTTCAGAAGAATCATCCAGAATCTCAAATTTTGGGGCAGAAAGAGGCAGGCGTACAAACAAGAAGAACAATTGCAGAAGCTTCAAGCTATTTGGCATTACTCTCCTCCACTGAACCACAAAATGTAAGAGAGGCATGCAAAGATGAATGTTGGGTCAAGGCAATGGATGAAGAACTTGAGCAGATCGAAAAGAACAACACTTGGGAGTTGGTTCCTAGACCAAAAGATAAGAATGTCATAGGGACAAAATGGGTCTTCAAAAATAAGTTGAATGAAAACGGGGAAGTAATTAGAAACAAGGCCAGACTTGTTTGCAAAGGGTATGCTCAACAAGAAGGAATAGACTTTGAAGAAACTTTTGCTCCTATTGCAAGACTTGAGGCCATCCGAATGTTCCTTGCTCTCTCAAGCTTTCAGAAGTTCAAAGTATTTCAAATGGATGTGAAATCAGCCTTTCTAAATGGAGACTTAGAAGAAGAAGTATACATTGAGCAGCCAGATGGTTTCATTCTTGGGAATGATCCAAATCTTGTATGCAGACTGAAAAAGGCTCTCTATGGTCTTAAACAGGCTCCAAGGGCTTGGTACTACCGCTTGGACAAATATCTTCATCAACAAGGTTTTTCAAAAGGTTCAGCAGATAGCAATCTCTATATAAAAGTTGAAAATGACAAATTGCTAATCCTTGTTGTGTATGTAGATGATATTATCTTTGGCAGCAATGAAGAAGCTATGAGTCAAAGCTTTGCCTTAGTGATGCAGAAAGAATTCGAAATGTCTTTTCTTGGAGAACTGACATATTTTCTTGGTTTGCAAATCCAACAACATGAAGACGGTATCTTTTTGTCTTAAACCAAGTATCTCAAGCAGATCTTGAAGAAATATGGCATGGAAGATGCAAAACTAGTATGTACCCCCATGGTTACAGGATGCAGCCTCAGTGCAAATGATGAATCTGCAGCAGTGCATCAACCAACCTATAGATCCATGATTGGAAGTCTTCTTTATTTGACAGGTACTCAACCAGACATCATGCATGCAATGGGAATAGTTGGAAGATTTCAAGCAAATCCTAAAGAAACCCATCTTCAGGCAGTAAAGAGAATTTTCAAGTATCTTCAAGGAACTCAAAACTATGGCTTATGGTATCCTAGAGATACAAATCTCACACTTCATGCTTATACAAATGCAGATTGGGCCGGAAGTGTGGATGACAGAAAGAGCACAAGTGGTGGTGCATTCTTTATGGGTTCCAGATTAGTTTCTTGGTTCAGCAAGAAACAGAGTTCGATTGCTCTATCTACAGCTAAAGCGGAATATGTGGCTGTTGCGTCTTGCTGCACTCAACTCCTTTAGATGATGCAAACCTTGCAAGATTTTCAAATCACTTGTACACCACCTATCTCCACCTTATGTGATAATACAAGTGCAATCAGCATTTCAAAGAACCCAGTCATGCATTCAAAGACCAAGCACATACCAATCAAGTATCACTTTCTCCGAGAACAAGTGTTGGAACAAAAGGTCAAGTTGGAGTATGTTCCTTCTAAGGAACAAATTGCTGATATTCTCACCAAACCACTGCCCAGGGAGACATTTGAATACCTCAGACAGAAGCTGGGTGTAGTTGATGCATCATCTTGCTGTTAAATCTTGTCTATTTCAGAGAAAAATGGGTGTACACGAGTTTCCTAAGGAGGATCCGCGTACATACGCCGATTTGTTCAAATACAGTCGCATATATGGAGGTTTGATGGATATCAGTAGGGACAGGCTCTGGTTGAAGATATTTTGATATGGGTCTGACAGAGACCACCTGGCACAAGTTCAAGGGGAGCAGATAATCTTCTAATAATGCATTGTTGGCATTATCTTAGAAGCTTTTGGTTCTAGTTCACAGCTGTTGTTGGTTTCAGTTGGAACAGAGGCAGAGGGAGAGCAGAAGGAAATCTTGGTTGCTGATCCGAATGGTGATTGACAGATGCTGCTGCTATCAGTTATTGGTGATTTTCATAAGTCTTGTTCTAGATATTTCGTCTCTATGTCATGTATCTCTTCTATGGTATCTCTTTATGGTGTCAAGGTCATGTAACGACCTATTTTGGTTTCCCCACTATGCCTGGGATGAACATGTAATGAACTTGGTTGTCATCTGTAAACTTTTGATATATCCCCACTTGGTTGGGAGATGGATGTATGAGTCTTTGGTGCTAGGAAGGTCACTTATGATGTATAGAGTCATGTTCTTTCTTGTAGAACATGTTTTTTGCAGACCTTGCTTACAGTCAGAGGGAGCATGGTCAGATTGGTACACATTGGCATATACAAAGGGGGAGCTCATTCGGAGATTTCAGCAGGTACTCAGGGGGAGTATGGACAGCAGAATGTTTATCAAGGAAAGTGAATATTTTGGTCCACCCTTTGCCCTTGATGTCAAAGGGGGAGAGTGATCTGGTGTTGTTGCCATCAAGTCCAAAGGGGGAGATTGTTGGCATTATGATGCATGTGTTGTACTTGATGGCAACCCACTCATAGAAGAACATCTCACTTAGTTATAACTAGATGAATCTTCAGAAGAGATATCAGATGTGATTGAATGCATGAGATGGAGGACAAGCTCAAAGGAATCAGATGATAGTTCTAAGTGTGACAAGTTAGCTTTCCCATCAAGTCCAAAGGGGGAGATTGTTGGCATTATGAGACAAGTGTTGTCCTTGATGGAAAATCACACAAATGACAGATCATAGTGCAGCAAGTCAGCATCAAGGATTTGATGATCAGACTGCAAGAATGAAGAGAAAATATATATACGCAGGTTCATCGTGACCAAGCCGCGTATACATGTGGGTTAGACGTTTCAAAGGTGCATATGCGTATACATGCACTTTCATGCAAGGAAAAGCGCGTATATGTTGGAGAACTTACCTTTGGTCCGTGGTAGTTAGTCCTTGGTATTTGAACCTATGGTTTTGGACCATGGTACCTCGTTAGAAGTGTTGATCCCAAGTATTGGGTCCGTGGTATTGGTTTATTATGGTTTTGGACCGTGGTATTGTGGAAGGCCTAAGACTATAAAAGGAGAAGAAGATCATTAGGCATGCGTATCGAAAAAGTCTTGAATATCTGAAGAAGTATGAGATCCAGTATGCAGGTTATGGGTTGATGATGCATTGCTTAATCTGAGCTAAGGAGGGATCTCACAGGACGATGGAGATCAAGATCTAAGGATAGATCGGGATCAAATGGTTTGAAATGAACTATCTCTATATGATTGATTATGTTTATTCTAGATCTATATACTGACGCATGTAATGATCTGAACTGGGTATAACTTAAGATTTGAAATCGCTGCAAGACATGATTGAATATTTTTAGATCTGTACACGTGTTGGCTTTGGTATAAGCGTGTATGTATGCAGGTTTGGTTCATTGTAGTAGCGTATACCATTTGAGCTATGATGTCTGAAGTTACAGGTGGTTCTGGTTGTTGATGAGTTCTGATGACAGTTTAAAGGTGTCAGTATTCTGCATATCTTGCTTGGTCGATTGTGTGTGGCTTCAGTATTGATGGATGAGAACTAATATTGGATCAGGACCTTAATGACTCATATTTATGTGATCTCATGGACTAGATCTGGGTGCTAACACATATATTATCCTTGTATATTGTCATGATCTGGTTATGTCTGAAGTCAGGAAGTGCAGCGAAGTTATGAATAAATAATTAATGACATATACGCTAGTTCGCTTTGGTGAAGTTGCGTATACACACTGGTTCGGCACTTCCAAGTAGCGTATGCACTTTGATGCATGATTTTGATGGTATAGTTGGTTCTGATTGATATTGCAGAGTTCTGTGTCTGCTCTGTGTTCTAGTGACTGTGTTGATGACAGGGTTTCAGTGTTTCAGTGATTCAGAGATTGATGATGCTAGTATTGATTGTTTTGTGCTTCAATGATATTTATGGGTCCATTATGAAAATTTGATGAAACATGGCCTTCAGATTATAGTATTGTGCTTCAGGAGTATCCAGTCTGAAAATGTATGAAACGTGGTACCTGGAGGAGAGAAGATTATAGGCTGGCGCCTACGTACTAGTATCTTAGCTAGTACAAGAGCTAAGGGGGTTGTAGCTCCCATCCAGGAAAGTCTGGAAAACGAGAGAGGGTTGTAGCCCTCTGCAGGTTGCAACCTACGTATTGGTAAAGGATTGCACCAGTACAAAATATTGTAAAATGAAGTTTCTTATTGAAAGAAGATAGAGACGACTTGTAGCAGGTGGTTTTCACCCACATTGGGTTTCCACCTTATATCATGGTGTTCATGTGTGCTTCTTGTGTGTGATGATCTGTTCTGTTTTACTGCACTTGCCTACTATTCATATGGTTAATGAAGTTATGATGCACTAACTAAGGATCAACATTTAATGGATTAACTGAATCATAAGTATTCTGGATATACGCTAGTTGCATTAGACACAGCTGCGTATATACGCGGGTACCATGAACTGAAGTAGCGTATATGTATCTAAGTATGGAAATGAAAAAGTTTTATTGATTTGATAATACTGATTCACCCCCCCCTCTTAGTATTATTTCCAACATAACCATCAAGAACTACTCAAGCATTGAGCACAACACTTTTTGAAGGAGAGGGGCATGTTAGGTCCCTATACCACTAGTGTACCACCTTACTATTATTAGTACAACTGCCTTATTATGTTGTTGTGCCCATGTAGTCCCCATATTGTTATTATTGTGCCGCATAGAAGCCCACTATTGTTATTATTGTGCCCTTAAATTATTATTGTTATGTCGGCTCTCATTATATTATGACCCGTTAGACTCCTATATATAGAAAGGAGGTCTTGTCATTTGTATCATCCAAGAATTTTTCATTTGTGTAATGTAAAGGAGGTTGCCCCCTCTTAGAGGGTTATTTCTAAGGCATTGATCTATCTTTTCTGTCTTTTGTGAGCTGGTTTTATAACATTTAGGCTAAAATTAGCTACCCTCACTTTCATGTTCTTTGAGTAATCATGAATTTGGAAGAATTTCTTCATTCCCAGTAGTAATGCTTATGCATCCTCTAATTTATTCATTTCACCATCAAATGTAGGGGGCTTGACCTTCTTAAATCCCCAATGCATATTCTCTCTCCCTTCTTTTCCCATGATGATGATGAGAGTGATGAAGATGATGTGGCTTCCTATGAATGTTCTCATGCTATTGTTCATGGGTGATAAAATCATTTTAAGGAGTACTTGACAAAGTGCTTCCTTTGATAGTATCTTGACTTAACAACCAATGCCTATTTCTAGATCTACTTCGATCTTCCCCATTAGTCCTTTCCTCTTGTCCTAAAGGACTTTGTTTATCCCTGTGACTAATCCCAATTCATGCTTCCTCTTCCTTTGCAGGTCTAACAAGATTTGCAATATATCTGCATTGAATTCAACTTGTTTCTCTTATGCTCTAACAAGCCTTTCATTTTCATCCTTACAACTCGTTATGTTAGCTGTCAAGCTCCTCAATGTGCATCCAATTAGGAGAATTTGTCCCTCCTCCTTGTTCAAATTATCTTTCCTCTTCATTTGCCCTTTCTCATTCATATCCATGATTTAATTGATCAGAGTTGTACTACACCATTATGTTATTCATTCCTTTGTCCATTAGTTATATACTATATCTTCCTTTTTTTTCATGCATACTTTGACCTTCATGTGTCATCATACAAACACATAACTGTTAATTTTAAACGTACATAGATGCATCATGTAGACCATCACCTTGGCTTGTTATTGGAAATTCTCTGACGTAAATCTAGATGCAACATTACACCTCAGTTAGCACATCATTATCAATAAAATCACATCAATAATTAATACCATGCTACATGTATATGTTCAACACAATGAAGACACACCAAACAATACATATGAGCAATTCACACAACAATCAAGTTTCTAATGCTTATCACAAGGCTTTAAGGCCTCACTTGTTCTTTAAAGGTCCAATATTGAGCATTCACCCTGTTAACTTTGTGACAGAGCCCATCCAGTCCAAGAGTTGAACCTGGAAGTTCTGATACCACCTTGTAATGTGTCTCCTACTATCTTTGGCCCCAGCTAAAGGTAGAAAGAGGCAGTTACTATGCTGAACTGACCTTCAAAGTCCTGTTATGCAAGTGGGGTCTAGATTTTTTGATCTCTTACAACTTCTTCAAAACATAAAATAGATAGCATCGTTGTGTTTGTCTCATCGAGGCCTTTCCAAAAATATAGCATTTGCTTCAATATAGCATCCAGATCAAAAGATATGTCTAGTTAACATTTGGCCAATCAGATTGTGCCATGTCATCTAATACCCCTCATGGTGCCCACGTGGCTACCTCAGTCATGTGTCATGTCATGCCACGCGGAAGTTGTCAACCTACTCGTACCAAGTCATGAATTAATATCTTCATATAGTCCATATGAACCAACCATAACATAATTATAACATACATGTTTGAGGTATGTGGGTGCGGGCCCTCTATGGCCACGTCACCCCATTGAATAGATACATGACAGGTTCCCATACTGCTCCTCATTAAAACCAATCAAGGGCATCCCTCTAGGCTAAATTGAAATGCACACCTTGATATAATACTTAGCCTCCCCCTTGACCTTTAAACAAACATATTTGTAGCGCATGATGCTCGTACCCATTCAAACAGGCCCACGTGCCATGTCACCTCAAGACTTAAATCTGGGGTGTTCTACCATGTGCTTTGTCCAAAATCTCTGGGGAATGGGTTTGGGTGATGTTACTGGTCCTAAACACCAGGGTGATGTCATCCCATGTCATTCCCTCCACGTGGAATAGTTCCCATGTAATCTTTGAATCCCTGCAATTTATGGATTTCATGTTATATGTGATTTGGGGATTTTCCACCTTATCGACATATGCGCCCACATAGTGGCCCACCATGCCACATTTCCCTAGAATTCTAATCCAGTGGTACTTGACCAACCTCCCATTGAAACCTCTAGGTTACCAAACCTCCATAGAAAAGTCCTAGAGTCATCTAATGACTATGAATGCTCACCCATCAATGGCCTAAATTTCTATTGCTTAAGTTCTTGGTCATTATGCTTGGTCACATGATCTCAGAGGGTTAAGCTATTTCCTTCAAAAGTTCTATGCTTTGGAGTTTAAAAGAATCCTATCCCTACACTTATCAATTGCTATTAAATGTATAAGGGGCTTCACCAACGTTACTAATGCACAATCTATATATGGACAAGGGTATAACTAGGTTCTTCTAGGACTATCCCTTTTGAGATTCACCGAAACTTGGCCACGACCTTTAATTAACAACACACACACACACACACATGTATACACATATAACATGGTCATGTATCTTCTGATCATATCAAAATCTTTGCCCAGTTAGACCTATAGTCTACAAGCATATACATGTATATCATTGTCAATCTTCCCGAGCTTACAATATATAAACCAAGGACTACTAGCTTCGTTATTTTTATATAATCATTCAACTAATTAACAAGGTTTGTCTAGCTCTTTATAGACAGGTCATTTGGACCAATTTGTAGACTCAAGATAGATAAAAGAATAAACCATTTCCTAATTAAGACATTCAAGAGCATTTCTACACAGGAATTCACATTCCTCATTGTTAACATGGGAAAGTTATCAACACAAAGACCAAATATACCAATAGGTTTGTGAAAATAATTATTCATTAATAGAAATTTCCATCTCTTCATGCTCAAGAAGTCTTGGGTTACTTTTAAGCTCAAAATATCCACAAGAAATGAATCATTCCATAAAATATTTACAAAACATAATGACATTCCTTACTCATGTAGGAAAACAACAATCCTCAAAATTAACATAACATTACTTTAACACAATAAATAGAGACATAATAATCATAAGCACAAAACATAAGAGTATACTTATCTTATAAGAAATAAGGCAATTGAGAGTGGGACTATAACTCTCCTCCAAACCTTAGACAAGATATAGCTACAGTTACTTATAGTTGTCGCCCCAGAGCTAGTTTCCAATGCTTGAGGTGAGGTGCTTTTGAGAGGATATCCAATATTGACATCTAAAATAGGATATGTCCAAGGTAACCCTGTCTTCCTTCACTAACTACACAAGCTTCCACAGTGTAGAGAGCCTCAACTCACTTTCAGGAGAAGAGAGCCCACATTAAAGGAAGGTTCATTAGTGTATGAGCTACTGTAGGAGAATAGAAGCCACTTTTACTAGGTAGTTCATTAGTGAGAGAAAGCACCATTATTGTCAACACCTAGTGGTTCATCAATGTCCCAATTACCTAGGTGTTTCTCTCCTGGCTAGTAAGTTCATCAATCCATAAGCTTCCAATGGGTTATTTAGCCTTCAGGAAAGCCACTTTTCTCTATAATGTCTTCCACCTATCAAGCCTCTTTGAGTGTTTCTCAGCTAGTTCACTTTCTCCAAAACTCGATCATTGTGAGTTTTGGTCATTTCTCTACTAATTCTCTTACACCTCATATGAGGAATCTCTAACATTGTTTACTAGTATTCTCTTCCAATGCATATGCGTTTAATGAATTACCCTCCTGCTGCATATGTGCATGCGTGAGAGAGTGAGAGAATGAATCCCTCCTTTTTCCTCTCCCTCCCTGTGAAATTGTTTTGTGCGTGCCTAATAGACCAACCACTTGTCTTTTTTCAAGGCTCCATATAGTCCATCTCCTTGGAAAATGCATCCCATTCCTGTAATTTAATTTTTTTTCCTATTTGCTTGTTGTCTAAGCTAAATGACACTTGGGTCTATACTTTTCTTTTTCAATTAAATTTATTGCGCAATCATCCCATTAAACTTCTGAGCCAACCCATGGTTGATGCATTTAAAATTGCCAATTCCTCAAACAATCTCCCTCTCTATGCAACTAGAATTCACGTCCCTTTCTCTTGACTTTTCTTTTTTTTAAATAATTACAATTATTTACAATGAACCCGATTATTAATGAGGGAGAGGTTACAACGTTCCCCAAAATCAGGGAAACAAGGTCCAAATATATAGTTCAACCTTCAAAACCTTTCCTGTTTTATATTTATTACTTAATTTTACTTGTATTTTAATTCATTTATACATTTAAATATAAAACGCTAGATAGCTTGAAAAGAAAAATAGATTAGATACATAGAAACCAATCCAAATAAAAATTCTTAATTTTAATGTACCAATTATATCCAATTCTTAAATGGTTAATACAAAATTCTGGTTTGTGTTAAAAAGATAAAAAATCTAATAGTTAAAAAAGTTATCTATATAATAGATAACAAACATAAAAATATTATTTATTAATATTTTATGAATAATAGCATTAATACCTATGCACCTATAATGATATAAATTAGAACAATATAGATGGCTTCTTTTTCCAACCATTTAAATGGTGCATGGGCATCTCTTTAATGTTTTTCAAAGTATTGAGAACTATGTGAAATGAATAATAAAGTATTGAATATACCATATAATGAATAACGGTTTCATATTTTTTTTAATAATTGAAAGATGGTTTGACTTTTTGCTTCTTATATTTGAAATTAGATATTTTTGTAATTGTTATATTTGAATCCACACATTTTAATGAAGCAAAAATCATATAGTAATTTTTTATTTTAATAATTTTAAAATCATTTTAATTTGATGGTGAACATTATTTTCCACAATTTGAATAAAATCAAGCCAGCCATTATAGAAACCTTTGCGTTGAAATTACAATCATTGATTATGAAATTTAAAGAATATATTTAAAATTATAAATAATATTTTAATAAATAATATTTAAATTAAAAATAAATTGTATACAAATTAATATTTAACTTGAAAACAAACTACACAAGACCACTATTTTGAATAAACTCTGATTCATTTATTTAACTTGAAAACAAACTACACAATTGACCACAATCTTGAATAAACCATGATTCATTTCTTTGATTAGAACATAGATGAGGAGGCTTAGGAAAATATAATCGTCGCTACTACCCATCTAATACATGAGTCATCTACCATTCAAATAATCTCAAATTATAAGGGTTGAATGGATACTAGCCAGTTTGACCTATTAAAGGATGTAAATTGTGGGTGATACGTAAAGGAAGGACATAAATGGTATAATTAAGGAATGTTGAACCAATAATGAAAAGGAATCAGTATATAATCAAGTTTAATTATTAATTATTAAGGTATGGTAGGATTATTTGTAAATCGATTCTAAATATTAATATTAAAGAAGTTGAAATTGTTGATAGAACTTGTTTTCATATTGTTTCTATCTTTTTACATTACAAGTATATGGGTGACGCCTCTAAGGATTTGAACACGGGTGGGACTATCTGCAAATCGATTCCAAATGCCCAAACTCCAGAGGCCAGAATTGGTGATGGGACCTGCTTCCATATTGCTTGAATCCTCTTACAATACGGACGTATGGGTGACGCGTTTAGAGATTTGAACATGGGTGAGACTACTTGCAAATCGATTCCAGACAACAAAACTCCAAAGACCAGAATTGGTGATGCGACTTTCTTTCATATTGCTTGTATCCTCCTACACTACGGGCGTATGGGTGACACCTCCAGATATTTGAACACAGCGGAGACTACTTGCAAATCGATTCCAAACACCAAAACTCTAGAGGCCGGAATAGGTGATGGAACTTGTTTTCATATTGTTTGTATCCTCCTACACTACGGGCGTATGGGTGATGCCTCTAGAGATTTGAAGACAAGTGGGACTACTTGCAAATCAATTCGAAACACCAAAACTCCAGAAGCAAGAATTGGTGATGAGACTTTCTTTCATATTGCTTGTATCCTCCTACACTACAGGCATATGGGGGATGCCTCCAAAAATTTAAATACGAGTAGAACTACTTGCAAATAGATTCTAAACACTAAGACTCAAAAATGGGTGATGCCTCCAAAAATTTAAATACGAGTAGAACTACTTACAAATCGATTCTAAACACCAAAACTCAAAAACCCAAAATTAGTAATAAAACTTACTTTCATACTATTTGTGTCATCTCACATAAGCGTTTTAAATCATTGAATTTATTAATTTGTCATTAATTATTAATCTATACCAATTTTTTACACACTTCAATTAAAAGATGTAAATAAGTTGAGTTATTCAATTAAATTCTTTGATACAGTGGAATGATTGAAGCATATTTTCGTATCAACTATTTTTAATGGAAATTGATATTAAAATGACAATTAAATTTGGTTCATTTTTGAGAGGAAAACATCTTAGCTGCTATATATTTTTTAGACGAAGTAAATATTGATCAATTTATTTTAAAGATTCTTATTTACAAAAATAAATTAACATACATGAAAAACATGATTTTACTCTGTGAATTTTAAGTTCATTTACAAATAAATTACCGGTTGGGTTTTAATTGTTCATGTAGAACACGACACCTAAGATCACGATCCCTATTTTCCAAAAGCTTTTTCAAATAAAACAATATTCCATTTGACTTTATGAAAACTTTATATTCACGAGTTTTTGTCAATTTAGAAAATAGTAAGTAACATTTTTCTCGTTATTTATAGGATGTTAATTTTAAAAAATTATAAATAATTAAAAAAATCAATTAATTATAAATATAAATTTTAATATTTATTTTTAAAGAGATAATTATATATAATTGAATATGTATAATAAAATATTTATTATTTAAATATTTTATTTAATATATATATTGAAATATTAATTGATATTGTGTTAAAATGTTAGTTAAAAAAATTGTGAAATAAAATTTCTTTAATTTAATTTCTTTTAGATATAGAGAAATATTTCATAAAGGTTTTTTGTCTTTGTTTATTTTTTCTTTTAAATTTGATATGAGTGATATTTTTTAAAAATCACAATAAAATATTTTGATATACATATATAGAAATAAAGTTTTTTTTGTTAATTATTATTAACTTTCACTAAGATTGGAATGGTTTCTAGAATTTTAATAAGATAAAGATTATTTGAAATTCTTTAGAAATTTATTTATATGATAAAAAATTATAAAGAAGTATTCTAAAATGATTATGGTTTTGTTAACTTAAAAAGTCAAGAAAAATGAATATTTTGGAATTTAAAGATAATTGAAGGTAAGATAACAATCTAAGATAGAAAGTGCTTGTCACGTACCCGATTTTTTATTATTATTAATCGTATTTAATATTCTATTGCTCGTTATGGTTTCTAGTACGAACGCCTCACTGTTCGTTGACTTACCCACATATGGATTTATATGTTGTAATGTATATGAACATATATTGTTTACACAAATGATTGCTGGGAAATTAATTTATCAACGATTATGGTTTTCATAAACCTAGGGTGGCAAGGACTCTTGAGCGATTTGGTTGATTGCTTTATTAAAATTGGGCCGCCATATGAACCTTGGGTGTTATTAGAGTTGACAACCCGAGGCATCCGCTGGCATTCCATTGTAATGACAGGTGGGCACGGCATTAAACACACCGGCTCGATCACGTGAAGGGAGTGGGCTGGCGTCAAGTCCCCGCCTAACTCTTTACCGCCATGATCAAGGGTGTGGATGGCTCAGGATGGATCCGAGGGCGGAGACGCCTCCAGATGTCATAGCTGAGGTTTGGATGGTATATGACTTGCCCTTCTCGATTAATCGGGTTATTGTGAAGCTCGGCGCCCCTTTGCTCTGCTCCGCGCCACCTCGTTCCAGTCTGAGCTCTTCTAGTAAATTCCTCATGCGCTGAGCACTCGTTCCTCCGCCGAGCGAGTAATCTTGCGCCGATCATCCGTCTGTTCATTATATATAAACATATACTACTGAACTCTGGAGGTATGTCACGGATTGTAACCTACCGGCTCTTTTTTTTCTGTTGTTCTTTTGCTTTCGGGTAGATGATTATCTTCCTTCATGTGGCGATGCTAATTGTTCCTTGCCATGGTGTGTGCATGCAGTAGAACCGGTTCAGAGTTCGTTCAGATGAGGAGGCCCTCCTTCGAAGGCTATGGTGCTCCCGGCTCTATACCAGGTGCGTTTCTCCCGGTTGCACGGTATGCGATTTGGGTTACATTTCTTACTCTTTATTTGGTCTACCCGCAGAGGGTCTCCCCTGCGCCGAGCCGTAGCCCAACCTTACCTCACCGTGGTTGGTCGCAGGTGGCAACGGGAGGCTCCCCACTGTACTATTCCGAGCCTGCCCTTGTGCTGGCCATGGGTTCCATCGAAACCCTGGCGCTTTCCGTGGTTAAGGCTAGAGATTCCTCCAGAAAGTGGAAACTGTATTCGCATTTTAACCATTTGTAATTTGAAATGTTATGTTAATGTTGTATATCGAATGGTACTCCGGCCATGGCCTTGTGGTTTACAGATGTTGGGGCTTCAGGCCCTTTTTTTTTTTTTAATTCCTTTTCTAATGATATGTTACAGATATTGGGGCTACAGACCCTGTTGGTTTTCTTTATTGTGAACTGTTACGACCGTATGGTTTTTTATCAATTGACTTTAAATCTCCACCACTGTTTCATGTCGGCTAGGAGATTTCTTTTGCGTCAAGAATGATATGGTTCTGTTGGCCAAAGGCTTTGTAAACTTTCCATATAATGTTCTGGTTAATATTTATACTGTGGTTATGCTTTTGATACATGGTAGAAGTTTTATGTACATTCTAATGCATGAAGTCGCAACTCCCATTACGGTTCTTGCATGGATATTCTATGGCTGTCCCACTGGCAGAGTATGTGGCCTCGGTTGTCCGGCCCTATGCTTACTCTGTGGACGGGAATGGTCTGAAATTCCGCTCTTACCAAGAGCCAAATGTATTTCTCTGGTTTATAGTTCAGTTACTTTACCATTTGCTGTTACTTTAACCCCGCGGATGACAGCCTAATGCTGCTGGGTTTTATGTTCGGGGTTCTGTTTGTTAATGCATTATACATTGATACTGTTAACACATCAGCATTCGTATTATTATCACATTAATCTTGGTATTGTTAACACATTATTCTTTGATACACGTTCTGTGGGGTCGCAGTTTGCAGAGGTGTACCGAGGCACTCCCGGTATTCACTATATGTTAGTTACTTCTTTATTAAAATCTCATTGCAGGGTTGTCTTGTATTGCAGGGGTTGCCCGACTCGGAGGGCTTGTCTCCCCTTACCCTTTCTATAATTATTCTATATCATGAGTTTAATGCCACACTCGAAAGACCACTGATCTTTCCTAGTAATAGAATTGAGTTATGGAGATTATTGTCTCACTTCCTTGTTTTTCATACCTGTAACTTGTAATTCCTCTCTCTGCTTTTCCCAACTACTCGGAATAGTAGTGTTGCGATCGGTCTGCTACAACCAGGGTTTTATCCTTACCCTTGCTCCTGTCATTTGGCAGTGAGACCGAAGCTCAACCGTTCGGGTCTCTGTCTGGAACAAGGCGCAGGCTCCTATACTTAAAGACTAACATCTGCTATCCAGCTAGTGTGCAATTAGGAAGTAGCAATGATATTTTTAAGCAACAATTATCTCCTATGCATTACAGATATTTATAGGGTTTAACTTAAATGACTTGCAGATACTTGTAGAGATTTGAGGGTTTCAATCTTACTTACCTGGCCTCGGCCAGCCCTTAAGTCCCTTAGTAGATCACCTGCACGCAAGCTTGTGCATAACTATTTAGCCGCCCATCCGTGAGACTCGTCCTTCGAGACCAGAGCCTCCCCCCTTGCATTCCTCTTGCCGGATCACTATCCTCAGCAAGGTTGCACTGTGTGCTCGACTATCTGGTCCTTACCAGACGTAGTCTTTCATTCACTCTTTTTTTTTTCCTCTGCCTGTCTCTACAGCGCAGATTTTTGCCATCCTCTCCCTTTTTCCCTGGAAGCTTTTCCAGTTAGGGAAGGTGGTTAAAGTCAGTTCCAATAACCGACTTTCCTCCCAAGAGTTGCCAACACTTATCATGAGTATTCTTTATTAAAATATTTTAATGCACATGTAAAATAAAAGAAATACTCTTAAGATCTTTAAAAAAAAAAAAACAGACAATAAAATAGTCTTCCAATGTCATTCTTAATCCAGTCTTTTACCGTAGTGAAATTTAAATATTTACATATTCCCGGGGTCATCACAGTGTTTTTCATCTTTAATTCTTTTAGGGTCACAAAAATGATAGCATGTTTCATTCCATGGTGTTTTAGGATTTTACCATCACCTAATTTCACTATGGAACTCTTAAGAATTTGTTTTTATTTTAGCAATGATTATTTTTTTCTTTGCTCAAGTCCCGATAGAGAAATATTTTTATTTTAAATATTTTTGTTAGGTAAACATGCCTCAACCATAGTGCCAAATGAGTTTAGTTTATAGTCATTGTTTTTCAACCCATGTTATTAGTGCCTTGTGTATTCAACCAATGGATTACATGTAGTGGATCCTTTAAAGACTTCGAGTCCTACATTTTAAAGGATGGCAAGTGAGCCAATATTGGGTTGACTTGGCTAATGGTTTTTTCCACAAGGGTTTTCTAAGGTAAAAATTATGTTTCTATGTTGTTTTTGTTTTTTTTTTCTTGCATTCTATGTTTAAGAGTGGTATCATAGACATGGCAAGAAGATCATGTGTGTTGAAGTGTTGTGAAATGTTTAGTCATTGATGGTGTATTCCTGGATTTGTGTAAAGGTCACTTGGTATTGAGTCCAAAGTCTATACAAGTTGGTAATACATTTTACAATAATTACCAAGCTCATCATGTTAGGATCATGGGCTAGAGGAGTCAATGGTTGCAAATATCGATATGTATGTTCTTAGTATGTTAAGGCCAAAGCCAATAGAGAGAAATGATATGTGAGAATGCAAGGGATAAAAGTCATGGTGATTATGAAAGTGGAATAATTAATGAGGGATGCTTGTTCATGGCTACATATTCGATATTATCAACCTAACTAGATTTATCTTGTGAATTATTTGTGATTTTTTTCTTAATCTCAATAATATTGATGTTGAAAAGGTTGAGACTAGGGTGATTATATGGTAGAACTTCCTCTATTCTTGAGTAACTCCCTTAAAAAGGAAATATGCTTCCATGAAGATCAGGAATGTTGATCATGAAGCCTATTCGGTAATGTTAGGTTTGACATCAATGGGGTAGCATAAGCTAAATAAAACATGGGTACCAATGTATTTTAAATCAACTTGCATTGCAATTGGAGGATAAGTTACATTTTGTAATATATCTAGATTCAACTAAGAAAGAAATAGTATCAATATGTGGCAAGGAAATGATGTATTTATGAGTAGTGATCATGCTTAGGGATGGAAGTTGCTTTGAGGGAGGATTTGGAAATCTAACTATTGGTGTGGAGAGTCATAAATCCAACATCAAAGCACAATTATTAATACTAGAAGATGTGAACATATCTTTTTATCCACTCAAGCATTTGGTAACATTGCTAGAGCATACATTAGTGGAAAAATCAAAGGGACCAAGTTGCAAAATACATAAGAAGGCCAAGGTTAGATGAGAGAACCACAAGCATGGAGAATTTTCCATGATGCTTATTTGATTTGGAAGAGGTTGTGAATGACTAGAATCTCTTCCCTCTCTAGTGGATCCCAAGAACATGTTGTGCTATAATCACCCATTGGGCTGGAAAATGTAAAGGAAAAGACAAAAGACAATGTATAGAAAATAATGTTTAGGAGTGGTTTCCTGTGGTGGAAGATAGAAAAGAAGAGGTCACAAGAAAAACACCAAAATATATGAAAATGAAAAAATGACTACATAAATGTCCACACAAAAATAAATAAATAAATCTATTTTGAAAATGAATTTTTTCAACTACATATAAATAATCATATAAATATAAAATTCTAATAAACATGCTTATCTTTAAGTAAAATCTAAAACAATAAAATGCTAATTTTAAAATCTTTAAATATTTTTTTAAATATATAAAATTAAATTAAATTTATTTTAACTCCATAATTTCTAAATCTGTTATAATTTAGACAACAAAAACCATAAAAGGTGAAATGAATTAAAATAAAAAATATATTTCAGAAGGAAAAACACGAAACATGCACTAAATTTAACCTCCCTTCACTTATCAATATGAACTTATCTTTATTTCGATCTTTCTGCCTGAAGAAATAGAGGACATGAAATTATTTTGTGATCCCTCGTTACCTCTCATATAATATAGTTCAACAACCATTTGAAATAATACAGAGCTGATAAGATTAAATACAAGAGAGAAGCACGCATGTATAATTTGTGTTTAAATTTGACTATGGAACGCATATATCGTACTCCAAAAAAATTCATAACTAAAGCTTTGCACATTTTTCTCATAAATGAGATAATATGGAGAATTATTTTATTTTAGTGTGGATGGATAATTAATTTAATAAGTATTTTTTTTTGGTATTTAGATGGTAATCAGGTAAGGTTAGCTATTAACTATTTAAAGTGGGATGTTTATTATTAGGATTGTGTTAGGTATGGCTTAGTCTATATGGTTTTTTTAGAAGTTTAATTTTCTCAAAGTGACTAACATCCTAAAGCTTTTCTCATGAAATTAATCATGTGACCTAGCACACACTAAATCCCACACAAACCCATTAGTCTATTTCTCATAGATGTTAATAAAAATTCTTTATTAAATATAAATAAATAAATTTATTCTTTAATTTAAATCTTTATGTTAATTTTCTTGTAATAAATGTAAAATATTAATATATACTTGTCATGTGCTCTACATCAATTAATCTATAAAATTTGGAATCCATATCCTACTTATTCGCCATTATCATACAAAATTATCAAATAACAAATAATATCATCTAAATTTATAAAACGAATAATTATGCCAAATTTATCAAAATTTTAAAATTAAAAATAATATCAGTTTACATATAACATAGATCTACCACATTGGGGGTCATAACCTAGGGCCAACTATGAAAAGGGGCTAAGGGTACAAGTCCAGTGGAATCAAGGGCCATATACTCACCTAGTTGTACCAGTGTCTCTGAGATCCCCAATATCCTGCGCCATTTAATAACTAAAATTCGTGCAAAATGTTAAAGTAAAGTAACAACATGAATCCATTTTATTAGCGTGACGGACATGAACCCAATGCATCCCGTCAACGATGATCACCACAATAGTACATGATGAGCAGAAAATAATATATATCCACCCAGGAATCGTCAAAAAGGCGCCCACTCAGTGAAATCAACATAATTGCTAGGTATCTATGCGTGCCTATAGCGACGCCATGGCCAGCAAAAGTGACCCTGCAAGGAGGAGGGCACCATCCAAGCGGAATGAAGGGGCGGCTGCGCTATTGTTTGATCCACTTGGGGGAGTCGCGGCAGTTGTGGATTCCGGCGGTGATGACCCTGTAGGCGTACCAGTGGAGGGAGTGCCCGAAGATGGGGAAGGCGATGAGGCAGTTGGTGGTGTGGGAGTGGTGGATGGTGGAGGGCTGGTGGGCGAGGGGGATGGTGGAGAGCTGGTGGGCGAGGGGGATGGCGCCGTTCCGTTGCTCTTTGAAGTGTTGGCGGCGGCAACGGTGACAGTCAGCTTCATGCCGCCGGTGCAGTGAGTTGGGATTCCGCAGATGTAATACTGGGCGCCCGTGCTGTTCAACGAAATGGTGTCGTTGCCAGTGGCGTATGTTGCCAAGGCATTAGTAAGGGTGCACGCATCGTACGCCGCCTTGTTCACCACCAGTGTATTGTGCGCGCCCGACGTGTATTTGAACACTGCATTATATTCAATCATCAGTCAGGCTCATCAATACCTCAGTTGCAAGAGTCTCAGGAAATATTCAGATGGGGTCTGGCTATAGTTTGTGTTTTACATACCCAGTTTGTCGCCCACAACAAATGTCTTGCCAGAAGTCCAGGTACTATAGTTGACGCCCAGCGTCCACTGTTGACTGCCACCAACAGTGTAGTATGTAGCCAAACAATTAAATGGCAAAACCATCATAGTCATGGCCACTACCGCTGCAATCCAAAATTTCTGCTGCTCCATTTCTTCCGCTAAAATAACTGCAATTCCGCAATATAAAGAATTAGCAAATTATTACCAGAGACATCAATGGAGTAAAAGAAAATTTTAATGATGTAAATTTATCTTAAAATTCAGAAATCTTAACTAGTTTGATCAGTAATAAATACCCAAACTATAAAATTGTTATAATTTTTTAAAACTTTGAAATTTTACAGAGTTTTCCATATATTTTTTTGGAAAAACATGGAAAATTATACCCCTGCTTAAAATTTTCAGCAACAACTGAGCACAATTAAAATTCAAAGACAAATATAATCTGAGAAAGATGAAGACCATACAATATACTGCCGAGAATTATCGAAGATTTCGCTGGTCCAGCTGCTGCAGAGATCCGCGGACAGTTCTTGAAAACAAATGAAAGAAATGTGTGGCAATGTATTGAAGGGGGAGATTGGATATATAGAACAAAACACGCGCAGTGTAGCCGACATTGAAGTATTCAAAGCTGGGGTACCGCGTACCCATAGTCAAAGGTTGGCTCACTCGTCTGTTTTAGACATACACCTCAAATTTCCATCTACTCTTCAATTTATAAAATCTGGTGGGCCCTGAGGTCCCGTGCTCTGCATGAATTCCCACACCCAGAAAGATGCACTGTAATTTCCTCAGGGCGTTGGTCTTGTTTATTGAGGGAGTAGTTTTTATATGTGATTGTTTGGATATTTCAGGTTGATTTTTGGTTGGAATTAGGTGCAAAAAATTATAATCAGGTTCTAATTTGTGTTGTTTAAATTGGTTAAAATGGAAAATAAATTCGAAAATTTCAAAAAAAAATAGCACTTAAAAATTACTATATATAATTTAGTTTAGTATTTTTTATATTGTAAAAATTTATTTTTAGTGTTTTAAACACTAAATATGATTTAACATCATCAAAAACTGATTAGACATTTCAAATTCCACAATTTAACACGTGTAACCTAATTTTTTTTTTTTAATTTCGAACAAATTTAACCAAAAATATACCGGAAAAACTAACCTTTTCAAAGTCAAAATGTTGGCCGATTAGATTAAGCAATTTTGTCATCCTACCTACTTGGGGTTCGTTGGCGCTAGAGTCCAGACACGGCGGCGTTCATCTTGTTCTGGAAACGCTTGGAACGTCACGTTGAAAAAACAGGCGAGCGACAAAGATTTATTTGTCCAAACGTCATAAGAGTCTTCCCTTGATTTCCGTTACAAAATGCACAGAGTTCTAACGCCATACGCCTCTTCTGGTATGGCTTCCGTGACAAAATATGTCTCTGTGCTGTCGCCATTGTTGAGATAAATTAGTCGTCAGTTTGAAGCTATTTTATGATAAACGTGCGCAGGACTTCTTCACGCTAGTCATCTACTGGGCAGAATCGTACTGGTGATAATATTATATGATTCTTGGCAGAATCGTAGTGGTCATCATATTATATGAATTTTCGTTTTACAAAAAGAATGGTGGATTAGAAGAGCGTCCCCTTCTGCACTGTTGTACTTTCTGGATTGGTTATGCGTTTCTCTCAAGTGGCCTTTGCATAATGGTAAAGCGGAGAAGGTGAAATATCTCCATCAGAGATTAAAGTTTAGATTTCAAATAGGTATGTGTCAATGCTTTTGTTTTAGGTGAGAAACGACAATGATTTTTAATTTAGACGTACATTTTGAAATATTTAAAAAATAATGGATGAATATGAACCATTCATTTTGAAATCAATAAATTGAAAGCAACCATCATTTTTTTTTAAATAAAATGAAAGCAACAGTCAATTTTTTAAAATTTAAAATTAATAAAATGAAAGCAACAATCAATTTTTTTTAGTTTAATTGTAAAATGAATTTGTTCTTAATATTTTCAATAATATTAATTATATAATTATTTAAAAATTATATGAATTTTATAATTAGTTTTAACATTATAAAATAAAATTGTTTTTAATATTTTATTTGTTTTTAATAATTTTAACCATGTTATACTGAGTATATAATTTATATAAATCTCGATGCGAAGCAGAAGATTCGCAGGCCAGGGTTCAGCCAGAGGGAGGAGGGAGGGAGAGGACCGAAGGGTAAGGGCGGTTCCTGCGCACCAGGACAAACCTCGAGCGCGGACCTCAGCAAGCCGGATTTCTGCAGAAGAACAAAACGGAAACAAAAGAGTGCGGGATAAGCCAAGGGTAACTGCTGACTGGAAGAGATGGGAACGGAGCAAGGGAGGGGAGAGATCCCCTCCTATAAGGCAGTAATAACGGGGGAAGCAAGGAAGGAGCGGCAGAAGGAAGGAGAGAGAACAAATGAAGGCGAAACTTCAGCAGCAGGAGCACAAAGGAGATCAGGAGTACCAAGCAAATGTCTACCAAGGGCAACGAACAAACCCAGGTTTGTAATTCCGCCCAATAGATTAGAAAATTACAGAAGCTACATGAGAGATTATGCTTTGATTTGTAAGTTCGTAGGATATTGGCCAGCTGAGAAAGATCTACTTAGATGGATCCAACAGAGGTGGAAACCAAAAGGACATGTGGAAGTCAAGTTGGGAGCGAAAGGGTTTTTTACAGTAATATTCTCCAATCTAGAAGATAGGGAACGGATCTTTGAGGAAGGACCCTATTTCATGAACAATGCCGGACTGTTTATGAGAGACTGGGTAGACTGCTATAACCCAGAGAAGGAGAGGATGTTAGCTGCCCCGATATGGATAAGACTCTTCGGCCTACCAACAGAATTTTGGGACCCAGAGATCCTCAAAGGCATAGGAAATGCAATAGGATCGTTTGTAAAAGTGGCAGAATCGACAAAGAGAGGAAGATATACAACATATGCTAGAATATGTGCGTACATGAACATCACAGAGCCACTTCCAGATTCAATAGAATTGGAATATCATGACGAGATCTGGCATCAAACAATCGACTACGAACATATCCCATTCCGCTGCAGAAGATGCCATGAGTATGGCCATTTATATCGTGAATGCCCCATTACGCTAGCCGAAAAGGAAAGGGAAGCGGAAAATGAGAGGAGAAATGCAACAAGAAAAGCAGGAGAAGAGGAAGAAGATTTCAGAGAAGTGCAAAGAAGGAAAAAGAGAGGAAGCAACAAGACTCAGATGGGCAAGCAAAAAGGACCCCAGAGCACAGAATCACCAAATAAGTTTCAAGTTCTGCAGGACGAAGAAATAGAAACAGAGGCAAACGGGGAAGAAGAACTAGAAGGAATGGAAGTAATAAAAGAAAATGTAGACAAAGAAACAGATCAAATGAATAAGGATCAAGGGAGGGTAGAAAACCTAAGAGAAACCCAAGAGGACCAAAGAGAAATGGAAATAGACCCACAGAAAGCAAAAGGAGAAGAAGAAGAACAAGTAATGGCGAAGCTTCTACAGGAATGGAAGAGGCTCGATGAAAGATTTATCCCAGAGGATCAAAAACAGAGGTACAAAGAAGCATTCCAAAGATATAAAGAAAAAAAGGGACTAATAGAAGATGGAGAAAGCCAGAAAATGGAGAAACAGGAAACACAAAACATAGGAATGAGCAGCATTGGCAAGGGAGGCAAAAAAAGAGGTAGAAGAACAATGAGTGAAACAATTCAAGAAGTAGGAGAGATGCTCGTCAATTCAGGTAGAGTGATACCTCTCTCAGAGGTATTCCAATCCCCTCCGAAATTGTTACGATGATCATTACAAGCTGGAATATAAGAGTCCTCAACAACAGAGGCAAACAGAGGTATTTGAATGATAGACTGAAAAAAGAAAAACCCAGTATAATGATAGTACAAGAAACAAAAATAAGTACTGAGAAAATGAGAGAAATTTTGAACAGAAACAAGAACATATATGAAATGATGGGACAGGATGCGATCGGAAGCGCAGGAGGTTTAGTAATAATTTGGAACCCAGAAGAAATTCAATTTAGTAATTGGATGAGCTTCCCAAGAATTCTAACAGGATCAGCAAGAATAGTAGGAACGATGGAGGAGGTCTTTATAACAGGGGTGTATGGACCACATATCCAAGGAGAAAAGGAAAACTTTCTGCATAATTTAAAAGCTCTGAGAAGCCTAATACCTGGAAAACAATGGATTATAGGAGGAGATTTTAATCTGATTAAAACCTCAGGGGAAAAGAGAGGAGGGCTAAGGAGAATGGATAAAGCAATGGAGCAGTTCGGAGATTTGATAAGGGAACAGAAACTGATTGATATACAAACCATTAATGGAAATCACACCTGGAATAACCGCAGAGGGGGAGCTAATCAAATAGCTTCTCGTCTTGACAGATTCCTAATCTCAGAACAGATAATGATGAAGGATGTATTCATAGAAGCCACTATCCTTCCGGTAGCAGGATCGGACCATTGGCCGATTAAAATGGAAATAGATCTAAAGCAAAGACCTCCCAACAAACCCTTTAGATTCGAAGCCTTCTGGTTAAGAAACGAAGGATTGATAGAGAAACTTGAAGAATGGTGGAGGATGAGTGATCAAAGGGGAAAAAATAAGATGCACACCTTTCAACTCAAACTGAAGGAAATGAAGGATAAGTTAAAAAAATGGAATAAAGAAGAATTCGGTAATATCCTAGAGGAAAAAAAGCGACTGGAGCAGAGAATGGAAGAGCTGCAGCAGATAGATATCTTAGAAGGCATTCAGGAAGAGAGATCAAAGGAAGAAGGAATTATATTAAATCAGCTAGAAGAAAGAAGGAAACAAGAAGAGATTTTATGGAGACAGAAATCAAGGGTTCAATGGCTTAGGGAAGGAGAGAGGAATACTAAGTTCTTTCATAAAGCGATGGTACAACATAGACAAAGGAACTGAATCTTCTCAATTAAAAATCAAGAAGGTCAAAGAGTTCTCCAACATGAAGAAATTGAAAAAGTGTTAGTCAATCATTTCAAAAACCTATTAAAGGAAACTCAGGGTAATAGATCAGAAGCCATATCAAAGATAAGCAGGGAGATTCCAAATCTGGTGACCAGAGATCAGAACTTGGCCCTAATGCGGAAAGTTACGATGGAAGAAGTGGAGGATATAGTCAGAAACATGAAAAGGAATAAAGCTCCTGGGCCGGATGGGTATACAATGGAATTTTTCCAAGCTGGGTGGCATTTTCTTGCAGAAGAAGTTTTGGAGGTAGTAGAGGAAGCTAGAATAAATCAAAGAATATGGCCAGGAATAAATTCAACCCTGCTAACCCTTATTCCTAAAACCAATCAGGCAGACCAAGCAGAAGGCTTTCGGCCCATAGCTCTTTGTAACGTTATCTACAAGATAGTGGCATTAGTAGTGGCTCAAAGGCTTAAATTGATCCTGCCAAATATTATCTCCCCAGAGCAAACCAGGTTTGTAGAAGGAAGGCAAATTTTGGACGGGTTAGTGGTGGCCCAGGAAGTAATCCACTCTTTGAAAACGAAGAAAGAAAAAGGTATGCTGATCAAATTAGACCTTTCAAAAGCCTATGATAGGCTAAGCTAGAATTACCTAGAAGCTATCCTTAAAGCATTTGGATTCTGTGACAGATGGGTGAAATGGGTCTTGAGCATGATCTCTACTCCGAATTTTTCTATTTTGCTAAATGGTGCTCCAACAACCACGTTCAATGCTACAAGAGGCCTTAGACAAGGGGACCCCCTATCCCCCTTCCTCTTTATAATAGCAGCAGAAGGATTAGGTAGATACTTCAAGAAAGAATTAAGAGAAAGGAAAATACAGGGCCTGAGATTATGGGGAAATCAAATTACAGTAACCCACCAACAGTTCGTGGATGACATAATGATATACTACAAAGCATCCATGAAAGAGGTGAGAAGGATAAAGAGAATTTTAGAGATATTTATGGAAGGCTCAGGCATGGAGGTTAATAATGAGAAATCCAGAACCTTTTTCTTTAATACAGTGGAACCTATTAAAAACCATTTAACCAGGATCTTGGGCTACAGGAAAGGGGATCTCCCAACCAAATACTTAGGAACTATGCTAGACTCCTCTTCCCTCAAAATAGGAAATTGGAAGTACATCCTAGAGAAGATCATGAAAAGACTGGAAAATTGGACTTTCCGCTCTCTGAACCTGGCAGCAAGGGTTGTTCTGCTTAAATCCACCATTCAGGCGATTCCGATATACCCCTTATCTGTGATGGCAGCACCAAAAGGAATATGCAATAAGCTTGTAGAGATTTATAGAAAATTTCTTTGGGGAGGACCTAAGCAACAAAAGAAGTGGGCCCTCTGTTCATGGGACAGCCTAACCAAACCAAAGGAAAAAGGAGGTCTAGGCCTTAGAGACCCATGGACTTTAAATCAAGTGCTAGCAGCCAAGTTAAGATGGAGATGGATGCAAGGGGGGCTGGACCTATGGAAAGAAATCTGGACAACAAAATACAATATGCCATCCACCCCGGAAGAAATTCTAAGGGAACAAGAAATGCCTTGAGGATCAGACATATGGAACCTAACCATTCAAAACAGGCATCTAATTGACAGGCACATTTTCTGGGAAATCAGAGGAGGCCAAATCGCGAGATTTTGGGATGAAGCTTGGCAACAAAGGGAGAAAATGCTAAACCTACAAGGAATGCAAGAAATCTACAGAACAGGGATGGACAGAGATCTCATTAAGGTCAAAGATTACTGGATGGAAGAAAGAGGAGATGAAGAATGGAGAGAGTGGAAACCTCTGGAGGAATGGAAAAGGAATGCAACAGAAGATCAAAAAACGATATTTGGCAAGGAATTAGACTCCAGGAAGATAAAAAAGAGAGGAGGCAGGGATATTCTTCGATGGGGCAATGAAACGAAAGGAGCATTCACCATAAAGGAAGCTTATAAAGTAAAGATACAACAAGAGCAGGGGGAGGAAGAGCAAAAGTGGAGACAGATATGGAGAAATAAATGGTGGCCGAAGATCAAAATGTTCGCATGGCTGGTAGGAAGAAAACGTATCTTAACTTGGGATCGAATTCAGAAAAGAGGCTTCTCAGGCCCTTCAAGATGTTGTCTCTGTTATTCAGATGAAGAAGACCAGGAACACCTTCTTAATGGATGCAGTGCGGCCCAATTCCAATGGGAAAAGACCAGAAATCTATTCTCGGCCACGGAAAGAAACCCGAATGATATAATCCAAACCCTATGTGAATGGGGAGAAGGAAAGTTTAAAAGCAAGATAGTAAGAAGAGCCTGGAGCATTACAGCAGGATTCAACATATGGAATCTTTGGAAAGAGAGAAATGGTCGAATCTTTAAAGGGAAATCTTCAGATCCTGAAGAAGTTTGGAAAAGAACACTAAGACAAATCAGAGAAACAATACTAGCGGAAAACTGGGCAGAGGAAGATTGGAAAACCTCTGGAGCAGAAACAGAGATCCTAAACAAACTAAACTTGGAACAAGGGATGATCTACCAGAAAAAAACAAAGCAGCACCAACCTATAGTAAACCAAAGTCACGCAATTTATCGAAAGCCACCGGAGGGGTTAATTAAACTCAATTTTGACGGGGCAGCGAAGGGGAATCCAGGACCAGCAGGTTTCGGAGGAATCTTCAGGAACAGGCAAGGAGAGACAGAATGGATCTATGCAGAACACGGAGGAACAATGACTAATAACGAAGCAGAATTTATGGCTGTGTATCAGGGCCTCAAAATTGCCAGAAGAAACAGATATAGGAAGATAGAAATTGAAGGAGACTCTGCATTGGTAGTGGGAACGATAAGGAAATTAATCCAAGGGAAACAATGGGAGAAGGTAACTAAGAGCTGGAGAAATGCAAGTATAGTCCGAGATATCGAGGAAACATTGAAAGGGATTGATTACAAGAGCACTTCGCATGTAAGAAGAGAGGGCAAAACCCGCGGACTGCTTAGCGAATTGGGGAAGTAAAGATTCATTGGAGAAAGTCGATGACAGCTGGACCAATCAGGCATCGATGGCGAAATGGGACGGATTAAAACAACTCATTGACAATGATAACCATGAGACAACACAATGGTAATCAAAATCCCGCATGGAGCGGGAGAAGGAGAATAAGGCAAGATCAGGTGGCAATAAGGACAGGACAGAAGGACGGCGCCCTTAATTCCCTGACATCAGCAATTAATGATCAGTCAGATCAGCAGGGACGCGGCCCAAAACGAAAACCGGTTATCATCACTGAAACCATCATTCAAAGCGTAAGAGAAATACGAAGGGGGGAGCAATCCCATCATAATAGAAAAGGTGGCGAAAATTCCATAAGAAGGAACAGGGGAAGAATGACAGGCAATAGAGACTCGAAGAAGGTGGCGAGAGAAGGGGCGACTTGGCAGAGAATCCATAACCAGCGCCTCAAGCGCACAAAAATGGGAGAGCGAAGAGATAAGACAGTCCAGACAGAGAGGGAGGACGCTGCGGGCAGGCACCTTGAACAAGGTCAAGTTAAAATAGAAATAGAAAGTTCAGACGAAATGGCGTACAGTCAGGGGGAAGGGCTCAGAAGCAAGCATTTCGAAACTGGGCAGAGTAGTAAAGGTACGAAGCGAGGCAGAAAGGGGGGAAGTTGGAAGACGCAAGAGCAGAGAGGAAGAGGACGCCCCCGTCAACCAACCAGCAATGCGGAGGGTAACCAGACGCAGAGAAGACGGAAAAGGGGGAATAAGTCGATCAGCACGGCGGTGCATGAAGCCGAACAGGCTTACAATTTGGAAACAAATGTAGATATAAGGAAAATTATTGATGCCATGGAGGATAGGGTGTTAGAGGAACCCTCCGACCCGGAGATGGAGGAATGGACCTCGCAGCTGCCGGACCCAGGCAACACACGAGGCAGACTTACCCTTTACCGTTGCGCTCTCCACACCTACTGGGTGCTGAAGCACCTCTTGGCAAAGGCCTTGGAGCAAGTCGCGACCGAGATGCTAGAGATGGCACAGGAAACAGCGGCAGCAAAAAGGAGGTTGCTAAAGTGGAAGATCTGGTGAGGCAACAGAATGAACACCTCAAGGAAATTCAAGCGATGTTGAAGGAGCTGGGGAAGGCCAACGACAGCAACAAAGAAGGAGGAGGAAAGGCGACGAACCAAGAGGCCTGTTAACTGTTTCTCTTTTCAATTTAGAAGACCAATGCTTTGGTTTTGGAATATTGTTTTGTATGCCATAGCAGTAGTATTAAAACTGGGTCTGTCAAGTAGGACTAGGAAAGAAGAATTTTTTGGTAAAATGTGGTGAAAGAGGGCTTAATGTCCTGCAATGTTTCTGACTTTGTCCAGCATGAAAACTTTATTGAATGTCTGATATATAGGAGCCAACAGATCTGGTTTCCGTACGGGGCAGGTTGAAGCTCCTAAGTTTTGTACTTTTATAATTGTTGTAGACAATAAAAATACCGTAGTTCACAAAATAATTTATATAAATCTCATAATTAATAAAAATATTCATTATTTTTACTACTTTTAACAATCCTATATTAAATATATAATTATTTATAATTTATGTAAATTTTATAATTAATAAAAATATTCATTGAAACATTACTTTTTATAAATTTTACTATCTTTTACAATGTGAAACATCAAAAAGTTTTACTCTCTTTTACAATGTGAAACATCTACGGAAAAAAACACTAGCTGTGGAGTTTTCTATTTATTATGAAAATTGAATATAAAAAAGTTTTGAATACCGATAATGTTTTGAGATATAAAATTAGTGAATTTATAAATAAATTATGAAAATTTAATTCACACACATTTAGAATATTTCAGTTATATAATTATTATTTTATTTTTTCTACTATTAATTTTATTATATATTAAAATTATTAATATATTTAATTATAAATAGATATTTGATTTTTTTAAATCAAAATTTCCATATTAATATATATTTATATTAAATATATCTCAATGATTTACCATTTATATTTTAAGTATAATAATATATATATATTTTTAATTTAGGGAAAATTTTAAAGTTCAAAATAAGTATACAAAAGATTTTTCGGCGAAGATCACATAAGACATCATTTGTCGACGCGTTTCGAACCAACCAGTGTGGTTCATCGTCAGGACAACTTGTCCTGACGATGAACCATACTCGTTAGTTCGAAACGCGACAAATGATGTCTCGCCCAAAAATATTTTATAAACTTGATATGGATCACAGAAGCCTGAACTCTACTATTAAAATAAGTATATTAAGGAAAATGATAAAATAAAAGTGAAAATAATAAAACAAGAGACACTTGAATTCTACATATCTGGAATTTAAGATTTCAAGAATTTTTTTTTAATTTTTTCAAAGTAAAATTGATAAAAGAAGTACCTATAATTTTTTTCTAAGAATTAGATTATTTCCTTTTAACATTGATTTTATGTATATTTTTAACATTGAAATTTCCCTAATTAATACAAACAAAAATTTATAATTTTTTGAAAATTAAAACGTACATAATAACTCTAAACATTTAGAAACATACTATAGCTATCTTTATTCGATCCTAACTATTTTCCTTTTAAAAAA
The DNA here is from genome assembly GCA_031772625.1 of Pinus tabuliformis. Lineage (NCBI taxonomy): Eukaryota > Viridiplantae > Streptophyta > Pinopsida > Pinales > Pinaceae > Pinus > Pinus tabuliformis. The sequence continues at coordinate 1,874,412,851 of CM062816.1, forward strand.
CATTTATGCTATCTCACACCACTCTTCACTATCAAAACATGATAACATTTCATCACACTAATTCACTTTCAATTTTATTTTAATATTCTTAATAATAAAAAATTACATAAACAACCTAAACCCATTTCATTATGAAATACAATATTATTAACCAATTATAATATATTACAAACAACAGTGACATATTTTTTTATTTATTAAGATATACACATATTCAAATTCTCTTTATTATTCATTAAAAAAAACCATTTCTATTTTTCATTATACCTAATCTAAAGATAAATGGTGAACACACGCGCAACAATACCTCTTAATTAATCCTATTAAAACCACAATAAAAACATCTTAAATAATAATAAAACAACAATAAAAACACTATTTATTGATGTGGAAAGCATCATTTAAAGAAGTCCAACATTGGGTTTGATATGTGTGAACTGTGATACACATGTTTGAGGCTATTGATGTACACACCTAACAACGATTCTAAGCGAATAAATATACATTATAAAAGACATTGATGTTTTCATAACGATAGTAGATTTCAATATAAGGGTCAACAATAATTTTTTATTTTTATTTCAAATTTAGTTACATCATTCATGAAGTATGTATAATAATATATGCGTAGAAATGATCAAATTCAGAAAATTGCATTTTAATATTCGTTTAATAGTCTTCTGTGTCTTTTTCTGATGAGCAAGATAGAAAAATATAACCTAATATGAAAAGTGATAACTTTAATAACCAAAATATCAAAAAACAAAAAACAAAAAACGTGTCAGTGTACTGGGCCATTTGGAATACAGCGTTTGAAGTAAAAATTGGTATGAGCCATAGATATTGGTGTTTTAACTATGGTAACATTATGTAAGTTACATAAGCCAAGTTTAGGTAGATCGAAGTATAGAAGTTCAAATTTCATTGAGTACAATGATCAGCTGTGGTGGTAGCTAGAGGGACGGATTCCTCTTTCCGGCCGAAGTACCGAAGTTCAAATTTCATTGAGTACAATGCCCTGCTGTGGTGGTAGGTAGAGGGGCGGATTCCCTTTTCCCGTGAGTCTACTCTTGCTAAAATCATAGAACTTATTATACCTAACTTGCAGATGGCTGGTTATGTTTTTGGTGTGGTTATGCTCTTGGTGTTATAGTGTCAGCTATGAGGTTTGATCCTTGATCTCCCATAGATTGGTTTGATCCTTGATCTCCCATAGATTAGACCTGGCAGTGACCGATTCACTATGAGGTTGAAAATAAACATTATCCACTTGGTTGAATTTAAAACATTTTGGCGGTGAGACATCTATCCTAATGGAAAAGTTCAAACCCTTCCTGCCATTAAAAGGAATTGGGCCAGGACACGTGTGCACCATTGTGATGTATTTTGAATTAAATCCTTATATCACTACTCTCTATATTTGGCAAAGGAAGGAAACATGAATCGATGAAACAACTAATCAATTTGAGGGCCCATCTAAGTCAGTTTTTGGTAAGGTTTGTAAAGGGATTATAAGTTCATGGAACTAGCAATAAGTTTGAGGGTCCCATCTAAGTTAGCTTTTGATAAAGGCTTTTAAATTAAGAATAATCATGGTTTTACTTTTTCCTATTTTAATAATATATTTATATCTTTTTACATTATATTTATTAAAGAATTTGGAAGGGCAAGTTTGATAAGGTTTCTAGAGACTTTATATATATTTATTTAAAGAAATTAATTTGGTAAAGTTTCTAGATTAAAAAAATTATAATTGTTATACCTTTTTCACTATTATTTTATTGGAACATGTTTTTATTATACAATTTGAAATACATCATTGGAAAAGAATAGATTTTTATAAGGATTCGATAGTGAGAGTTTTATTAGATATATATTATTTTAATGAATATTTTTTCCGCAAAATATGGAAGCACATCTCTTTGTCTTCGTATTAAAAGTCGAAGAAATAAAAGAATTGATAAATTCATTTTTATTGATATCTATTTTTGAAAAATCTATTTAAATAATTTAGATTATGTGGTGTTCGTTTTGTGTGTAAGTTGTTTTAAACTTTATACATATATGATAAAGTATCTTCTCATCCCTCGATTAAAAAAAATATATCTTATTTTATTCCTATTTATATGGAAGAAACTATCCAAATAATTTAGATTTTTATTTATTTATTTATTTTATTATTATTATTATTATTATTATTATATAATATAGTATAGTATAGGTATCTTATTTTATTCCTATTTATATGGAAGAAACTATCTAAAAAATTTAATTTTGATTTATTATTATTATTCTTATTATTATTATATAGGTTTATTTTTATATGTGTAAGTTTTTTAAATTTTATAAATACTTGTGAAGAATTATTTTTTCATTTATTTATTAGTTTTTCTCTCTTCATGGAGTATAGTATTTGTCTCACACCAAAGTATATTAACTTTCCAATATTTTGCCAAAGCAAGTTTAACCAAAGTTTCAAGCAAAATGTTTAATATTCTTATTTTCCCATAAATTCAAAATCAATTTTCTAATTTTCTGGAAATGTTATTTCTAATTTTCGATTGGATGACCGAGCTCTCATGGGACATAATTCCCCTAGTGGAGGGCGTTTTATTTTTGGTATTTTTCAGCGCCTGAAAAATAATTTTAAAATCGAAAAAAGGATAATTTTCTGAGTGGCTATTTCGTGGGTGAGTGCGCTAACATTGACACTAGCACTAGCACTCTTATGCTACTCCTCTTTCCAATGATGCCATAACTGACATAGTTGCGGGTCCTTTAATATTGGGCAAAGCTTTTACTATGTGGAGGAATAGAAAGAGAAACATGATTATAACTAAGCTAAGTCCATGTGCCGATGTTCTACTGTGCGGAGGAATAATAGAAGAAACATGATCGTAACTAAGCTCTATTCATAACTATTGATATTAGTCAATACAAATTCTTGTGAGGGGATACTCTTATCTATTTCATTAAATACATTTCATTTGATTTGATTCTGATTATGTTATGAATTTCACATGATCATGGCAATTCATCCAATATCCTTATTGCCATGACAATATCCTTATAGACAATATTTACTCGATTTCCTCACCGTTAGCAAATTGTTGTATTCAAAATTGAATTATATGCATAAATTTATTCTCTAGCATGTTGAGAGTTATGAATGAAGCTTTTTAATATACCTTCTATCTTGCATGTCACTGTATTCGAACGTTCATTGGGGAGTGTGGATCACCAACAACAGATGAGGGTCAATCCAAAAACCTATGAATAGAGATGATCTCACTGGCCTTCAACTACAGAGCTAGAGGGTGTTGAAGAATTCATCTTTCCTCACTCGACACATGCATTCACCGCACACCGTTTCTCTCTTTTCTCCCACACATACATATTCTACGCATTGTTTAATCTCCTCCCCTCAAAACTATGCTACGATGACAATAAAATTTAAATCACGAACAAACAAATATAGTTGTAAAGAAAAGAAGCCAAAACATCAAAATAATGACTCGATTTCATAAGCTTCAAGCATTCCATTCCTCTCCTTATTGATCCACCAATGTAAGAATCGGTCCCATTGAATTCCCTACCAACTCGCAAAGCATTCCTATTAATTCCATTTAGACACCAATAAGTAGCCTCCTAGGTGTAGTCAATTTGTAAACACCCCTTCCCACATATACCCAATTTCACAAGCCTACCAAGGAAAAAATGATATGAAGAGTTACTATGACTTGAACCGACCTCCAAGCTTTAGTTATGAAAGTGGGGCCAACAACTGAACTTCTCACAAACATCACTTAGTGTTATAGGACACTTAAGGGCTAAAGGACCACCCCAAGTGACCAAACCCTGAGTCGGGGCTACGTTTCTCACATCTTAAGTCCCAACCACATGCAAAACATGGCAAGGGTATAATTATAGGGCTCCAATTGCACACATGACACATATTCCATGTAGTTATGGCCCAAAATCTCCAGTTCAAAGGGTGTGGTCCAAAATCTGAGCCACTTTTCCAGGAAAACCTCGAGACCACTGCCCAAAATTGTTTTAGACTATTTAGAATCATTATTGACATGAGTAAAAAGATAAACATTCAAATTCGAATCAAGAACTTGACCTAGATCGCCTAGAACACACTAGACATTTTGTCAAACACATGGAAAACATGTAAGCTACAAGGCATGGATGGATATCTGATCATAATAGTATGAGATTCATCTGAGAATCACCAAGAAGGCCCTATGCCCTCTCCACATAGCTGCAACAACATTTATTAATCCATACATACATCAATCAACCAATAACTAAACAATTCATGACAAGTTCCATAGATGGTACACACCATATAACCAACATATAACTAGAGAATAACCAACATAGAAACCATGGCAACTCAACCATAATATCTCCAATATAATCACTACAAATACTTATAGATCATTATGGGAAAATGTCTCATATTAACATATGAAAATACTAGCCAAGTAAGGGACTTCCACGTACCACCCGACCATAAATTGGGTTGAACCAAATCTCTCTTTCAGCAAATCACCCCTATTCCATATGCCAAACATGAATGTGGGATATCATGGAATAAACCAAGACAGAACCAAAACAAGGCTTCCATAGGCCAAACCACCTCCACCCTCTACCACATTCATTCCACCTCCATGGTTAGACATCGCTAACATCGACTAGATTGGTCGCTACCCAAGTTGTCTAGGGCTCTAGGAACTAGTAACTCAACCCACAACCTTCCGGGGATCCAAATTTTTTTTCCAACTCAACTCTAGGGACTAGTAACTCAACCCACCAAGTGTTTCAGAGTGCTTTTTTGAAACCTAGGCTCTAGGACTAGTAACTCAACCCAAGTTGTTTTAGGGCCTAAATAACGATTGTTCCAACCCATAGCCATAAGGAATTATGAGCATCAATCATAAAACAAGCAAGTGGAAAAACCCACAACACCATGGTTATCCAGGAAATGGTAAGGAAATGCTAAAACCATTGTCAATCTAGGAAACCTTCATGCCAATGACAGTATATAACCAAATAATCACATGAATATGCCATGCATCCATAAATGAGCAATGAAATCACACATGCCACCTATTATTTGGAAAGCAATCTAGCTATATTCATTGATCTAGTTGTTCCCTTTTGTTTTCTTGATTTCCTTTCTCTTCTTCCTCCAAATCCAAGTGAATGCTAGAGTACTCCAAGCATGCTTGAAGAATTATTTAAGTGTGCAAGAGTGTGAGAGAATGAGAGAATAGAAGAGAGCTCCAAAACTGAATTGGAAAAAGGTTGTGAATTGAACCTCGGAATAGTTTTTATCATTGAGGCTTCTATTTTATTAATTTTCCTTTAATTTCCCTCTCATTTAAATATGTGTCTCTTCACATTCATTTTCTCCTATTTTCCTTTATTTTCATAAATAAAATGCCAATTATTGCCACTTTTCATTTGACAATTTTCGTAGACATTTATTAATCACCAGTGATACCCATCACTATGTTTTTCCCAACATTCCTCTTGGAATACATGTTCCATTACCTTGGTATTATATTTTATTTACATGGAAATCAACCAGGGGATACTACAAACCCCTCCCCTTGGGGGAACGCCGTAAGAAAAACATGTTGCCCAAGGAGCTTTATAACACAACTCAATGCAGTGTTTACAACATATCATACTGACGAGACGATGACCATCACAAAATGGATACCATACTGCTTATTAGAGATTTATAACATATATCAATGAGATATTTACAACACACACACACACACATATACATATAACCAACGCAACATCAAACACATATACCAGAATACATCCACTCAACTGGTGAATAGAGAAGGATACATAGCGCTCATTTGATTAGCCATATCCCATGTAGCTTCATTGGGCCCAAAGTACTTCCAATGCACTTTAACTTTCTCAAATTCTCTGGTTTGAAGCATGAGTTGTTTCTGCTGCAATATGCATTGTGGTTTTGGTTAGAATTCTCCCTCTAGTTACACCTGCAATACAAACCAATTAATCACATGATCTTCATCCTGGAAACACTTCTTAAGTAATGAAACATGGAAAACATCATGGAATTTCACTGTCAAAGGCAGTGCAAGTCAGTAGGACCACTGGTTCAATCCTCTCAAGGATCTCGAAAGACCCAAAATATCAAGGTTCCAGCTTGGCACATGACCTAATCCTCAAGGAGATCCTCTTGTGCTTGATGTGAAAGTACATATGTTCCCCAACATGAAACTCGTTAAATACACTGTGTTGATCTTCTTAACTCTTCTTCCTATCCTTTGTATTCTTCTTGATAACCTACATTTCATCTTCCATTTCTGACAACATATTTGGTCCACTCAATACCTTGTTCACTAGATCACTCCCGTTGATAGGAGTATTACAAATCCACCCATAAAGTTCCTAAAATAGACTCATCTTCAAGGACTCGCGATACCCATTATTATATGCAAACTCATCCAGTGGAAGATACTCTTCGTAATTTCATTGTTGATTCATGACATACACCCTTAACATGTCCTCAAGAATATTGTTAACCCTCTTTGTTTGTCCAACTATATACAGATGATAAGTTGTACTGAAAGCCAACTCTATACCCAAACATGCAAACAACTATTTCCAAAAACTGGAAGTGAACATGGCATCTTTGTCGGATACAGTCTTCTTAGGAACACCATGAAATCTCACTATATCCCTGATGAAAATTTGAGCCACCTCGCTAGATGAATTAGTAGACTTCAATGTAATGAAATGAGCTACCTTACTAAAATTGTCAACCATAACCATGATCGAATCATACTACTTCGATGTCCTTGGAAAACCTTTAATGAAGTCCAAGGAAATGACCTACCGTTTCCACTTTGGAATCATAATCGGTTGTAATAAACCACTTCGATCTTTACAATTTTCTTTTACCTGTTGACACTCGAAACACGTTGTGACAAAATCAGCCACCTCTTTCTTCAGATTCAACCAATAGTAGAACTTCTTCACATAATCTAACAATGTATTTTGGTATCCCGAGTGACCTAAATACAACTTGATCCCTCAAGATAAGCTTATTGAGCTCACTTTCATCTGGCACATAGATCTTATCCCTAAATCTAACCAAACCATCTGTCATGAGATGATAATCCACATCCTGATTCCTTGTACCCTGCTTTTGTAACATGTGTTTAAGTTGTTGGTACATGTCATCCAACTGTCCCGCTTGCAAGATCCACTCTTTCAAGTATGTTGGGCTTCAGAATTAATACATTCTCTTACCTTGTTTCCTTATATTTTTTATTAGTTTTCTAAGATTTTTATGTATATAATATGGTAATTTGTGTGATATGAACTTTACAAATCCGTCAATAAAGTGTTTCATCATTTTATTCTTCAAAAGAGTTGATTTAACTATGAAAAGATGAGTTACATTTATGATTTGAAGGGTCAACTCATAGGGAATTTCGATAGCGAATGTTGTTCCCTAGGATAGATGCAGAGGAACAAGTTACACAGAGCTACTTGGGTTAGTTATAACTTGATTGGGCGAGACCAATGGTCATCATGGAAAGATCAGCTATGAATGAGATCTTAGGCACCTATTCTGAGGAAATATGGGATATTTTGCAATTCGAATTAAGCATCATGAGAATCTTCAGATTCTCAGGATTAATTATTTATTTTTAAAATAGACTTGATTGTAATATAAAAGCAAGGAACTAAACCTTGGTAGATGAGGTGGCAAATTACTGTCATTTTGATCTATGTTATAAGTTTTACAGACACCCTTTATAATAGTTTTCCTGATTAATTTCACCTGGACTTTCACGGTTCAAATTTAACTCTTTGCACCAAATTAGATATAAGGAGATTGAATTCCAGTAATCGTTGACCAAATCCTGGAACGACTACTGTACTTCTTTGTGTTATTAAATTTACGTTTAAGCTTTCACTTCTTTCTTTGGAATTATTTAATCACTTTCTAGATCTGATCATTAGTTATTGGATTGTTCATTATAGTGATAGATGCTACAATAGTGTAAGTGAACATCATGAGATTGGATTCTTGATAATTTATTTTCTGAAGCATTATTTATTCTGTCATTTCTTATGCTTGATGAAGAATTGCTAAGTGTGAGATTTGATATTTCTTTTAGCAGAATAATTTCTATTCAGAAGTGTTGTTCCTTTCTTATAGTTGTAGTTTCCTAGGAAACAACTTGTGTCTAGTAGAATTATTTCAATATTCGCAGTAGAAGATTTAATTATTTTACCATCTTAAAGTAGATTTGATTTCTTATGTTTGAATTCTCGAAGTTGTGAATAAGTTGTTCTTTTAGGAAATCCTAGTTGTTCCTTGTATTTTACATGCATTTACCTTTCAATAGAGCTAGACATATGAGATCACATTAGCACTATTATTTTCAAATACTGTGTGGACAACCCCGATATAACTAAATGAGTTCCATATTGACAATTTAATGAATAGAGGTCAGTTGGTCTTTTTTAATAAGAGAAACTAAGTAACCCAACATTTTGGTGTCATTGCCAGGGAGGTTGTCAAAGAAGTGTTAGTCATATCCCTATAGTGTTGGGTATTAAATATGGAAGGTAAGAACCTGCGCATGCACCAAGTAAAAAACTTGTGCCAGTGTCTAACCTCAGCTGATACTTTTAGATTTTTTTTCTGCATGACTAGGAAAAATCCTAGGACTACAAATCAAGTAGATATAGATTCAAAACCTATCTCAAAAACCTTCAAAAACTCAAGGTCAGTCTAGCCTTGGAAGAAAGACCTTTATAGACAAAATCGTTTTCCGTTCGGAGTCTGATGTGTCGGTAAGTCCTCGAACAACATCTTGGAGGGGTTCTACTATTACCCCTCAAGCAGCAGGATCATCTACTGCAACTCACGCTGAGATTCATGACAATATTGTAATGTCTGAACAAAGCTTCTAAGATACATCCATTAATAATCCCAATCCTTCCTGGGAAAGGCGAGTTTCATTCTTTTAATTTAAGAGAGGGGGAAGATGAGACAAGTGAGCCACGTCCACAAAATTTTGAGTCAAAATTTCCAGCAAGATATGTTGCAAAGGAAGAATCTAAAATTCCTGATCTATATAGTGTTGTGAGACCTACTCCAAACCCAAAGTTTAGCAAACATATTATTATTCGGATAATATCTCCTGACCATGAAATCCCTAAGGATTAATAGAAGATTTTTTACCAAAGGGAAAATGCAACACTAGAAACATAGACTTCGACCATAGAATACCCTATTGTCGACCCATATACCAATGCACCAATGAAAGCCATCCCATTACAAAATCTTCCAAATTTCCATGGAATGGTTTCTGAGGACCTTGATGTGTTTTTGTTTGAATTTGATGTCTTATGCTAAGGTTATGAATATACCACTGGTCCTAAAAAACTGAAATTGTTTCCTTCCACCTTAAAGGGAGTAGCTCTACGTTGGTTTATGGGATTAGGGGAGGTACCATAACTTCATGGGATTAGATGAAAAATGCCTTCCTCACTAAATACTAGGACTATTGTCGGTCTAGGGATTTGAAAGAAGAAATATTTAAAATGATGTCCAAAGAAGATGATACTTTAGAGGAATATGTTGAAAGATTCCAATATAAACTGCAAAGATCACCTTATACCACTTTAACTAGAGAAATACTAAAAATTGCTTTGATTAGAGGTATGAAAGATGAATGGATCAAAAAACTTAATTTAATGGGACAAGGTGATATTTCTAAGGAGGAATATGATGAAATTGTAAAACTGTGTATCAGGTGCTCGTGAGGAAGTATGCAAACCAAGTATGGAATTCGAGACCCTCTTAGCAGAAGTAGTAGGACTACAGGAGGAGGGGTGACTCGTACAAAAATTGGTAATATCCTAGCAACTTTAAAATTGATATTTTGAGTATGTTAACTACATAGTTAGATTTCCTATAGGTGAAGAGAAAATAAGATGAGTCAAAAGAAGCATAGTCACAAAGAGTTTCCACTAGACATAGTTGAAATATGTGCCATATGCACTAAATATCACTCAACGGAACATTGTCCTTCTCTCCTAGGACTAAAATATGTATTCAAGGAGACAGAGGAAGGTCTCGAGCTAGCGTATCTCATGGTGCAACAATGGTCGTGGAAGACATGCCCTCCGGGTATGATCCAATATCCTCCTTTGTTTGATTTTGGACATTATACCCAACAATAGATTCTTGGAGCACAGTGGTAGGACCAACAAC